>OW240915.1:311516816-311562394 GCA_933207985.1 Pelobates cultripes
TCCTGTCCAGTTAAATAGAGAATGACAAACTATAGAAATGTGTCTGCTCACCTATGCACATCATGTGAATTAGATAAATATTGCCATTTCTATAGTCATGACCTACGTATCTGATTCTTCAATATTTTCTACAAACTAGTCTTCTAGAAGTAGTCATTGTCCATCTACAAGACACTTGTTCCCCAAATGTAATAGAAATTTTATAAATAAGAAATGAAATTAACAGCTGTATAATTCAGCTTTAGTTCAGCTTGACTGTAAAAGAACTATAATGTATTTTATATTTTTATTAATGATATTTGGGATGATGTTCATTTGATATTGTTTTGAGAACCACCACTCCGATTTAAAGTGCAAAGTAATAAAGTTACATGTTGATCCAGATACATTATATTCTTCTGAAACAAATTACATACAGGATTCCAATCCCATGAAAATAGTTTTATTATCGGCGCTGCCTTTACGTGAAAATTATGCAGAACTCATCATGTGCATAGTAACTATATGTAAAAAGGATGCCAAAGAGCACATAATACTCCCTTAATAAGCTTAATAATCCAATTACAAAGATTTGTACACATTCATTAATACCACATAAAGCGCAAAATACGCTCAGCTTAAAATGTTGAGTTGCCAGAATTATTCCGTTTAACATCTATTTTATTAGGTGTTAAGGGCTTGAGAAATTAAGAGAGGGTGTGGGGTCATAAAAGCAAGAAGATGCTATAAAATTAAAAGAATGAATACTATTTAAAATGTTTAAATGATTCAAAATTAATCTTAAAGGGACATACTAGGCACTATAACAACTTAATCTTATTGACGTGGTTATAGTGCATGGATCACACTGGCACCTTCCCTCCATTTGGTGTAGCACTGTTTTTTGAAATGTTTAATGCTGAGCAAGGATTCTCAGAAGAATATAGCCCAGCCGCTTTGTAATATTTTTGCATTTGTCCAAACAGCAATAGGTGGTAGTTGATGGCATAAATTAGTGTGCTTAAAGGACTACTATAGTGCCAGGAAAACATACTCGTTTTCCTGGCACTATAGTGCCATGAGGGTGCCCCCACCCTCAGGGTCCCCCTCCCACCAGGCTCTGGGGAGAGGAAGGGCTTAAAATCTTACCTTTCTCCAGCGCTGGGTGGTAGTTGATGGCATAAATTAGTGTGCTTAAAGGACTACTATAGTGCCAGGAAAACATACTCGTTTTCCTGGCACTATAGTGCCATGAGGGTGCCCCCACCCTCAGGGTCCCCCTCCCGCCAGGCTCTGGGGAGAGGAAGGGGTTAAAATCTTACCTTTCTCCAGCGCTGGGCAGGGAGGTCTCCTCCTCCTCTCCTCCTGCATAGAGAAGTCATCGGCTGAATGCGCATGCGCGGCAGGAGCCGCGCGCGCATTCAGCCAGTTCATAGGAAAGCATTTACAATGCTTTCCTATGGACGCTGGCGTCTTCACACTGTGATTTTCACACTGAGAAGCACGCAAGCGCCTCTAGCGGCTGTCAATGAGACAGCCACTAGAGGCTCTAGAGGCTGAATTAACCCTATTATAAACATATAAAAAAAAAAAGATTTAACCCTAGCTGGACCAGGCACCCAGACCACTTCATTAAGCTGAAGTGGTCTGGGTGCCTATAGTGGTCCTTTAAGCCAGAATGTAATATCTGCCTTAGCCATACCTCCAGTGGGGATTGGGCGGTGGGAATCAGAGGTCCGTTTTTCAGTATTAATCTGTTTGATAATGATTTAATCATGGGGTGGTGTTAGGCTAGTCCAGGCAATTTAACTACTTCAAAGAGATTAAGTTATTGCAGTGCCTAGAGCAGGGGTGCGCAAAAGTTAGATCCCCAGATATTGTAGAACTACAACTCCCACGATGCTTAGCATGCTTTTAAAATGCTTTTAGAATGGTGAAGGATCATGGAAGCTGTACTTTTAAATCATCTGGAGATCTACCTCTTGGGCACCCCTGACCTGGAGTATCCCTTCAAAATAAAATTAAATAAGAAGACATTAGAAAAAATTAATTTCTAATTTAAAATAAAAGAAGTGACCTGGACGGTGGTTGTAGTTTATTGAGGTGCCCATACCCCACTTGTTATTGGGGAATCTTGAGGATATTCTACAGTTAATACTCTTGAATTCCAGACAGATCTCATGATATTCAAGTGAATTTCAAATGTAAGGCCAAAGTAGCCAATCTGGAAGCAATGCTGACTTTGACTTAGAATTCACGACAATTCTCTCTTTAGTGAATAACAGTAAGTGTTTTTTCTCTTGGCACACACCACACAGTAAGTCTGTGTGGAATCACGTCGAGCATATAATTATTATTACTATTACTGGTATTTATATTGTGCCAGCATATTCCGTAGCGCTTTACATTATTATCAGAGGGGGAGATTTAACAATAAATGAGACAATTACAAAAACTTACAGGAATGATAGGTTGAAGAGGACCCTGCTCAAACGAGCTTACAGTCTCTAGGAGGTGGGGTGTAAAACACAATAGGACAGGAGATAGCAATCAAATAAGGTGGAGTGAAGCAGAGCTGGAGGTTAGAGTAGAGTGTTGCCCTTTAGGAGAGAGCAAGAGACAGGTATGTGAGGTAGAGGTTACTCTGGGAGGCCATAAGCTTTCCTAAAGAGATGGGTTTTGAGGCACTATTTAAATGATTGAAGACTAGGGAAGAGCTTGATGATCGTAGGCAGGCAATTCCAAAGGAAAGGAGATGCCTGGAAAGGAGCCAGGATAATGTTATATTAATATTGCATTAAACATATTCATTGGGTTTCCAACAAAATAGTGACTTATGCGGCAATGTTCACTTGATTTTCTGCTAGGATGAAGTCTGACATCTTTTCACCCGCTGTCAATCATTTGTACGATGCAGTTAGTGCTTTAGAAATATATTGCCATACTAACTCATCCAGCAGAAAAAACACACACAGAAAATTGCTGACAGTGCAGTTTATAAAATGTTTAGAAAACTTGACAAGCTTCACTATGTTACTGTATCAGGGGATCATAAAGATTAGAGAATTATAATGTACCATGAGACAGTTTCTCCTAAATAATTCATCACTGCGCCTGAGTTTGTCAGCATCTCAACTAAATGATGTAAACATGTAAGATTATTACAATAAAGCTGAGTGAAGAATAACGGTTTGTTCTTGCACACAACTTGGAATATCATGATTAGTGTTCTAGAACTGGTAAATTACCTCCTCTTGATAACATCTGGATTAAAATTCAGAACATCTGCAAGATTAGCAACTGCGAGAATTTGGAGCATAATTGGAAATATTTTTGGTTTTAAGATTATTCTGGAGATCTAAAGCTAATGCCGAACTGCATGTTGTAATGTACAGACAGCAGGCCATGTTAGGACATTTTTTATACTCAGCAAGCTTTACTCCAAGAACAATGGTAATGGGGTGTTTCCATACCTCCCAAGGGTCCCTATTTAGGACTAATATGGGAACAAATATGGGAATTCAGTTACACCATATGGCCATGTCGTGTTAAGCCAATCACTACGTCACAATACTTCGATATCAGTCGGCTAATTGTAACATGGTAGAAGAACATATATTTCCTTTATTACAATCCTGCCTTTCCTCATCTATGTTCTAATTTCATTTTCATTATAAGCGGGTCAATATAAAATTTCCAATTTTTACTCAGAACAATGGTTTTCACTTTATTCATGAGAAATGTACAATTTCGTTCAAATGTTAGATCATGCCGATGATTTTTCAATTCTGTTTTGGTGGTGTTAGTTTGTTTTATCTTAACATTTGTTTTATCTCAAAATGTAATAAATATATATTTGTTAAGTATGAATAATAAAATCCAATGTTGAAACTGACACTGCCGCATTTAACGTGACAGTATAGTCACCAGAACAACTACAGCTTATTGTCATTCCCTGCAGGCTTTTTGCAATAAACACTGTTTGTTCAGAGAAAAGGCAGTGTTTACATTAAAGCCTCAGGATACCTCCACTGGAAACTCCTCAGACTTCTACTAGAGGTGCTTTCTGGGGCAGTGCACTGACATTCATAGTCTCCACACTCTGCATAGAGACACTGAACTTTCCTCATAGAGATGCATTGATTAAATGCATCTCTAAAAGGAGAGTCTGATTGGCCAGAGTGGCAGTTGGCCCCACCCCCTGGCTCACCTCCTTATCTGAAATCATCAGAATTGACAATCTCAGCCAATCCAACACAATCTCACCCAATCCATTGTGATTGGCTGAGATCATCCTTTCTGAGGCAGATCAAGGGTTGAGCCAGCATCATCAGACCGGAATAAAGGTAAGAATTTACTTTATTTAGATGGGAAAGGAGGGCTGGCATAGGGGCTGGGTAGTGTGTTTAACACTAAAGGGTCAGGAACACGTGCTTGTATACCTGGCCCTACAGTTTTCCTTTACCTCTAAGCTAGACCTGGAACTCGCAATCCAGAAACAATGATTCTGTTTCTCCTCTTCCAATCCAATGTGTTCTCTAGCTGTTCCAGGACTAACCGGGATTGTGATGACGGTTGCTAAATCTTTAATAATTATAACTCTGTTCAGGCTGTCTAGTATTAAAACTGTGCATAAAGACCATCTGTCATCAGTGTGCCCCGCGAACTGGGAATAGACGTAATGGGAAGAATAGATCTCCCGTCCCTATCTTGATGAGCATCATCTCCAACCATTCCTGCTGCCCTAAATTCCTATATCGGTATTACATTATTCTAGTATTTTCCAGAGAAAAGCCTGTTCCCCTTTAATGATATATTCTTATATAGCATTGTTATTATTATATAGTCTTAATCCTCTGAGTGTAATCCCACTTTCAATATTTTTTTTTCAGCAAAGCAACGTGTTTCTCTTTTTGTATCAATAGATTTTGTAATTTAAAGAATAAACCATCACATTACAGAGAGAAAGGTGTAGAATCTTAACATTCTGTTTAAACAAGTGTTCTAATCTCTAATACGATATAAAGTAGAGAAGGCTATTATTAAAAAGCTGTGGATGAGCAGAGAAATGAAATAGCAAAGGGATTAGAACAAAGTTGAACAGTAGAAAATAATTACATGTATGTATTAGAAATATGCATTACAGAAAGTATGTTAAAAAAATGAAATAACTGCAAAAACAGAAATGAAACACAAAATGATATAACAGAATAAAATAAACTGTGCTAACTATACACTGTATACATAAATATAATTTTACTCACCAATTGGGATTTTGACCCTAAAATGATAAAGTATTTAATTTAACATGAGGGCAAATTGGTTGGCTTCTTTGCATGTAATGATTTGATTGGAGCAATGTGTTCTCCGATAAGAAAATACCTACACAGGTGTTTATTCTGATCTTTTCTAGATTTTAGGAACGTAGCAGTGCTTGTACATATATTTTCTTCATGAACTGGGAGTGGCTTGTGTAGTGGTTTGTAGATATTAATAAGTCTCCACAATCAGTACGGTTCTTTTTATAGGTTGCTGTTTAAATAATCTGTGCAGTTTTGAGACATTTGAGCCTTGAAGCAAAAACAAAGAATACGAGAACTTTGAGAATGGTCAAAAACTCAGGAGATATCTCTGTAGTTTGTCCTACGGTTAATCCATGCTCAGGTCTCAAAATAGTTTTTGCTCACTTGTTCCATGACAGAGAGTACCTATAACATTTGCATCTCAGGCTGATCTCACCCAACAAAGGCAGTCCCAATCTGAAATGCCAGAATGTTCCTTCTGGAACTTTCACGAGAGATGCAGCAATCCATACCATTGTTTCAGCCTTCCTTGGGCCTCGTCAGTTTTGAGCCTTGTTATATTGTCTTCCCTACCCTACTCCCTCTAGCATGTAAGCTCACTGAGCAGGGCCCTCAATCCCTCTGTTCCTGTGCATCCAACTCGTCTCGTTACAAATACGTGTTTGTTAGTCCGCCCATTGTACAGCGCTGCATAATTTGTTGGCGCTGTATAAATAATAATAATAATATTATTAATACCTTTATTTGAAGAATTCTAGACAAACAGTAACCAGAATGCTTTGCCAATAATTTGTTTCTGTGTAGAAAATTCCCAACAACGAAAGTTGCAATTATTTAATGTAGTGAACTCCAGTTGAGTCTTCTGGTAAAATTACATGGCATAATTCAGTTTAATGATAAGGCTCATGTGGCACATGATTAGCATGCAGCGCATCTGCTTTCTCGTACTACTTTATTACAGTGGAAGAAGTAAGAAATTTTATAGCAGATGGGGAAACTGCTGGTGTTCAGATTTCCAACGTTATCTCCCACGTGTCGTTTTATTGCAAGATGATCTCTCGTTTTTATGGTCCGCGGCTGCCGTCATAATATTGGTCAAATAATTTATATCTTATTTGCTTTGAAACGGATAAGAAAATAAAGTAATATGGTTATTTAATAACGTTTTTACCACCTAAGCCAAAAACATAATTAATTTTATACATTTACTAGACATTTGTTCAGCAGTTTAGAATGTGTGATGCCTTATACCATAGTTGGCTAATCTTGGCATTCCAGAATAGTTTTTGAACCATATTTACATTAATGCTAAGTGAACATAAATACAGGCTAAGCATCGCAGGGGTTCTAGATCAAGAACATCTGGGATGCCAAAATTAGCCCTCGCTGGGTTTGTTTTATACAGAGTTTCATTGTTATTTGTTCCAGCATGTCTGCAGTAAACTTGCACTTTCAACAACCAGCTGCCAAATGCCACTTTGTTTACAATGAAGGTCCTGATTTTTGGAATCTTGTCCTGGTCCCTGGGGCCAATTTCACTTTCTGAAATCTGCTCTGGTCTGGCATATCTAAAGTATACCTAGTTGAAAATGAAACTGATTTGGGGATTTCAGCATGACAGTTCCTCACTGGGTCAATCTGGAATAATACAGGGGACAGGTGTGCAATCAGAGGCAGTGAAGGCCTTGAGGAGGCAGGCAAAGCTAGCCAGATCAAGAAGCATGTGTGAGTTTGGGAGGGGGAGGAGGGGGTGTAGGAAGAGAGTGATATGATGGGGCTAGGTGTGGTTAGGAAGTGATAGGTAGGATAGGGGTTATAAATACATGTTAGGTACTTGTTTCCCTGACATTTTATTATCGGCTAGGAATTGTTCTCTTTACTTTCCTGAGTATCTCTATCTGGCCTAGAGCATGAATATTGATTCAATGCTCGCTGCTTTTAGGGCTGAGGCCCTTCTTTATGATAGCAGGCATGTGATGATGTGAGGCTGCTCCTTACACCCCCTCTGGCCCGGGTGACCAAAGCTCTGATTCGCGGGCCTGGCCCTTCGTGGCCACGGATCGCAGGGCAGCGCCCGCAGGCAGCGCATTCGTTGTGAGTGTATGTCCAAACCTACGGGGCTTCACATCTCGCAGCCGTGGGTTGGGTTGAAGATCCTCCTGTTTTGGCTGCTGCATCCCGGGCCGTGAGGCTTTCTGCAACAGCCCAGGCAACTCTGAGTTCTGATCAGGTCTCCAGGAGGCTAAGTAGGCCTCAGATACATCTGCAGAGGGCCTTGGGCCTGTCTAAGGAGTCCAGGGGGTGGGGGCTTGGTAGGGTTTCACGGGACACTGTCTCCCCAATGGCAGTGGGTCTGTCAGCCCCCCTCCTTCTCCCACTTTCCTCCCTTGGTCTATTCTCTCCACTGAGCTGGGTAGTTTCTCCTGGGAGTGGGCCTATTGCAGCTGTGGGGCTTGGGAGGGGACATCTCTTACCTCTAGTCTCTCCGCAGGCGTCTCCTATTCTTAGGCTTAGTTTCTAGGGCTTAGTTTTCGTAAGATTCTGACGACTTTTGGTAACTGGATTCGGGCCTTTTCGATCCTGGCCAGTGTCTTAGGGGAGAAGACCCCAGCCAAGTGCTCGGCCCTCTTCTGTTACCGGGATGCAATTTGCAATGCGTGTCGGGTGTACGGGGGGCCTTGGGTGGTGGCAGTATGATGAGCATTTCTGTCAGCAGCTCGTGGTGCGCCCCACGTTGGGGTGGGACCAGATGGATATCTAACTATGGCTGGCGTTAATGACCAGTATGGGGGCACACCCCTTCGTCTTTTCTCAGAGGGGCCGGCGTGGCAGGGACACAGTCTGAGTCGGCAGGTTTCCGTGGAGATGGTTGTAGTTGGCAGTTCAATGAGAACCACTTGCATTGGTTCAAGTTGTAAGTTCAAGCATGAATGTTCAGTCTGTGGGGGATCCCACCCCTCTTAACAGTACTTCAAGCACGGAAAGGCAGGGGAGAAGCCTGACTCCTTGGGGCCTAAGGAAAAGGGTGCTGGTGGACATCGTCGCAATGCTTTGGTGGTTAAATAGGTATTGGAATTGTGAGGCTACGGCGCTGTTACTGGGGGGGATTTCAGGATGGGTTTTGTCTCTCTGTCAGGGAGCATCTTGAGGTGGTGCGGGACAAGCTCATGAAGATAGTTGCATTGGGGCGCATGGCGGGCACCTTTCAGGCACCTCCATTCCCGCACTTCTGGGTCTCACCCCTTGAGGTAGTTCCTAAAAAGGAAGCGGGTAAGTTCCGACAGATTCACACCTGTCGTACCCGTTCTGGGGCTCAGTGAATAACGACATTTTGGAGCTCTGTAGGGTGTCCTACTTGTCCTTTGATGAGGCGGTCCGAGTGGTGCGGGATGCGGGACACTGGTGCCCTCATGGCCTCGACGGATGTAGCGGCTGCTTTTCGGATGCTTCCGGTACATCCAGAGTACCATCATCTCTTGGGATGCTGCTTTGATGGTCAATTCTTTGTGGATCTGTGCCTACCAGTGGGTTGCTTGATTTTGTGCTTCTATTTTGAGTGTTTTAGCTCCTTTTTCGAATGGGTGGTGCATACGAAGTCGGGCTGCGACTCTGTTCTGCATTATTTTGACAAGTTCTTGTGCGTTGGCCAAGGGAATTTGAAGAGATGCGCACGGCTGCGGTTTTCAGGAAAAGTCAGTGGAAAAGTCTTTTGGGGTATCGTTGGCACGAACAAGACCATAGGCCCGACTATGTGCTTGAGCTTTTTCTTGGCATCAAAATTGACTCGGTGGCTTGGGAATGCCATCTCCTGGCGAATAAGTTGGAGGATTTACATGTAGGGTGGCGTCGGCCTTGGGCATGAGGAATATTCAGTTGCGCCAGCTGCAGGAGCTGGTGGGTAAATTTTACTTGCCTGTTTACTTGCTCATGGGTAGGGTGTTTAATCGGCGTTTGGATGCCGCTACGTCCGGCATGTCCATGTCTCACCATTTTGTGCGTTTGATGCGTCCCTTGAATGAGGATTTGGCGGTCTGGGATGCATTTCTAGTTGCCTTTACCAGCCGGTCCTATTAGCAAAGGCCGGAAGTATCCAATGCCGAGCTGCACTTGTTAACTGATGTGACAGACTCGTTGGGTTTTGGTTCTATTTTGGGCACCCACTGATGTGCGGACACTTGGCAAGAGGCCTTGCACTTGTCAGGTCTCACAAAGAATTTGGCTTTCCTTGTATTTTTCCCTATGGTGGTGGCCTTGGAGCTGTGAGGGTTGTTGCTGCAGCACCGCAGGATTGCTTTCCATTGTGATAATCTGGGGGTGGTGCTAGCCATTAACAGCCTGTTGGCTTCTTCCCCCCCATAGTTCAGCAGCTGCGTCAACTGGTGTTGCTCTGTTTGTCGCTGAATATTGCTTGCAGGGTGAGTCATATTTCTGGGGTCAAAAATTTTATAGCAGATGCAATCTCCTGTTTGCAGTGGCCGGAGTTCCGTGTGGCCGCACTCGAGGTGGATACAGACGGATTCCCCTGCCTGATGGAACTGTGGTTCCTTGGGCAGACCATCTAGCAGCTTAGATTCGGGTATTGGTTTCAGAGGGTACTGTATGCTAAAGCTTGGGAGGAATGGGTGGCATTTGAACAGGCACAGGGTGGGTTTTCTACTACTGAAGATCATCTCGCTGGGTTGCTGCAGCTTCTCTGATTTTGGAAGGCTACTGGGTGCTCACCGGCATCGGTCTCGACTAAATTATCAGAGCTCAGTTTTTGGTTCAAATTGTCCAGGGATGAGAGGATGGAGGAGGGGCTCAAGGGCTCCTAACTCATGCAGGCCGTGTCCGGGTAATTGCTTTTGGGACTGTTTTCAGTTCTATCGGTGGTGTGCTTTTCTGATTTTGAGGTGGTACTCTTTTAGCTCACCTTTACTTTTGCTTTTTTGGGGGCGCTTCGGACTGGGGGGTTGGTAAGCCCATCTAAGCAGGTTCCAGGAAGTGTTTGGTATCAGGATGTCTACTGTGAGGCTATATTGGATAATTTCTTTTTGGTCTGAGACGGATGTTCAGGGGCATTAAGCATGGGTCGCTGTACAGGGCATCCCAAGGGCCGATGGTATGCCCGGTGACTTGTTTTCGTCAGTATCAGGTCCCACGCCCCTCTTGTGGGGGTCCCCTCCTGGTGCACCAGGATGTTGGTTTTCTGTCACATGTGTTTTCAGTTCATTCGTGTGTTTTGACTGGCGCTGGACGCTCTGGTCATCCCAAGTTCAGAGTTTGGGGGGCATTCATTCCGCATCGGGGCGACTAAGGAGGCATCATGCCTCTGGTTTTCTGAGCAAACTATTTGTAGAATTGGGTGCTGGGAATTGGGGAGGTTCAGAAGTTATGTTCAGCCCTGTAGTCTGATTGCATTTTCTCCTGTTGTGTCTCCACAGGGACAATCCCAGTGGGGGAATTTTCTGATTTAATTTTGCAGGACCTGGCCAGTATTTATGTGCTGTTCCCCGACCTCGTCTAGTGTGGACCAAACTCGGGTCTCGGAATTATTAGAGGCTTGCCAGGGATCAGAGAGTCACGGATCAGTATCAGGTTAAGCTCAATAGACGGGTTTCTAAGTTTGTGATGGGAGTTGGGGGCTTTACGGTGCAGCATTGGGTGTTTGATAGGGAAGCAGCTATGTATTTTAGGGGTGATGGGGTTCACCTTACTGATGTGGGTTGGATCTGTTTTACTTAGCATTGCAAGAAGGGTTGGAAGTTAAGGTATGGTTTATTACAGATATGCCCACTGACCCAAAGGTCGGCTAGTGGTTAGCATGGTTTTGGTGAAAGGCCAGATTTTGTGGCCAGTGTTGGTTTGGACGAGAGGGGGAAGGGCAAGTGCCCAGATGAGTTACGAGGTTACTGATAATTGATTGGCAAGGACGGGTATGTTCATGGAACATTGTTGAGTTATATTTTTAAGTTATTATGTTTGATGTTCAAATTATTAAGAATATATATTTGATACAAAGTATTGGTAATATCGTTTGGTGATATATTTAATGAAAAAGCTGTGGCCTATTTTCACCAACTATATCTCATGTTGCATATTTTGGACATAAAAGGGGGATAGTAAAAGGGGCACTACGCACAACTCCCCACTATGTCCACACATCTAATCTGTAATGTTATGTGATGATGTCATCAGATTGTTCATATCTTTCTTTAAAGAACTCCACAGCAGCAAAGAAAAAACTACATAGAAAGAAACAACCAATCAAAAACAAGCAAAGCATATATGAAGTGAGACAGTCTTAAGCACCTCCTCTTTCTTTGCTGTTCCACACAAGGAACAGGTTAGGATTCTGTCCCTTCTCTGTATTAGTTACTAGTTAGTACACTGATATATCTCTAATTTCTGCTCTGTTGCTAACTGACAAGTGACTACATACAACTGCACATGCTGGCAACTAGGGCTCAATCTTGCAGTTGCATTTCGTATACTTATGATTATGTTATGAGAAGAGCACTCTTACACATATCTGCTGACTATAATTGGTGGGCAGCGCATTCGTTGTGAGTGTATGTCCAAACCTACGGGGCTTCACATCTCGCAGCCGTGGGTTGGGTTGAAGATCCTCCTGTTTTGGCTGCTGCATCCCGGGCCGTGAGGCTTTCTGCAACAGCCCAGGCAACTCCCCCAGACTTTCAATGCTCTGGTCAGGCCTCCAGGAGTTCTGATCATGTCTCCAGGAGGCTAAGTAGGCCTCAGATACATCTGCAGAGGGCCTTGGGCCTGTCTAAGGAGTCCAGGGGGTGGGGGCTTGGTAGGGTTTCACGGGACACTGTCTCCCCAATGGCAGTGGGTCTGTCAGCCCCCCTCCTTCTCCCACTTTCCTCCCTTGGTCTATTCTCTCCACTGAGCTGGGTAGTTTCTCCTGGGAGTGGGCCTATCGCAGCTGTGGGGCTTGGGAGGGGACATCTCTTACCTCTAGTCTCTCCGCAGGCGTCTCCTATTCTTAGGCTTAGTTTCTAGGGCTTAGTTTTCGTAAGATTCTGACGACTTTTGGTAACTGGATTCGGGCCTTTTCGATCCTGGCCAGTGTCTTAGGGGAGAAGACCCCAGCCAAGTGCTCGGCCCTCTTCTGTTACCGGGATGCAATTTGCAATGCGTGTCGGGTGTACGGGGGGCCTTGGGTGGTGGCAGTATGATGAGCATTTCTGTCAGCAGCTCGTGGTGCGCCCCACGTTGGGGTGGGACCAGATGGATATCTAACTATGGCTGGCGTTAATGACCAGTATGGGGGCACACCCCTTCGTCTTTTCTCAGAGGGGCCGGCGTGGCAGGGACACAGTCTGAGTCGGCAGGTTTCCGTGGAGATGGTTGTAGTTGGCAGTTCAATGAGAACCACTTGCATTGGTTCAAGTTGTAAGTTCAAGCATGAATGTTCAGTCTGTGGGGGATCCCACCCCTCTTAACAGTACTTCAAGCACGGAAAGGCAGGGGAGAAGCCTGACTCCTTGGGGCCTAAGGAAAAGGGTGCTGGTGGACATCGTCGCAATGCTTTGGTGGTTAAATAGGTATTGGAATTGTGAGGCTACGGCGCTGTTACTGGGGGGGATTTCAGGATGGGTTTTGTCGCTCTGTCAGGGAGCATCTTGAGGTGGTGCGGGACAAGCTCATGAAGATAGTTGCATTGGGGCGCATGGCGGGCACCTTTCAGGCACCTCCATTCCCGCACTTCTGGGTCTCACCCCTTGAGGTAGTTCCTAAAAAGGAAGCGGGTAAGTTCCGACAGATTCACACCTGTCGTACCCGTTCTGGGGCTCAGTGAATAACAACATTTTGGAGCTCTGTAGGGTGTCCTACTTGTCCTTTGATGAGGCGGTCCGAGTGGTGCGGGATGCGGGACACTGGTGCCCTCATGGCCTCGACGGATGTAGCGGCTGCTTTTCGGATGCTTCCGGTACATCCAGGGTACCATCATCTCTTGGGATGCTGCTTTGATGGTCAATTCTTTGTGGATCTGTGCCTACCAGTGGGTTGCTTGATTTTGTGCTTCTATTTTGAGTGTTTTAGCTCCTTTTTCGAATGGGTGGTGCATACGAAGTCGGGCTGCGACTCTGTTCTGCATTATTTTGACAAGTTCTTGTGCGTTGGCCAAGGGAATTTGAAGAGATGCGCACGGCTGCGGTTTTCAGGAAAAGTCAGTGGAAAAGTCTTTTGGGGTATCGTTGGCACCGAACAAGACCATAGGCCCGACTATGTGCTTGAGCTTTTTCTTGGCATCAAAATTGACTCGGTGGCTTGGGAATGCCATCTCCTGGCGAATAAGTTGGAGGATTTACATGTAGGGTGGCGTCGGCCTTGGGCATGAGGAATATTCAGTTGCACCAGCTGCAGGAGCTGGTGGGTAAATTTTACTTGCCTGTTTACTTGCTCATGGGTAGGGTGTTTAATCGGCGTTTGGATGCCGCTACGTCCGGCATGTCCATGTCTCACCATTTTGTGCGTTTGATGCGTCCCTTGAATGAGGATTTGGCGGTCTGGGATGCATTTCTAGTTGCCTTTACCAGCCGGTCCTATTAGCAAAGGCCGGAAGTATCCAATGCCGAGCTGCACTTGTTAACTGATGTGACAGACTCGTTGGGTTTTGGTTCTATTTTGGGCACCCACTGATGTGCGGACACTTGGCAAGAGGCCTTGCACTTGTCAGGTCTCACAAAGAATTTGGCTTTCCTTGTATTTTTCCCTATGGTGGTGGCCTTGGAGCTGTGAGGGTTGTTGCTGCAGGACCACAGGATTGCTTTCCATTGTGATAATCTGGGGGTGGTGCTAGCCATTAACAGCCTGTTGGCTTCTTCCCCCCCATAGTTCAGCAGCTGCGTCAACTGGTGTTGCTCTGTTTGTCGCTGAATATTGCTTGCAGGGTGAGTCATATTTCTGGGGTCAAAAATTTTACAGCAGATGCAATCTCCTGTTTGCAGTGGCCGGAGTTCCGTGTGGCCGCACTCGAGGTGGATACAGACGGATTCCCCTGCCTGATGGAACTGTGGTTCCTTGGGCAGACCATCTAGCAGCTTAGATTCGGGTATTGGTTTCAGAGGGTACTGTATGCTAAAGCTTGGGAGGAATGGGTGGCATTTGAACAGGCACAGGGTGGGTTTTCTACTACTGAAGATCATCTCGCTGGGTTGCTGCAGCTTCTCTGATTTTGGAAGGCTACTGGGTGCTCACCGGCATCGGTCTCGACTAAATTATCAGAGCTCAGTTTTTGGTTCAAATTGTCCAGGGATGAGAGGATGGAGGAGGGGCTCAAGGGCTCCTAACTCATGCAGGCCGTGTCCGGGTAATTGCTTTTGGGACTGTTTTCAGTTCTATCGGTGGTGTGCTTTTCTGATTTTGAGGTGGTACTCTTTTAGCTCGCCTTTACTTTTGCTTTTTTGGGGGCGCTTCGGACTGGGGGGTTGGTAAGCCCATCTAAGCAGGTTCCAGGAAGTGTTTGGTATCAGGATGTCTACTGTGAGGCTATATTGGATAATTTCTTTTTGGTCTGAGACGGATGTTCAGGGGCATTAAGCATGGGTCGCTGTACAGGGCATCCCAAGGGCCGATGGTATGCCCGGTGACTTGTTTTCGTCAGTATCAGGTCCCACGCCCCTCTTGTGGGGGTCCCCTCCTGGTGCACCAGGATGTTGGTTTTCTGTCACATGTGTTTTCAGTTCATTCGTGTGTTTTGACTGGCGCTGGACGCTCTGGTCATCCCAAGTTCAGAGTTTGGGGGGCATTCATTCCGCATCGGGGCGACTAAGGAGGCATCATGCCTCTGGTTTTCTGAGCAAACTATTTGTAGAATTGGGTGCTAGGAATTGGGGAGGTTCAGAAGTTATGTTCAGCCCTGTAGTCTGATTGCATTTTCTCCTGTTGTGTCTCCACAGGGACAATCCCAGTGGGGGAATTTTCTGATTTAATTTTGCAGGACCTGGCCAGTATTTATGTGCTGTTCCCCGACCTCGTCTAGTGTGGACCAAACTCGGGTCTCGGAATTATTAGAGGCTTGCCAGGGATCAGAGAGTCACGGATCAGTATCAGGTTAAGCTCAATAGACGGGTTTCTAAGTTTGTGATGGGAGTTGGGGGCTTTACGGTGCAGCATTGGGTGTTTGATAGGGAAGCAGCTATGTATTTTAGGGGTGATGGGGTTCACCTTACTGATGTGGGTTGGATCTGTTTTACTTAGCCTTGCAAGAAGGGTTGGAAGTTAAGGTATGGTTTATTACAGATGTGCCCACTGACCCAAAGGTCGGCTAGTGGTTAGCATGGTTTTGGTGAAAGGCCAGATTTTGTGGCCAGTGTTGGTTTGGACGAGAGGGGGAAGGGCAAGTGCCCAGATGAGTTACGAGGTTACTGATAATTGATTGGCAAGGACGGGTATGTTCATGGAACATTGTTGAGTTATATTTTTAAGTTATTATGTTTGATGTTCAAATTATTAAGAATATATATTTGATACAAAGTATTGGTAATATCGTTTGGTGATATATTTAATGAAAAAGCTGTGGCCTATTTTCACCAACTATATCTCATGTTGCATATTTTGGACATAAAAGGGGGATAGTAAAAGGGGCACTACGCACAACTCCCCACTATGTCCACACATCTAATCTGTAATGTTATGTGATGATGTCATCAGATTGTTCATATCTTTCTTTAAAGAACTCCACAGCAGCAAAGAAAAAACTACCGTATTTTTCGCACCATAAGACGCACCTCACCATAAGACGCACCTAGTTTTTAGAGGAGGAAACCCAGAAAAAAAAATATTCTGAACAAACTGTTCCATAGTGTTTCTTACCATGGGACAGTTTGTTCAGAATATTTTTTTTTCTCCCCTGTCCCATAATGATCTTTAACCCCCCTTTCCTCTGTCCCATAGTGATTGTTAACCCCTCCTACCCTGTCCCATAGTGATTGTTAACCCCTCCTACCCTGTCCCATAGTGATTGTTAACCCCTCCTACCCTGTCCCATAGTGTTCTTTAACCCCTCCTCCCCTTGTCCATTAGTGTTCTGATCCCATAGTGTCCCCCCCTCCCATTGTCCCATAGTGCACTTTCCCTCCCATAGTGTCCCCCCCTGCCCTTGTCCCATAGTGTCTCCCCCTCCCCTTGTCCCATAGTGTCCCCCCTCCCCTTGTCCCATAGTGTCCCCCCCTCCCCTTGTCCCATAGTGTCTCCCCTCCCTTGTCCCATAGTGTCTCCTCCCCTCCCCTCCCCTTGTCCCATAGTGTCTCCTCCCCTCCCCTTGTCCCATGGTGTCTCCCCCTCCCCTTGTCCCATGGTGTCTCCCCCTCCCCTTGTCCCATGGTGTCTCCCTCCTTTTCTCCATGGTGGTCCCCTCGCGTCCCATGGTGCCCCCCCCCCTCATGACCCACTGGAGTACCTCCCCCCTCCCTTGTCCCACTAATTATCTCTCCCCTCCCGCGCACTACTCCCACCGTGCCCCCCCTCCCCTTGTCCCATAGTGTCTCCTCCCCTCCCCTTCTCCCATAGTGTCTCCCCCTCCCCTTGTCCCATAATTACTTACCTGTCTTGGAGCGTGGGCCGGCTTCACAGCGCGCTCCGCGGTCCAGGAACTAATATTTCAGGTTCCGGTTTCCGGCGGGACTGAAAGGAAGTGTGCACACTCAGTGTGCACACTTCCTTTCAGTCCCGCCGGAAACCGGAACCTGAAATAGAAGTTCCTGGCCGCGGAGCGCGCTGTGAAGCCGGCCCACGCTCCAAGACAGGTAAGTAATTCTTCACATTCGCTCCATAAGACGCACAGACATTTCCCCTCACTTTTGAGGGGGAAAAAAGTGCGTCTTATGGAGCGAAAAATACGGTACATAGAAAGAAACAACCAATCAAAAACAAGCAAAGCATATATGAAGTGAGACAGTCTTAAGCACCTCCTCTTTCTTTGCTGTTCCACACAAGGAACAGGTTAGGATTCTGTCCCTTCTCTGTATTAGTTACTAGTTAGTACACTGATATATCTCTAATTTCTGCTCTGTTGCTAACTGACAAGTGACTACATACAACTGCACATGCTGGCAACTAGGGCTCAATCTTGCAGTTGCATTTCGTATACTTGTGATTATGTTATGAGAAGAGCACTCTTACACATATCTGCTGACTATAATTGGTGGGCAAGCTTAATGCTTTTCTGCTAGCCTCTGCCGTGGATGTACTCCTATTATGGTGAGCGAACAGATTACTCCTGTTCCCCATTGAAAATCATATTTATTGTCAAAATTTACTGACTTTCAGCTGCTTGCAATGAACAAATCAAACAACAAAAATCAAACAACAGCAATTGAAATAGAAATGTTTCAGGTGGTTTCTCCAAAGTGATCTGAAAATGCAACTTATAATGACTTCTCCAGTCTCAAAAGTATTCAACCCCCTGAAAAGAATCCCTTACAACATCACTCATATGCAAAACAGGTGTTGTCTCAAGCAAATCTGATGCAAGTAATCAAGGGTTGCACAAGGTGTTCTTTTGCTGGAACACTTGAAATAACTGATCTGGCTAGGGGTTTGCTGAGTGTCACATTTGACTGCATGTTAGAAACATGGTCCACAGAGTTAAGATAAGATATCATCACCATTCACAAACAAGGAACATGATACAAAAAGATAGTGAAGGCACTGAATGTTCCTGGAGACACCATAAGAAGCATAGTTCACAAGTTCAGAATTGAAGGAACAGTGGTTACACTGCCTAGACAGGTCAGAAAAAGGAAGCTATTAACGGCTGCAACCAGATTTCTGAGAAGGCAGGTTGTGAAAAGACTTGCAGCAAGACTTGGTGGCAACAGGCACTGAGGTTTCAATGAGCACAGTAAGGTGTGTACTAAACACAGAATGTTTCCATTCCATTTCAGAGCTCCAAGACGTACAGCACTACTCGCCCAAAAGCACAAAAAAATGTTGCTTCCAATATGCTCAAAATTATATAAATAAGCCACTGAAGTTTTGTGATTCTGTTCTCTGGTGCAATGAAACAAAACTGTTCCAATGGTTCAGCGGTATCTCTGGAGCAAGAAGAATGAAGCATACGCTGAAAGGAACACTCTGCCTACAGTTAAGCATGGTGGTGGCTCAGTGATGCTCTGGGCCTGCTTTGCATCCTCTGACAGTGGAAACTTGCACCGTATGGAAGGCAAGATGGATTCATTAAAGTATAAGGAAATTCTAGGAGAAAACAACATGGCATACAGTAGGTTACTACACAGCCCTCTATTAGTTATAGAGCATGGCAGCATTGTATTAAATACCTGGATGTGTGGCATTTGCTTGTTTCTGTTTATTCTTTCATCCCAGAGACCCTCAGAACACTGGTAATGGATTTAGAACATATCATAGAAGATATCAGAACATATCACAGAAAGGTAGGGTTATCTCCTGAAATATATCTACATGTCTTTCAGTATAGGAGTCATTGGAGTATCCTTTGGGCTGAAGCCCCAAGTGTCTTTGAAACCTAGCAAAGCTCTTGAGTCTAGCTAATTCACTCTGACCTCCTTACTGATTGCAGTTTATTGTTCAGTTAACCAGAGAATGAGAGTGTCATGGTAGTAGTTATCTGTAAATGTGAAGTTTGCTCTCTGGACTTATTGACACACAATCACTCTCTCTCTCCGTTTAGTTTATATTAATTTTTTTCTGAATAGAGATCACAGGTTAACCATTAACTGATACAAATCATTATCTAATGTTAAGGTTGATACAGTTTCCAAAGCACACTGCACCCATTGTAGCCGATTGCATTAGACCCATACACTAAGTAATGGTGAATCCAGACATAGCTTAAGATCCTACTAAGCCCTAGGAAGGTTACAGATTTCACATATGGAGGCCCAAGTAAAATCATGGTTTTGAGACCTGGTCTAACCTGTGGGTCCTAGGCCACCACCTAAGGTCACCTTATGTGTGAATATACATCCCCTACACCCGAATATAGTGAGCTCAATACAGCAGCTAACTGCACTGGGTTATGGTGAATAATACCCTCTCCCTTAAGGACACATGACATGTGTGACATGTCATGATTCCCTTTTATTCCAGAAGTTTGGTCCTTAAGGGGTTAAAGGATCACATATAAACATGTATTCCTGACCCTATAGGGTTAAAACCACCATCTAGTCCCCCTGGGCCCCTCATGCCTCCATAAATATAGCAAAATCTTACTGTATTCAAGCCTGAAGCTGTAGATCTGCATGCTGTTTGCCTCAGAAAATAAGCTGTCTGCTGACATCATCAGAAGTGGTGGCCTGATCCAATCACAATGCTTCTCCATAGGATTGGCTGAGACTGACAAGGTGGCAGATCAGATCAGGGGCAGAGCCAGCACGATTCAAACACAGCCTTGGCCAATCAGCATCTCCTCATAGAGATGAATTGAATCAATTAATCTCTAGGAGGAAAGTTCAGTGTCTGCATGAAGAGGGAGGAGATACTGAATGTTTGGATGCATTTTAGACAGCCATGAGCCAGGAAGGATCTCTAACAACCATCTGAGGAGTGGCCAGTGAAGTTATCACTAGGCTGTAATGTAAACACTGCATTTTCTCTGAAAAGACAGTGTTTACAGCAAAAAGCCTGAAGGTAATGATTCTACTCACCAGAACAAATACAATAAGCTGTAGTTGTTCTGGTGACTATAGTGTCCCTTTAATTATGATTTGTTTTTTTTCCGGTTACGGGTATATCTAAAAACAGCTTGCAAAGTATGTAGATCTGCTCCTCTTCTAACCCCGCCCAGACTTTCTGTGGCTGTCCAATCACAGACTTCCCAATGCAGTCCAATGAGAAGTATTTGCAAGGCAGGTGCTCTGAGCAATTGACTGCATATTGAGTTAGCTCAACTGACAGCCAGGGGGGTGTAACAAGGTTAATTTATAAAAGTGTCAATTTTTATCGAAGTCTGCACTTTTTTTGTAAAATGAAAACAAGAACACACACTCTTCACACATAAAGCACTTTAGCAAGCTAAAGTTCTTTAAGTGTTTGGGGCGTTCATTTAAGTCACAGAGTTTATACTTTTGCTGTGTGTCTATGTATTTGTATGTGTGCCAAGGTTTGTATCTATGTGTCTGTCTTTATATACATGTATATGTGTATCTATCTGTAGGTGTATCTGTGTGAACTTTGCTATTTATGTAATAGTCTTTAATAATAGTATATATATAGTCACTTTAGAACTACTGTAAGTTCAGCATCGATAAGAAATGAGATTATTGCATGTTGCTAATACTAATATTACACAAACCCTTCCATTAAATGTCTCTTTACATGTAAGCGTGAATCTTCTGAAAACAGGATGTCAGTCATTTGTATTAACAGGAAAAACAGCCAATATTTATACAACAGCACCTTGTGTATCTGTATGTGTTAGTGTCTGTCTGTGTATTTGCATTTGTGTCAGTGTCTGTCTGTGTATATTTCTGTCAGGGTGCATATGTGTGTCTATGCATACACTTTAGCATCTCGCCAACACTACACACAAATACACCCCTGAATTCAAACATCAACACTACATACAAACACACCTCTGTATTAAAAAAAAACCACCATTATATATAAACACCCCTCCGTATTAAAAAACACACTACTCACAAATGTATGCCTTCAAATGCCAACACTATATTAAAACACACCCTGCATTCACTCACATATACCTAATACAAAAACATGCTTACATTCAAACATGCAAACACTGCTCAGTGCTAAATACATTATAAATGCAAAAAAAATACACATACACACATACTCTGTTCAGTGCTAAATAAATTAGAACCATTAAACATTTTGTGGGGGACAGGTGGGACCTTACACTTGAAGTGGATGGCCGCACACCACATCAGTTCCAGCCATGCTTATCGCTTGAGAAGGATTTATAGCCCTAAATCAGGTAGTGCCTTGCCGATATCTTGAGGAATACTCAGACTCCTCAAAGGAGGTGCCTCATTACAAAGTGGCTGCAGACTTACCTGCCCAAGCCCGGGCTCCACTAGTCCCATGAAGTCAAGACTCCCAGCCGATAATGAGAGCAACCCTGAAGGAGCTGCTAACAGACCTTCAGAAGAATATTCAGGCCGTGGGGCCTCCCTCCACAAAGACCTCACAGGCCTAGTAAGCAGACTGGGTACTCTGGATGCCTTGTGCGACAGCCAAGCCTGGAAAATTGCCACACTAGAGAGCACAGTATAAGGCCTACACCAGTGGCAGTCTCTGTACGAGCAGTGGTTTGCGGCCCTGAAGGATATGAGGTGGTGCACAAACTTAAAGATAAGGGGCATATTGGAGGAAATACCAGCAGGAGAGATCCCACATATCATAATATGGCGGCTGGTGACATTGTTATCACATAAACAGGCCAAAAATATTATACTAGATGGAGTCTTCCATTTCCCTAAACCAATGAAAGCCCCTGATGCCACACCTGGAGACCTGGTGGTATGTTTTTAAAGTAGCAGGACAAGTCTGTGTTACAGGCCACCATTAATGGGACTTCTCCGTATGTTTTCTAAAGCATGGCACTCACATTTTACAGACATATCGGGAGGTACATTGTCATTGTGGAAATCACTCCAACCATTCACCTCACTTCTCCGAGAAGCTGGTATCTGCTACAGATGGCGTTTGTCCCAGACTCTTATGGTCACACATGGTGTGACCACACTTTTATGGTCACAGAATTCAAGATATGCTTGATGTGGCTGCCCTCCTAAAGTACCTTAGCCTCCCGCAAGACTCTCTGCGAAGGCCTGGACAGCGGAGGGCTCCTGTAGAGACCCACGGATGAGACCCAACAAATATGAATCCATCTGTCCCATAGCGGGTTTAAGCTGCCTTCAGCTTCCCACAGCATGCTTACTTATTACACCAGATAGTTCATAGTTTGTTTGTTTGTTATATTTTATTTTCATACGCTTAATAAGTTTGCTTTCATTGAACATAATGTTATGCAATCCACGTATCCGATATACCCCCTCCACCTCTACACAATCCTTCATTCAGTCTTCAGAGGAATAGAGGTGTAAAATCACCCGGCTAGCAGCCCCCTGATTAGGGAGCACAACTTTTGCAGCAGCGGTATAGGAAGTGCAGGAGGTATACAAAACCGCTAAGTGTTTCATTCGTCACTAATATTCTCCCCACCCCAACTAGCTGGCCACTATACCTTTACGTGGCAGGAATGTACAACTCCATTGGTCTCGTTTTAGTAATGCTCTGCATGTCTCATGGAATGACTGTTTTAGGGCCACTAGTCGGTTAGTCCACAATGACAGTAACATTATCTTAGTTTATTATACATTTATTAAAACCCTTAGCTCCCTGGAATCACTGCTATTTTATGTTATGTTTCTTTTTGTCTTTTTTAATTTTTATTTGCTTGTATATATATATTGATGTAACATCCATCGCACAGTACTTGTCTTACAAATGTTTTCTCACATCAGAGTTAGGGTATAAATAAAATATAAAAAAAAAATAAAAATAAAAACAAGAACAAAAAACATGCTCTAAGTATACTCCTGACCTGTTTTTGAAATATGTGCACAAAAAAATGTGCTTGTGGAAAAACCTATAGAAAGAAGGTTAAAATGAGTGTGTAAGCTGGGTGGAAACATTTTGCACTGTGCTTCTTGTGTAAAATTCTCTAGTAATGGTATATGTATAATTACATTAAGACTGCTATAAGTTTAGCATTGATAAGAAATGAGATTATTGCATGTTGCTAATACTAATATTACACAAACCCTTCCATTAAATGTCTCTTTACATGTAGGCGTCAACCTTCTGAAAACAGGATATTAGTCATTAGTATTAACAGGAAAAACAGACAATATTCATCAAACAGCACCTTGTCAAATTCTGCAGGTAGTTCACTTTCTTTTAGATTTGCATATTCTTACTTCAAATAATGTGTAGCAGAATTAACATTACCTGCTTTTGTTTTTTGTCAGTGTGGACATCATTGTCTGAAAACCAAAATGTGTGTAAAAGGGCTATTTATCTTGGACTTTTCTGTGACAAAGATAGAGCTGCGCAATGTACACAGAATGTGCTCTGTACAAGGGTAGGACAAATACTGGTCAGTGTTTTACATGATTCATGTGGAAGAAGTCATTTCAATTCACTTTACATTTCCAACCAAGTTTGAGTGTATAAATGTTTTTTTTTTAATTATACATTAGTAATTGTAAGAAGAATAAGACTATAAAAAAATAAGTCTGATGCATATTGATGTTTCTAACTTAGAATTATAGTTAAGAAGAATTATGATATACATATATATTAATATCACAGCAAGCCACCAAACAAGATGAAGAAGGAAGAGAAATATATGTTTAAGAAGTAAATTCTACATTTGACATTGATCATTTTACAAATCGTGTCGTAAAGCATTGGAACTGTGTAAACCAAAGAAAAAGCTACTTTTGCACTATCCCAAATCCATACGCACATTTAAATAACTGGAGGTTTTTGGTATCGCTTCAATGGCTATTCAAGTGTAAGCTCACCTGCCACGTCAAGGCAAAATCTCTTAGGTGATTCATACACTAACAATTCACCTTGCTGTCTTCATCTACAAGGTAAAATGTCTAATGCGCTTCCTATAGGCGACTTAGGCAGTCGTCTAGGGCACCCCTTAGGAAGTGGCGACGCCAAGAGTGCCTGCCCCTCAAATGCTGCTCTATAGAGACCCTCAGGCAGCAGCAGCACTGCCCCGGGGGCACAAGACACACAGAAAGGCTAAGGAAGGAGGGGGGGAACACAAAGGGGCTGGTAGGGGAGAAAGAGACACACAGAGGAGCTCGGGAGGGAGAAACACAAAGGGGCTGGGGGAGTAGGACACGCAAAGAAGTTGGGAGGATGTAGGAGACATACAAAGATGGGAGATAAGAGACAAACAAGGGGCTTGTAAGAGATACACTAGGGGGATGTAAGATGCAAAACATAAAAATATTTATATATTAACATAATAAACATAAAAATAATAATAAAGAGCTGCTCCCCTCTCAGCCCCTATCCTACCCCACAAACTCTATCTTTCACATTACACACACACACAATGCATCCCTATAAATACACAGAAACACACAATGCATCCCTACACACATTCACACACCATGCTTCCCTTACACACAGAGAAACACACTTTGCATCCCTTACACACAGAGAAACACACAATGCATCCATTACACACAAATACAATACATCACTTGCATACATACACATACACAGACACACATAATGCATTCCTTACACACACACTGCATCCCTTACACATAGACACAAACAATGCATCCCTTACACACACACACACACACACTGCTTCTCTTGCACACACTCAATTCACCCCTTAGACACAATCAATGCACCCCTTACAGACACACACACTGCATCCCTTACATACACAGGAACACACCTTTCATCCCTTACACATACAAACACAGATTCACACAATACATCCCTTACACACAAACACACACTGCTTTCTATCCCTTACACAAAAACACACTGCATCCACTGCACACATACACAATATTCTTTGTATTGCTTGCCTCATAGAATCTTTGTAAAGCGCCACAGATATGGGAACAAAATAATAAATATAAAATATGGTCTTTTTTAAAAAAAAGTCCATATGTTGATTGACATTTCTGTTTAAACCATGTATCTATAATAAAGAAATATATTTCACAGGTGTTTGGCCTACAGTGCTCTTTGTAGTTTTATGACTTACACCTTGTCCTATTCTCCTATTTCCTTTATGATGATTGTTCTCATTACATTTTAATGCTGATTGCTAGAACTGGTTTATTTTACTCATGAGATTCACTTTATTTGCACATCTACCGCAAGGTATACACACATATTCTGCCAAGTCACGATACCTTTCTCCCAGTGATCCTTAATTTTAGATTTAGTTTATCATAATTACCCATTACATTAAACACGTCCTGTTAGCCCAGGGTGGGATGTTTCTGCATGACCCTGTTTGTTCGGATATGCACCATTGCCTGTATGTTTCTTCGAAGCTTGACTTACCTCTGCCCTGTTGAATGCGGATAAAGACACCGAGATAAACCACTAAAATAGACTTGTGGAATCAAGACTACGTGAGACTCAAGTGGAAATTAAGGGTGGTTTGTCTCAAATTGTAATTCAAAAAACAAGAGAAAATATGGAAGAGGTACAAAGTTAAAAAAAGACCGTGAAAACTTAACAGGATTTTGTAAATGCCTGATTTATAGCAGGAATGGCATTTTGTGTCTTGTTTATTAAGCTAGGTTTTGATTGTTTTCCAAAACTAAGTTAAGTTACTCTGTCTTGTGTGATGAATACAATTGAATGTCCTTTATGATTGAACACCTTAAAGGGAAACTGTCACTCTACGATTTACACATTTGAATAGAAAATTGCAAATCACCTATAACTTGTGTTAACAATTTTTCATGAGATGCTCAGTTTTCTTTTGATTTATATTAAAGATTTAACCAATCCAGTTCAGATAAGACAAAGCCAGGGCAAACATTCCAAGTGAGCAGAAGAAGTGGAAACATTGTTTAATTTCTCTATGCTGAATACCAGGTACAAAGGGCAGAGTTTACAGCAATGCTTGACGGGAACTAAGATGGAGGCACCTATGTGCTGGATAAAGAAGTGTTGATTTGTTCCTTTATTTTGTATTTCACGCCTCAAAAATATGTATTTGTTAAAGGACCACTATAGTGCCAGGAAAACATACTCGTTTTCCTGGCACTATAGGGTCTATAGGTCACCCCCCCACCCTTAGGGTCCCCCTCCCGCCGGGCTCTAGGGTGAGGAAGGGGTTAATCCCTTACCTTTTCTCCACCGCCGGGCTCCCTCGGCAGTGGGGACTCTCCACCTCCTTTCCCGTCATTGGCTGAATGCCTTCAGCCAGTCCACAGGAAAGCATTCTCAATGCTTTCCTATGGATGCTGGTGTCTTCTCACTGTGAAAATCACAGTGAGAAGCGCGGAAGCACCTCTAGCGGCTTTCAATGAGACAGCCACTAGAGGCTGGATTAACCCATATGTAAACATAGCAGTTTCTGCTATGTTTACAGCAGGCGGGGTTAATCCTAGAGGGACCTGGCACCCAGATCACTTCATTGAGCTGAAGTGGTCTGGGTGCCTATAATGGTCCTTTAAATATAGGGATGAGTAAACAAAATATAAAAAATTAACTGCAAACTGACAGTACTCCTTTAATTTAATGTGTCAGGGAATGGGACAAAATGGGGATATAGAGAAAAGGGTCAGAAGACTTAGAAGGACAGTGTGAAAAAAAGAAAAGAAAGGAATGAAAAATGAGAGAGGATCAGAGAGAAAAAGATGAAAATGTTAACTTTGGCATTGCAGATGTTTTCGGCTTGCTGGTCCCACTGTGCTCGGATATCATGACATCTGTCTGCCACAGCAATAAGCACAGAAAATTATTCACCAGGGTTCTGAAACAATAAGGAAAATATTTAACGATTAAGGCCTGGATAATATGTTAAATTGCATTATATTTTTGTTTGTTGTATGTGTAGAAAATTCGACCATGGAAAGAAAAAACTGAATTCTCAGACTTGGTTACCTGGTAATTTTAATATGCAAAATATGGAGAAATTTGGAAAAGGACTTTTTGCACAGTATAAATGTAATTTTAGGAAAAGCGTTTACTTGGAATGGTCTTGTTGGATACATTCAAAGTAAATTATTGACGTTTAAGAAATACCGGATTGAAAATGGCACGAGAAAACGATTTCTGCAATGAGATTGTGGAGTCTATTTTAGGTAAACACTGGAGTACGTGACGAAAGCTCATGGTGAAGTGGACGATAGTTCAAGACGTAAAACATGTGTCTTATAAACATGTTAATCTCATAGAATACAATTGAGGAACGTGTTGGAAACTCGGAGACTGAGAAGTATAGAGGAACTGCGATGGAGCTGCAAAAATGGCCTAAATTGGCCACCAACGATGTTTCCCGTATTCTGTGTTTTTCCACTGTGATTTCTTGCTCTTAATGTATGAAGGAAATGCTTTCAAAGCCCACATATAACTCAATTAACATGCATGGTTCTTAGATATATGTTGGTTTGCTGTGGATCACATTTACTGGATTATTCACTATGGTGAGCATTCAATTGATTTTCAAATTTAAGGTCAAAAACTGGAAAAATTCACTAAATAAGTTATGCTTCTAGTTTGTCCATGCTGGGCTTAAATTTGACATTCACTTAGAATTCACCTTGAATGCACAGTTTAGTAAATAACCCTGTAAATATTTTGAAAAAATCACAACCAATCGTATTACTCCATAAAGTACCAGAAAGGATGAGTTTTTCATAGACTTCTTCTTATATAGAAGTCAAAACAGGCAGATAGTTTTGGCAGAAGAGAAGGAAAAGATGATTAGGATGATTGAGAGAGGAAAGGAAGATTAAAGAGATGGTTTTCCCTCGGAAATGCTCTATTTTTATTAATCTTTTCATTTGCACATATTTTTATCTGTAAACGCGACCTGTGAATGATGCAAACATCTCCATAATTGCCATATTTTTTCTCCCTGTTTCTGTTTTATAAATGAATTGAGGGGAAAAGATTAAACACTTGATATATCTAAATCGCAAGCAATCGTTTCATCTGAGACTGTGTTTTCAGACCTGGACTTAATGAAATGTAAAGAATGGCTTTGCCCTTCTGATGGATGGAGAACAAGAATATTATATAGAATTCCAGATATCATTCTGTATAATTGGTTTAAACAAGATTAAATATATGGCAACCAAGAAACACACATTATTATAAGAAATATACCCGTATTTACATTTGATTTGTTTTTTTATCTTCTGAAAAACATATTGAGATTTGTATTCTATTTTTCTGGGACCTTCCTGGGAAGAAAACATCAATTTAACTAATCCAATTACAATTCCTATGAATGTGGTTAATGTATCAGTGACCACTAACCCAGCTCAGAGAAGATGATCCAGGAATATAAGTGATATTAATAGAGTCCGATCTGCAGCCATTCTGTCCAGTGCATTGTGAACACATTATAAATGTTGTGAATAATTTAGACCATATAGCTCCATCACTTACGTATGCATGGAGCTCTGTCAATGCTCCCTTGTGCTGGTCTGGTCATTCTGATAGATGCTGCTGTCAGAGCTATAAATGAAATGTGACATGTGAGCAAGGCACATTCAAACAGATCCGAAATCTGTGAGTTTGGTATTCAAAAAAATGGGACTAGTTTGTACCTGACCTCTAGGTATGCATGTGTATTTATTTATATACACATACACACACACTACATGATCGGCCCATAATTTAATGGGCAGATCATTTTGTCCTGGTGCTACCCTTAACACCTTTAAGGAATTTTCTTATTATCATTTATATAGCGCCAACTTGTTTCGCAGTGCTTTAAAATATTATAAAGGGGGGAATTTAACAACAAATGAGACAATTACAAAATGTTGCAGGAACAATAGGTTGATGAGGAACCTGCTCGAAAGAGCTTACAATCTATAAATATAATGTTATTATGTAATATAAATGATCCCTAACAGTTAAACATAATTGAGACATCATTGCTGGATGTAAATTGAGACATTATTTCTGGATATAAGTATATGGTTAAATTATTTGTCCTCCACTTTAAATTCTTCGCATGTTAGACATCATCCTTTGGTCTCATGGTTTATTAGAACATCCTCAGGACCCGTAAGTGGTATCATTTTCTCAAATTAGCCAGTTCAGAGGAGTTTGTTTTTCCCATCTAAACTGGGCTATTTTTTTTGTAGCTTTGACAACATCTTATTATATTCCGTGAGTATATATTCCAAAAGAAGGAAAGCATCATACTAGCTTGGAACCCAATATCGGGTGAGAATCTTTATAATAGTTAAAATATTTTTTAATAAAGTGCATAGACACGGTATTTCAATCAGATCATGTGTATACGTCAGCAGGAATTAGAATAACTAATTTGATCGAATATAAACAGACATTACACAATACATTATTTATCTTGATGCTTTTAGCATGAAAAGCTTTTGAGGTATAGAATTACTTATTTTGGGTTTCGGAAAATCTGCTGAACATTAGATTTTAACAGTATGAATTGTTATGGTACAAAAAAAAAGAAAATAATACTTTTTATTACGGTATATTGTTATTGTAATTGTTTAGTTTATTCAGAAGGATCTAAATCTATTTTAAATTTGCAAAACATTTCAGGGCAATTCCAGCACAGAGAGTATTTAGGAACTTTTAATAACGGAATATATTTTAATTATATTTCCAATGTTTAGTTCTTTAATTATTGCACCAGTTTCTAAGAAATCCTGGATAATCTTCTATGTTTTAAAAAGACCAAGTATCATATGGTGCGGCAACACCAGATTGTAATCATATCAGACACTGCTCACTTTGTCTATATGCTACCAGGCTACACTTAACTACTTACTGCATTATATCTTCTGACTACTTTCAAATCCATATCGGAGGTTAGGAGAACTCGCTTCCACTTGAAGTAAGATGACAAAGTATGTTACGTTTGATAGTCACCTTTCTGCCCATCCTGTGCATTGTGAACACTTTATAAACATCATAAAAAATTTACAACATACTGCTTTTTGCTACACACTTTACAGAGGTAGATAAAATTATTTTAAATCATTGATGAGAATGGGTCATGAGATGTTATTTTTTATTATTCTTTGATGACGGGGTTTTTTTTGCACATTTTCAAATGACAGATTGCTTCCAAAGTAAATGGCGGCATGATGTAATTTAAAGGGACGCTACAGGCAACAAGACCACGTCATCTCACTGAAGAGGTCTGAGTGCAGTGTCCCCTTAGCCCTGCTGTGTAAAACATTGCAGTTTTAGAGAAACTAAAAGACTGTCTCTGGTGGCTGTCTACCAGGCAACCCTACAGGCGCGTCCTCAGTTACACTGAGTTTTACTCAGTGAAACGACAGTGAACGTCCTCACACTTTTTTTATGAGGATGTCCAGTGTGTTGAAAAAAAAACTAGGAAAGTACTGAGTAATTGCTTTCCTACAGGGAAGGACAAATGCGCGCGTGGTGATCGTCGTGCATGTGCATTTGGTTAATCCCCCCATCGGCTGATGTATGCGGAGGAGGATCCCAACCCAGCACCGAGTGACACCGTCGCAGGCGTCAGACAGGTATAAAAACGTTTTGTTTTTGATTTTACTTTTTTTATTTAAATGGGGGGGAGAGGGGTTGCAGAGATTTCCTATAATGATAGAAATTCAGCTTTGTATACTTTTAAGTATTTACAACTGCCAAATGGATAAATAGACAAAAACCTCTAACAAAATTAAACAAATCATAAATATAAGAAGTGGAAATATGTGTTTATTTATTGATTATTGCAGCACATTTAGATTCACTGTTAGCCATCTATTAAAAATAAGGAGTTTAAACATAACACAAAAGATAAAATATCATTGCATATAATATATTATTTAAATCCCGTTAATAAATTTGTTTGAGGATAAAGCCATAAAATCTTTCCCCATTTGCCGGCTATATAAAGATTCTACAGAACGCGTTTCCTAATGTCCTGAAATAATTTCCGCTCCAAATTGTTATATTCTCAAAAGGTCCTTAATCCCCAAGTGAATGTCTAAAGAAGGATTTTAATCAATTTCCAGACATCAAAGGGAATTACTACTGAACAGCACAGTATAAAATCTAAAAAGTTTAGTGCATAAAATATTAAACAAATAATGTTTTACATTTAATTACCTTAAACTTCATTTTATTTGCATTTATTATTATTCTATAACCCTTTGGTCTGCATTGGCAATGCAGTTTGCAAAGTTCGATGGCCGTGCTGATGATTTATATTATTCTATAGAAAACAAACAGTCTGGTATTGCAAAAGAATAACGAAATATGCATCAGCACAGTTATCCCAGTTCATCATCCATAAAGACTCAGGGCGTCATGAGAAAGTGTAAGTGAGTGATGCCCTCTTCCCATATCGGGTACATGGGATATCTAATAGAAAAAATGCCCTATGTACTGCATTTCAGGGAACTGAAAATAGTCCATCGTGCTTAGAACCTATTGTTCCATTGGTATCCTTAGGCCTGCTTGGTTTATCCCATAACGTAATTATTAATTTTACTTTAGCACATCCAAAATGCTTCAGTAGGGAGCTTATTCCATGAAAATACTGGAACCAGGGTCAGACCAGTGCATGTATGTATGTATGTATCTATATCTAAATGGGCTTTGCATTAAAGGAATACTATAGGGTCAGGAACACAAACATGTGTAGTGTTAAAAATGCCATCTAGCCCTCCTGGCTCTCCTTGCCCACCTAAATATAGTACATTCTTACCTTTATTCCAGTCTGCTGCTGCTGGCTATGCCCCTGTTCTCTATCCTTGGCTGACATCATCAGAGGTGGTTATCTCAGCCAATCCAATGCTTTCCCATTGGAAAGCACTGGATTGGCTGAGACTGTCAATGAGGCAGATCAGGGACAGAGGCAGTACAAGCCAAACATAGCCCTGTCCAATCAGTACATCCTTATAGAGATGCACTGAATCAATGCATCTCTATGAGGAAAGTTCAGTGTATCCATGCAGAGGGGGGATACACTGAATGGCAGTCACACTGTGCAGCACTGCCCCAGGAAGCACCTCTACCAGCCATCTGAGGAGTGGCCAGTGGATGTATCCATAGGCTGTAATGTAAAAACTGCTTCTCTTACTTTATGACTGACAATATGAAAGTCATGAAATCACAGAATAAACAATTTTAATCCTGTTTCTACTTTAAATGCAGCCTGGTGAATGTAATAGGATTAAGAATATATATTTAAATGTGAACAAAATTAAAATGCTGAGATTCTTCCAAACAAGGCCCTGGGGAGTCAGCACAGCTAAACGTACAAGGGCACATGTATGAGTGTGGGGATGGTGCTAGTGACTGGCTGTATGTGTTTATGGGAATGGTTATGTGTTTGTAGTGGGACAGGGATCATCTTACCTCAGTGCCTGTTTGGATTCTGGCCAGCAAACACTTCCCTCCCACCCACCCTAATTTATGTTTTTTGTTTCGTCACAGCTAGCGGTGAGCGTGTCCTTGCCAACAAGGTTGGGGAGCAGATGGAATGTCAGGAGATGGACAAGGTGGGTCTCAACCTCCCCTGCTCTGTAAGGTAAACTTTCAAGTTACCGAATTGGACGTGCCCACTGAGTTAAGAGCCGCCTGTTGGTTAGAACATTTAAGATGAGGGGAATTTGGTTTGGATGAGGGGGGAGGCGAGACACCAGTTAATTATGGTATGTATATATATTTATGTGTTCATTTATATTGGAATTAAAGGAAAAGAATAAAGTTCGGATGTGTCCTACAGTTGTAAGTTTTAATAAACGCTGTGGCCTGTTTCAACCAATATGCATTGTCTGTCATTATTGGGGGGATAAGTGGGTAGTCTCTTTCTTTTAGTCGCACCACATTCCCCGCTTCGTACATACATGTTTGTGTGTGTTTCTGTCTGTATGTGCAAGTCTGTGTGGTGGGGGTGCAGTGTGCAGTGCACTATAGGTGCACAAAAACAAACAACAAAAAGTACGCTCAAATCCAGACGTAGACGTAAAAACACAAACATTTAAAGGGACACTATAGGCACCAAAACAACTTTAGCATAATAAAGCAGTGCTTCTTTAGGTTGTTTTAAAGCCTATATTATCCATTTAAGTAGCAAAACAACAAAAAGGCTTAATGGAGAAAAGAGAGAGGAAAAAAAGCAGAGTAGGATTAAGGAACAAAGGAACCCTTAGATGCAGCATAGAAAGGGTACTATTGAACAGGCAGATTTTGAGTAAAAACTTGTCCTTACGTGTTTTCTAGAACAGTACTTTGCCAGAGATCTAATAGAAGCTACAGTTCCATAAATGCCAGTAGCTTAATGGAATTGTATTGAGTACAGATGTCCTCATTTCTCTCTCAAGCTTATTAGGCTGTGTAAAGTGTAGCAATGCAGACTGTGCCAATCTACATGGAGATAGCATGCCGTTCATTCTGCAATGTGTTTACATGTCCTGCTTCTTCAATCTGGACTTTAAAGAACAAGAACTCCAACATCAGGGAAAGTGTTGTTTACACGAACTGCTTACCTATTGTTTCTCGTACAATGGGAACATTTTTTTTTTTTTTTAAAGTTCAGGAATTTTTATGTATGAAATCAAAACAAGCCATGGAAAATGTACGAACCACAGTGATATTTTAGTACATGACGGACAGTGTGAATATAAAGGTTGACTCATGACAGAATCAAAACATAATCCAAAATGAAATTAGTTTATTTTATTAGCGAGCTTTCAATGTGTGACTGAGTCAACTTTCAGGTACCCCATTATCTTGAGGTCTTACCACGTTCTCGTAGAATACAACAGATCATATTCAGAATATACTTTTAAAGGGATACATGAAATTCTCTAATGTTTCTATAAAAATAAAAAAAATCTCACTTTTCATTAAAACAAAGTTCCTTAAAATGGCAAGTTTGTGTCTTCTTTCAGATAAGATTGTAGGTAGAGGGTAAATGGAAATCTCCAAAGTAGGCTTTGATTGGCCAATCGTTTATCTTAAAATCTGTGCTGGGTGCACCACTAAATTCTAGACGTCTAGTGATATATATCTGCCTACCTCAAATACCTCTAGATTGTAAACTCATTTGAGTGTGTGAATATTTACACAGAGTTTAATTTTCTCTCATGTATTTTGACCAATTGATGCCTTATTTACAAGTAAATTTATATGAGGAATGATATTGATATTTAGCCATACATATAATCTGTTTTTCTATTTACATTTTGATTCAACTCATCTCACATGAGTATGGTTATCTTCTATTTTTTTTTTTTTTTTAAGAAAACGGTCTCAAAAAAGGATCTAAGCCTGGCCCTCAACACAATCCCAAAGGAACACACTGTGCCAGTATCTGTAATGGAACAGAGTAGGGTAATCCCTGAATCCTAGATGACTTGGCTGAGATCCACTCGTCTAGGGGATGAGCAAATATGCATACGTATATACTATGGCATTAGTGATGCAAACACCAATTCCAAACACTATAGTGTCACCATACATAATTAGATTATTGGGATCCCCAGATTGACCAAAAAAAAAAAAGAAGTAATTTACCTACTTTTCTGCCTTTGACATCAGTCCTGCAATCTGTGCAGGACCAAACCCAGGAAGTCTTTCTAGTTGCTATCAGTGTCACTAAAGGTGCTTTTAGGCAATAGAGTATGCACTGCCGTTTACACTGCTGAACCTGCAGGGACAGGATACATGCCCCAGAACCACTACATTAAGCGGTAGTGGTTCTGGGGACTATAACGACCCTTTAACTACCATACAGAGACACCCCCTGAACATATACAAATACTAAACCTCCTCACATTTTCTCCAATAACATGAAAATGATATATAATAAAATTTAACAAATCTACTCCTGATTATTGAATTCAGCATGCTTAGAAAAAGTAGGACAGATAGTACAGTAAACAGGTAAATTAATATAAAAGCCACTCCCTGGTTTAATATTTATACTGTAAATTGGAAATGATTTACGTTGATAAACACATTTTTGTTTAGGTTATAATTCCAGCTCATTAAGTTCTCGAGTACAAATACGAAGCAATGTCACAAAACGTTTGTTACTACACAAAGTGAAATACACTATACCAAACATATTTACATTGTAAAAACACAGCTTTTTTAGTAAATACATTTTTTATATTACATTTAAACCTATTTTCTGTGTTCTTGATAAATGTTTTTTTTTATTTTCAAACTAGAAAAAAAAAGTAGTACATGCACATTAACGTTTAGTTAAAAATGTGTTTTTTCCCCCAGACAAAAGAAAATATGTCTAACTCAACACAAAGAAAAAACCTTCAACTAAATACAAACTACACTGCAGGTGGAGACGCTACGGCTGAGATCACGGCCAGATAATACATGAGTGTAAATTCCACATTTTTATTATGTAAAAAAAAAAAAAAAACATACAAAACAAAATACTAAAACAAAAAAAAAAACACTGAAGACTACAAAAGGCAAAAAAAAATTGACATACTAGAGAACCAGTTACAAATCTTAACAATCTGCTTTATAGCTCCTGTATTTTATAGTTTCACTAATTATTATTAGCAGTATAAAATTATACGATGGGAAAATCCCAGGACCGTTTGATTCTAAAAACAGACACATAGTAGAACTCAATATCCCGATTCGGAAAATAAAACTCTTTCAGGGTTAGTAAAGTGAGAACTGACAGTGAGTCTAAAATTTAAGGTCAGAACTCAGAATAGCTGAATTGAAAGCCTAGTGGACAAGGGTTTTTCTAGTTTGGCTATTTTGAATTTCACTTTAAATTCACTTTAAAATCAGACTTTAGTGAATAAAACTGTGCACCCTTTCTCATAATGAAGAAGAAAAGAATAAAGAGGATTTTGTCCGCATTACTAACGACTAGCTGGCATATTGAGTGTTAAAGATATTTTTCATGCATTAAAAAAAATGCATATATGAATGTAAGCACTAATCCTATATAAGATAATTTTCATTTGCCTTCTATAACTAGAAATACAATTTGTGTTCAGCAGTTTTGTCGGCATAATTCCTGTTTGTTTGTTTTTATTAGACTATAATATTGGTATTATGCGAAGTATGAAACTGCACTTCAAAACATGTTGTATAAACATAATGTCAAATTGGGAATATACAAAAGGAGGCAGCAACATATTTTGCGTGATTCACTAAGCTGTGATTTTACAATATTCTGTGAAAATGCAAGCAGACAGCCGGAAAAGGGATGAAACTATAAATTAATCAAAGTAAATTAATATGGAGTCCCTATTAACCAGGGGGTCTATCCAAAAACTCCCTCCTGTGTCTCACACCATATGCAGTAGTGTTAATGTTATACTCACCTTCATGGGCGTCCACAGGAATTTTTCCATGGCGGCATAATTGTAATGACATCCATGCTTGGTCCCTTTATTACAGTGTCATGAAGGGGAGGAGCATAGTCATTATCACATAAAGCCAGGGAGGCAGTATATGTAAATAGTGTTTTCACAACATGTTTGCATTCCTGACAATATAGTGTTGCTTTAAGCAACTTAAAGTTTCATTCTGGTCACCATAACAACTTAATATAAATGAAAATGATATGATGCCAGGAGGCCCCTGTAGCCAATCAGCTGCACCCCTACGCAGCGGCCCTCTGTGTTTTATGTAAATAAAAGTGAACACATTAACCTGGGGAGATAAGAAGGTCCAAAGTTTCCCTGCCAGGCCCAGGTACCAAAGCGTTATGATGTGGTGTCCAGAATGAAGTGGAGGGATGACTTCACTTGTCCTTCCTGCTCCAATCTCCTTTTCTTCTCCCTCATTTGACACAGTTTTCTTTTTCTTCTGGCACTGTCTTCTCTCCTTGTTGGCTTCTTCTGCTCCTTTACCTTTCTGCTACTTTCGCTCCCTTCTGACCCTTTCTGCTCCTTGCTGACCCTTCCTGCTCATTTCTGTTCCTTTCTGCTCCTTCTCCTGCTTTACCTTTGTGCTCCTTCTCCCCCTTCCAGCTCATTGCTGACCCTTTCTGCTCCTTGCTGACCCTTCCAGCTCTCCTTGCTGAACATGTCTGCTCCCTTATGATCCTTCTCCTACTTTACCTTTGTGCTCCTCCTGATTCTTTCTGCTCCTTTACCTTCGTGTTCCTTCTGTCCCTTCCTGCTCCATGCTGACCCTTCCTGCTCCATGCTGACCCTTCCTGCTCTTTCTCCTACTTTACCTTTATGCTCCTTCTGATTCTTTCTGCTCCTTGCTGCCCCTTCCTGTAGGCTGTCTCCTCCCATCCCTCACTCAACTGATCTGTAGGCTCCCCCCTCATCTCTCACTTACCTGATCTGTAGGCTGTCTCTGCAGTCTGAGAGTTGCTGGCTGCACTCTGTGCTGCTCCCCTGCAGTTTCCTATCCCTTCCTCTTTACACACACAGCACCACCTACTGGCCGGTATTGCAGTTTATTCTCAATCACACCGGCACAAGTTGAAAAATTGCCCCCTCCTGCGGATGCCCATGCTCACCTTGGTTTCCTATAGATATCAGTTACCTTACATGCACTCACACAGTGGCTAAAGTTCTACTTAGCAATCTACTACAAGGTAAATACTGTTAAAGGGACACTGTAGGCACAGTAACAGCTTCATCTCATTAAAGCGGTTATAGTGTCTGGAATCCCCTGGCACCATCCTTTCATTCAATGCTAAATTGTTTTAAATTGTTTAATGCTAAACAAGTATCCCCAGTAGACCACCCGCTGTGCTGCCTGGGCTATTGAAGAGTCATTAGCCTGAGCAGCAATGGGTGGCTCTGATTGGCTTAGAGTGTCAGCTGACTGCTTTCAGTCTATCCATTAAGGTATGGATTGGTATGGCTACAAGGAAGTGTGTATCTCTGCTTTTGTCAAATCTGCAGGGGGGCAGAGCTATGGGAATAAAGGTGTTCTCTATCAGTGTTAACCTGATGGAAAATTATTTAACATTGAATGGAGGGACAGTGCCTGTTCTCCAGGCATTATAATCAATTTAAAGATATTAAATGGTCATAGTGACTCCAGTGTCCCCGTAAGGTTACACTAACAGGTATAGGGAGTGGGTTACAGACAATACATTTATAAATTAAGATTATAATTAGGGTTAGTAACGTTGGATATTTCTGAGAGTTACACGGTTATTTAAGTCCTAAGGCTTCCTTGCTGGATTATCTAGTCTGGACCCACCTGGGGTTTTCCCAGGCAAGTCTCTTGAGTGCTTTCAACAGGGATTTATAATTTAACAGACATCCATCTCACTATGGATGATATACAAGCACTTAGGAAGAGTTTAACATTTGCACCAAATAAAAACATGAATTATTTTGAGACATACATAGATCTTCAGAAATATATTAGGAGGATGACTTTAAAAAGATTTTTCCTAAAGCATGAAAAAGAAGGAGATAATTCAATTGCAGACACAAATGTAAAAGATAAAAATGTTTAAAAATAGATCTCTGTTCTACCCCATAGGCCAGAAAGGCCACCATTTAGAAACATTTAAGCAGCGAAGCAGTGAGTGTTCACAAACTACAAGAAATGGATAATATCATCATTAAAGAGGCCGACAAGGAGGGGGGAGAAGGGGGAGGACAATTGTCATAATGACCAGGTAATATTACTTGAAAGAGGCACATAGAATCCTGGGAGATCGGGATACATACTCACAAATGGAACAAGACCCTATTCCAAAATGTAAAACTCTGCATTCCATAAAAGTATAATCTCCAAGGAAAATGTCGAATACCTACATAATAAACATCCATGGATCCCAATTTTTTATTTTTTACCAAAGCTGCACAAAAACCCTGTAGAGCCTCCCTGGAAAACCAATTATCAGTGGGATTAATTCGATTACAGCCCATTTATCAGAATTTATTGATGATCACCTGCAGAAGTATGCCCAAGAAGCCCCGTCTCATATAAAAGATTCATCCCACATTCTAGAGATATTAGAAAATAAACACTGGGCAACAGATTTCATAAGGGTCACAATAGATGTCACCTTGTTATATATCATCATTAAACAAGATGTAGGTATCTCAGCAGTAGAAAAAAATTATAAAAGAAGATGTCCACGTACACAGTTCTCTAAGAAACATCCTATTGAATAGAATACATTTCATTCTGCACCACAATTATTTTCTTTTTAATTATATTTTCTACCTGCAACGAACAGGTACAACCATGGGGACCAGGTTTGCCCCCAGCTATGCCAAGATATACATGAGAGATTGGGAAGCCAACTCCATGTGGAGAGGGCATAGCTGGGTTGCAAACCTGGTCCTCTGGAAACGCTTTATAGATGATGTATTACTAATTTGGAAAGGAACACAAAGCGAGTTGGAAAAGTTTTTGAAATACATCAATATTGATAATTATGGTTTGAGATTCACGTATACATACAACACAGAGAAGATTAACTTTTTGGATATAACATTTTACGTTGAAGAGGGCAAGATTCAATCAAAGTGTTATTTTAAAGAAACAGAAGGAAACAGTATAATATTATATAATAAAAAAAGTTGTCACCATGAAAATTGGTAAAATTCAATATCCAAGAGCCAATTAATTTGTATCAGAAGAAATTGCTCCTAAGATAATTATTATTACGATCAGGCCAAATATTTATGTAATAAGCTGACATTAAAAAAAAAAAATATGAAAAAAGGGCTTTAAAACAGGAAGCATCCAAAATTGGAGAATTAAACAGGAAAGAATTAATTAAACGAAAAAAAAAAAAAAATAAGGCACAAAAATATGATTATAAATATGCTTTATTACTTAATATAACACACAGCACTATGAAATAAGAAAAATCCTAAATAGGCATTGGGATATTCCATTAAGAGACCCAATTCTGGGGAAAGTACTCCCAAAAAAGGCTTCTATGATTTTTAAAAAGACAAGGAATTTAAAAAACATGTTAGCTCCAAGCTATGCTTTAAAAACCACATGCAGAAACAACCCAATAAATGGAAGTAGAGGTTTCAATTTTTCCAACAAATGCAAAGCCTGCAGGACACAAAGATTATTAAGAACAAAAACTTTGAAATTCACTGTGACTGGAAAAGAATTTAGCATAAAATCTAATATAAATTGTGAAACTAAAAACGTGGTATATGTCTTGCAGTGTCCTTGTGGGAAGCAGTACGTGGGTCGAACGTGCAGGAAATTAAAAGAACGTATTTTAGAGCATTTAAATAACATCAAAAATAAGTCGAACAAACATATAGTCCCCATTCACTGCAACACATGTACTAAGTTTAGTTGCAAAGAATTTTATTATGTAGGTCTGGCAAAAAAATAAAGAACTATTGGAGAGGTGGAAATATAATTAAAAAGTTAGCACAACGAGAAACATTGGATTAATACATTAAAAACTTTGGAACCCAGGGGGTTAAATTTAGATATAGACCTCTGGTGTTTCTTGAATTAGATCACCATTGTTTATCTATTTAGGCTCTTTTCTTTTCTTTGACCTTGTGTGGTTTGTTTGTTTTCTTGATAGAGCATACACTTAGGAGTATTCCTTGTAAAATATAGATTTTTGGGGGTTTTCCCTATATTCCTGTGTAAGGAATAACTCTGGAATGGAGACAAAACCTTGAGGGAATAATATTTTTATTTAACAATAAAACATGTTTTTATTTTATAAGTTATATATATTCCTGAAGGTAATTCATATTTTTTTTTATAATTTTTCATAATTTTTATAACCTTTGTTGAAATAAAAAAATGTTTAAGAATAGATGTATGATATACAATGAATTAATTGATGCATGATATATAAAACGGAGAAGGGTTAACGTAATGTCAGTAAGCTAAGAAAAGGTTTTATTTAAAACCATCCATAATATATGCATAATTTGTTTCTCTCATTTAATACTAATTGCTATTCATTTAGTATGAACTAAGAGGTTGCTGACTCCACCCAGGATTGTTCCATTCAAATGTTTATGACAACTGGCCACAAGGTTATGTGATTTACAAATCCTTACAAGTAGTTTTATTTGTGGGGTTTTTTTAAGTTCTTTTTACATGGATTTGATATATTTTTGATGCATCAGTTATCCTATAATTAGTAATGTTTAGTAGTAATTTAATGTTTCTCCCTCCCCCTTTCCTATCCACTCCTACTCACCTACACACTATTTCGTATATTACTGGACTGTTCCGAAATGGAACGCATGGTGGAACGGATATATCACCATGCAAAAACGGCGGACACACGGATGAAGCTCGAACGCACATGTGGAACGAATGTCGTTCCGTATGGAACGTGATGACGTCATACATCTCAAAGCAGGAAATAATCAAGATTTGATCGCGGACAGCCGGAACATCACAGAAGGAGCCAATCGAAAGGAATTGTGAACTAATTGTGGGGTGTATTTAGGAGGGAGGTGAGGGATATTTTTATGCATTTTGTTACCCTTTCTTTTGAGTGAGAAACAGTCCCTGAGGAAGTCCATGAGTGGGATGAGACGCGTTGGATTGATTTTACCTGTATTTGATGCTAGCTGTTTTACTTCTGTGTAAGTAATTACATTTTTATACTATACATCAGATCTTCAGTTATCTTATTATATTTTTATACTATACATCAGATCTTCAGTTATCTTATAATATTTTTATACTATACATCAGATCTTCAGTTATCTTATTATATTTTTATACTATACATCAGATCTTCAGTTATCTTATTATATTTTTATACTATACATTAGATCTTCAGTTATCTTATTCTGGATGCACTTTATTTTCCATGTTATTTGAGACCTGCAATATCAAGAATCAAGAATGAGATATAACTACAGATCTCCGAAGATTCCTGAAAGCCCTGTTTTTCATGATAAAGTGTGAGTGACCCATTGGCACAAAACATTATTCTATTTGGGTTCCACAGAGTTGCACTATGGTTTTTTTTTTAGTTCCCGTAGCTGGATTTACCCTATATATTGTATGCATCTTGAGTGCTTTGACTAATATTTCAAAGCATTGGAAAGTTTCCAACCCTACAATCAGTGTAGAGCTCCCACAGGACCAACACGGATTGTTTTATTTCGTGCGTTTTTCCATATTTCATCAGGTTTTCTTATTCTATTTGGGTCTATTAGATTTATTGACCATCTTGACTATTATTAAACCCTTAAGGACACAACTTCTGGAACAAAAGGGAATCATGATGGAATATTTCCGTCATGTGTCATTAAGAATTTAAAGAGAGGGGATCAGGGAGGTTGTAAACCTACTTTATACTAATATTAGTACATAAGGAAGCTTATTTTAATTTTTCTTTTTTTTTCTTTTAAATGTTGCCATATAGTTAACGATTTTGCAGTTTAAGTTGTTCTGCACCAAACGATTTTGCCCCATTCAACATGAAGCCATTCTGGTTTTAGTAAACATAGAGCTCTATTTATAGTTTCGTTTTACTCAACTATCACATCTGTGACCGGAATCTCCATCTCTATTTGGTATTCATTCTACTTGCGGTGTTTGGCATCCAAGCTGTCTTACTATGATGGGATTTAGAGAATAATGGCTGTGGGGTTAGAGGTTGGCAAATTCTGCAAACAGCAGTTGTGCCAAGTCTTAAACTCCACAGACATGCAGGATCACAGGTGTGAAAGCGAAGTACTATTTGCTGGGAGCTTAAAAATCCAAGGACGTGGCACTTTTAATACATTAATATTTATTTAAACAATATAGTATGACAAACAAGAAAAAACTGTCTAACTCAGGTTAACTTATGATAGTATAAAAATGCTTTGCACAGCACAGGAAGAGAGCAACCCTGGACCCAGCTGTTTTTGGTATCAGACTTGCTCAGCAATAAAGTAAAATGACTTATCTAGGAGTGCTCATGTCTTGGGTACATAAAGTGCAAGGTGTTTGGGCCGTTACACATGGCTCTTACGTAAAAAATAAATAAATTCGAGTTTCCACTGTAAGTAGATGGAAAGTTGCAAGCGATGCACTCTGTAGAATGGCTGGATTTATATTTGGGGATAATTTGGCTGGATTTATATTTGGGGATAATTTATCAATATACACGTTGCATTATGAAACAGGATCACAAGATTTAAATATGCAAACCTAGCAACAGCAAAAAATAAAATAACACAGAGTAAAGGAATACAGATAGAAGAGGGCATACTGACTAAGCAGGTAATAGCGGACAGTTGACAAAGGAACTTAACATTTTTCAGGATAAAGTAATCAAGTTATTTAAGGGTTAATCCAAGCACCAGAACCACCTCAGTGACCCACTCCTTTCTTACGTTTATACCTCTGAATGTCGAGAGCATTAGAAGACAACCATGTTATCAGATAATTTGCCTAAAATCCACATTTAATCGCTTTTTGTGTAGGCAGCTAGAAGGCTAAGATCTATTAAAGGGAACTATGGGGGTAACAATTACCCCCTATATTTTAACACATTATGAAGATAATGCGTAAAATAAAACATATCACTTGGTGCGCTATTTAGTAGGTCAGCCAGTGGTGTATTTTGAATTTGTGCTGCCCTAGCTCTGAAAAAACTTGGGCACCCCTCCAATTTAAATTTCCCCCACCCCTTCCCATCAAGGGCAGACACACTTTGAATGAGAGACACTCCCTAACTGATGCATGCACTGACATACACACTGTTTAGCTCACACTTTCACTGACAGACACACACACTCACATACACTGACATACAATGACATACACACTCACTGATTTGACACACTCTGGCAGACACATGCAGACAGACATACACATTCACTGACAAACACACACTGATAGTAACACACACTCATTGACAGATCCACATACTCACTGACAGACAGATACTCACTCACAGACAGATACTCACAGACAAATACACTCACTGACAGACACACACACTCACACACATACACACACATTAACCGACAGACACACACTCACAGACATACACACATACATTACAAAAAGATAAGTCCTGCGCTCACTCCCATCACTCCTGGGCGGCAGCAACAACCACAGTACACATCAGCCCCAATACATACAGTAAAAACCAAAGAAAAAGTTACCTGCGCTCTCTCCTAAATCCCTATGTATATTTAAACAAAAGGAGGTCATTTAGTTACTCCAATGGCCATGGTGTAGGACCCGCCTAGGGAGGGTCTGCCTTGATGTTGGCAGGCAGGTATTCCCTCCACTGGCCATTGGAGTAACTAAATGACCTCCATTTGTTTAAATATACATAGGGATTAAGGAGAGAGCGCAGGTAACTTTTTCTTTGGTTCATACACACACATTAACTGACAGACATACACATTTTCCCCAACACTCACAAATTATTTATGTATTTTTTTTATTTTAATTTAACTCCACCCAGCCTCTGTGGGAGAGCTGGAGTTGATTCTTTACCTGGGGTCCAGTGGGGCTGCTGGGGCTGCTGTGCGTGCAGGCAGTGGGTGGACAGGCAAAGTAGGCGGCAAAGGAGCTCTGATATTCCTGCTCAGCTCCCTCGTGCCCCGCTTAGTGATGCCGGTAGCTGTCATATTCCATTTCCCGGCACCACTAAGCAGCGTGCGAGGGAGCTGAGCAGGAAGAGCTCAGACAAGAACTGTATCGCACATCACTTAGAATGACTGGAACTTCTCTGTGAACTGATAGACACAACACAGCTGTTATCAGATAGCTACAGCCCAGCTTAATGTATAGTGCATGTGGTACCTCCTAAGTTATCACTAGTGATGTACCGAACGGTTCGCTGGCGAACGGTTCCTGGCGAACATAGCATGTTCGCGTTCGCCACGGCGGGCGAACATATGCACGGTTCGACCCGCCCCCTATTCGTCATCATTGAGTAAACTTTGACCCTGTACCTCACAGTCAGCAGACACATTCCAGCCAATTAGCAGCACACTCTCCCTAGCAGACCCTCCCACTTCCTGGAAGGCATCCATTTTAGATTCATTCTCAAGCTGCATGCTTAGTAAGAGGAGGGAAAGTGTAGCTGCTGTTCATAAGATAGGGAAAAGCATAGCTAGGTTAGGGATAAGGGTATGCTTTTTTAATTTTTTTTTTTCTATGTAATGTAATTGCACTTAGTTGTCTGCCACTGCTGCCAGCTTCTGTGTCAGGCTCACAGTGCATACTGTGCCCATTTCCCCAGTCAGTGCCACCACTTACATCTGGTGTCACAATAGCTTGGATTTAAAAAACAAAAAACTTTTTTCACTGTTATAGATTGAATAGCAGTCAGTTGTCTGCCACTGCTGCCAGCTTCTGTGTCAGGCTCATACAGTGCATACTGTGCCTTATTTCAGTCAGTGCCACCAATTACATCTGGTGTCACAATAGCTTGATTTCAAAACAAAAAACTTTTTCACTGTTATTATAGATTGAATAGCAGTCAGTTGTCTGCCACTGCTGCCAGCTTCTTGTGTCAGGCTCACAGTGCATACTACAGCCCATTTCTGTAGTCAGTGCCACCAATTGTCTGGTGTCACAATAGCTTGGATTTAAAACAAAAACTTTTTTTCACTGTTATAGATTGAATAGCAGTCAGTTGTCTGCCACTGCTGCCAGCTTCTGTGTCAGGCTAACAGT
>OW240915.1:311562494-311598386 GCA_933207985.1 Pelobates cultripes
ACCACAGTTCTCGGGATCTGCATTTACCGTGGACCTCAATGAGTCAAGTGACTTACTGAAGGTCATTAGAAACAGAGCCCACAAAGGCTGCAATACCATATCTTAGTCATACCCAAAATTACATTTTTTGTTTTTAAAAATAAAAAAGACTATATATATATATTTTAATGTCTACTGTATTAACACATGGAATACATATTGTATAAATGTCTAAAGGCAGAAAATGCGATAAATTAATGTAATGAAAGCTGACAGATCCAGCGAACCATAATGTCCCATCTAAACATGACACAACTGGAAATCGATCAACGACATAGTGTTTCCTCTCAAATCAAAAGGTCACAGTAACAGAAGTTACACAATTAAAATGCTTTAGAGGCACATTAACACTGGAAAAGATTGGCTAACCCAAACTGCAGAATTCTAGTCTTCCCCATAACAAGCAGACATCCCTTCCGTACTGGATTAGATATGTATTACATAAAACATGGAAACAGATAAAAAAAAAAACCTCACAGAATACCCCAATTCCAGGCACCATGCAGCTAGTTCTACAGTTGCTGAATGACAGCTTTAGTAATACACATCTTGAATATCTTTCTTATATCCACGGATCGCATGTTTTAGTATGGTATAAGCTATTTACTTCTTTTAAGATGTAATGCCTCACGTATGATCTTCTAGACCAGGGGTAGGCAACCTCCGGCACTCCAGATGTTTTGGACTACATCTACACCCTTGATGCTCTTAATGTTATTATTATTATTATTATTATGATATTTATAGAGTGCCGTCAAATTCCGCAGCGCTTTACAATGGGTGGACTAACAGACATGTAGTTGTAACCAGACAAGTTGGACACACAGGAACAGAGGGGTTGAGGGCCCTGCTCAATGAGCTTACATGCTAGAGGGAGAGGGAGTTATGACTGTAAAAGCATGAGATGAGATATACTCTAAAACATCTGAAGTGCCGAAGGTTGGCTACACCTGGTCTAGACCTTTATAAGACAGACCTGGCTATTACTGGCTAGATTAACCATTTTTCATAGCTGGAATCTTAAAGGTTTAATATATACTGAAAGTGAAAGTTGAAAAGTGGATTTCAAATGTATGGCCAAAATAGACTGGAAAATAAAACACTGTAAGTCAGCTACTTTGGCTTGCTATATATAAATACTTACTTTAGTGAATAACTCTGTTAATGAGTTTACTCTAGAGCAGCTATTCCCCAAGTTATCGAAGAAGATCAGGTTCTGTTAATAATTGGACCAGAAATGGAAAATGCCTAAATCCTGGACTTGTCGTGTTCCAAGAGAACTGGGTGGGAATCACTGGTCCTTGGCATCTCAAGGCTGATCCTAATCTTCTCTTTTAGGTGGAGCTGCATGTAGCTCTACCTGTACACATCCTAGACCAGGGTTGGGCAACCTTTGGCACTCAAGATGCTGTGGACTACATCTCCCCTGATGCTTTGCCAAGATTATGGCTGTAAGCACATTATCGGAGATGTAGTCTACAACATCTGGAGTGCCGAAGGTTTCCTACCCCAGCCCTATACACTCAATATTGGAAGGTGCTATAACTACTTTGGGAGTCATGAATGGATCTTTGCAGATTATTCAGTCTCCTTCATGCATGACTGCGCAATAAAATATTTATGTGGTGTACTAGTCATTATAATAATAAATAACAATAATAATATAGACAAAACCTCTGTTACATTTTACTCGTTTAGCCGGATTGTTTTTTTTAAATGTATCTTTAAATAATTGGTTTAATTATTTATTTCTTTATTTTATTTCCTGCTTTTTTCGTTATTATTATTATTTATATAGTGCCAACACATTCTGCAGTGCTGTACAATTGATATATATAGTAAAATTCTATAAAAGGTGAAAATAGGCTTGTCCACCAGTTTGTATGGGAAAGGGGTGGGGGCTGTGAATAATGACATTCTGCACTGTGGCGTTGCAAGAGCATTGCAGATTAATGTTTAAAGTCAGTGAACGGGCTCTTACTACAGGAGGATCACATTACTTTCCACCTGACTGTATGACTCTCTAATTAGCAGCTATGCTGCACAACTCAGTTACACAACAAGACGTTAAACAGGGTGACTTAGATCTCTCGAGCTAAAAAACACTCAATGGCAACAACTGGGAGTTTGTTTACCAAACAGTAAGTCGTGGCACATTGAAAATCAAATTTCACAGAATCGTGAATAGACAAAATCCGTTCCCTCCCCCCACGTCCTGCTGATGTCAGAGCTCAGGGATGTTTATGTATACATATAAGTAAGAATTCAGTGAGAGGGCTGAAATCCAGGCAGCAGGTAAAAGTTTTTTGACTGCAAAAGCTGCAGTAAAAGCAGTCAGTACTATTTGTCACATTGCACTTTTTTATTGTAGAAGCCAATTTATATTAAAGGGGTCTGAGGATTCATAATAATGTGTTTCTTTTTAATATTTAATTGCTGTGTCTTTGATAGGTTTGAAAAAGAAAATGAAATCCACTCCCCCGTATTTAGGTCTATGCTGTAACTTTACACCTCCATCTTGGCCCCTATACCTAATAAAATAATCCCCATGCAACAAGAGTCCAAATTGGGCCCAGGCTGCAAGTTTTAAAGGGGCACAACCAAACCCCTAAAACACGTCAACTTGCTGATGTTCAGAGGTTTAAAGGACCACTAAATAAACTTGTTTTCCTGACGCTATAGGGTCTTTAGGTCCCCCCCACCCTCAGGGCCCCACTCCTGCTGGGCTGAAGGGGTTAAAACACTTACCTTTCTCCAGCACTGGGCTCCCTCGGCGCTGGGGAACTCTCCTCCTCCTGCCGACATCAGTGCCGAATGAGCATGTGCGGCAAGAGCCGCGCGCGCATTCAAACCACCCTTTGGAAAGCATTTCTTAATGCTTTCCTATGGACGCCCAGCGTCTTCTCACTGTGATTTTCACAGTGAGAAGCGCGGAAGCGCCTCTAGCGGCTGTCAGTGAGACAGCCACTAGAGGCTGGATTAACCCTGGTGTAAACATAGCAGTTTCTCTGAAATTGCTGTTTACAGCTGCAGGGTTAACACTAGAGGGACCTGGCACCCAGAACACTTCATTGAGCTGAAGTAGTCTGGGTGCCTATAGTGGTTCTTTAAGGTTAACTGTATGCCATCCTTAACCAATTCACAAAAATGGAAACTGTGTATGAGTAAAAATTGATATTAAAAAAAAAAAAAGCAGCTACCCCCTTGTTTATTGCTAACTTTGAAATAGTGGAGATTCAACATCTGAGTATAGTTGAAAAGTCCTGCATTAACAAAGCGACGTAAAGAGTGTCCCTTTAAGATCCTGCAAAACAGTCTTATCAGCCATAACTGATTGAGTGTAACATTGTGATGACCTTCTAAACCAGTTGTTGCATACTTCAATACTTAACAATGTATTCAAAATAATCAGAGGTTGGGATAAAACCCTGTGCATTTGTGGCAAGCAGTTTACTATTTTAATGTTTTTTTGTTTTTTTTGTTTTTAAAAACACTTTTATTTTTAAACACATTGGAAAAGAAATTAAAGGGACACTGCAGTTAACACAACCACTACAGCTTATCGTAATGGTTCGGGTGTCTTCAGCCTGTCCCTGCAGACTTTGCAATGTAAATGCAGTCTTTTCATAGAAAAGGCAGTGTTTACATTGCTGACTTGTCAGGTGTGTGCAGTACCTACGTTCAGCTGATCCACACTCTGCATGGAGATGCTGAAAGCGTCCCATAGATTAAATGCATCTCTACGAGGAGATGCTGATTGATGCAGCGTGGAGCTTTGCCGCGCATGTGCAATAGCCTCTCAATGCTTTCCTATGAGATAGCATTCGATTGACTGAGATCATCAAGCCTGATGATTTCAGCCATGGAGGTGGGGCCAGCTGTAGCGATATAAGGGCAATGATGGAGAAAGGGTAAGTTAAACACCTTTTCACTGCAATCTGAAGGGGGGCGGCGACCTAAACAGTCACTCCAGCGCTATAGTGAAAGGAATAAATGTTTGTTTTCCCAACACTGTAGTGTTCGTTTAAAGTATTTGCAAACAGCCATAATTTAAAAAGTTGGAATGGTCTCTTTACTGCGTGATATAAATACATCAAACCATTAACGAAAATATAAATTAAAAAATAGGTTTGTGCTTTTCGCTCAAATCCCCAGACATTACATTATTAATTACATTATACATTATTAACACTGAAACCTACTCACAACAAGAAGCTGCTTGGCCAGTCAGAAGTATTTGAGCTGAAATGTTGTACATGCAAAACCCAGCACTGCAATGGTTAAAGCACAGATTGGGAACGAGATTTTAACTCACTCTGTAGATAGACACTAGAAATTTAACAGCCAGAAGCCTCCACAAACAGATAAAGTGTGTCTGTGTCTCTCACACATATCTATCTGTCAACCCCAAAATGCTTGTGTGTTTGCTGTGTATGGGAAGGGCTGACTCACATGTTCCAAACTTTGCTCAAACAGAGCTTTCTTGTGTGGTTATGTATCAAACACCCCACTGCATATATATATATATATATATATATATATATATATATATATATATATATATATATATATATATATATATATACACACACACAGTACATATACACACACACACACAAACACACACACACAGTACATATATATATATATACACACACACACACACACACACACAGTACATATATATATATACACACACACACAGTACATATATACACACACACAAACACACACACAGTACATATATATACACACACACACATACATTCGATCTTTGCAGAGATCAGATCTTTACACCATAACTACTTTAGTAAGTGGTTATAGTGCTTAAAGTGACTTTTTAACTCTATAGCTTCCCCCTTATCTTAATAATGAACCGCCCCAAGTCCAAGTATTGGGAACATTTATAATACTTAATATATAAATATATTTTGTGATCGGTAAGACGCTTTCACCAAAAAATCCTTCAAACTGAGGACGAATCTTTTCTTTCTAGTAATATATGTGATGTATTTTTTGAATGTAATCAGTGGTAAGTGGTAACATCAGGACACAAAAAAACAAAAAAAAAAAGCAAAAAATATAAAAGTTAAAAAAAGAAACAGTTACAGAAAGAAAGAACGGGAAAGAAAATCACCAACTCTTAGAGTAACAGTTATATACATGGGTAAATAGTACATGCACACAGAACTGTGTGAATTTGTGTGTTTTTACACGTTTCGGTTTCTTCTCCTTCTCTATGCTGACTGCCAGGTGCAATGGACAGTATAACAATGATTGACAGGGTGCTAAGATGGAGACTCCCAGTTGCAGGATAAAGAGGTGTGCATTGCTACCTCTACTTTTATTTTTAACACCTCACAAAGGTATATGGAAGTCACAAGAGGTACATTAGGACTTCCATGTGTAGGGGACATCACTAATACTCAAAAACTCTTGATGCTAATCATAAAAATGCTGTGTGAAATGACGCAAGCTCAGACATTTCTACCTAAGTGACATCTGCGCAAATGTACCTTTATGGTGTGTGCTCACATGGAACTACGGAAGTTAAATTAATATACAGGATATTCTCTGGCTGTGCCAAGCAAAAATGAAAATCTGTTCCAAAAAAAATAAAATTTAAACAGCACAATCCAATCCACATCTAACAAGTTCATTAAGAAGTTGTGCTAAAATGGCACTTGTGACAATTCTCCCTTAAAAAAATATATTCTTTAATTATACACATAATTCGTCCATATCGCTAGGCTTGTGCATTAATATAATTACGACAGGTTAAAGAACGTGCAGTGGCAATGATGGGTTAAAAAGAATTGGAAACAGACTAAGTGGTGCTAAATAATTGAATATGACCACTGTGACTAAATTTCAATTAAATTTGGATTTCACCTCTATAAAAAGGAGGGAGAAGGATTCATCTCAACTTGAGTAAAATTGCTGTTGTTAAAACATGAAAGAACATGTCAGTATTAAATCTTAGCTTCAGTCCTGCCCACAGCCTGTGATTGAGGACTTATTCTGCTTTATACTGAACTATTAGCTGCAAATCTTGCACTAGTCAAACAAGCAATCCAGACCCATTATTAATGTGTGCACTTTCTACTTTCAATATTAACATGCATGTGATCACATTTTAACTCAACTCTTGATCTGATGTAATAAAAACAGTGCTGGCAGGAAATGAGTTAACTGTGAAGCTCTAGCTATGTGAGGGAGGGGAAAGGGAAGTATGATATCAGGAAGCTGTAGCAGTAGAAGGTGCACTGTCGCTTTAAATGCAGGGCTGCTGCTAGGAAGCTCAGCAGGATCTCTAGAGCTGAGCTATTGCTTATTGAAGCTGCTGCCTCACGTTGCATGTTGCTCAGCCTGGCACAACCCTACTAGAGGAACACCGGGGCAGCCACACAAAACATGATCCAGCCAGTCTGCCCATCCCTCCCTGTGCCAGGACTCAGTTAGTGCCCACAGAGCTGGGAGACAGACCTTGTGCCTTCACCGCCTGCCTGGTGAGTTCCTACCTGAGCTCAGGTGTTGTTTTTACCCATTTCCACCCTTTTGTAATTAGATCCTTTTAGTTAACCATGTTAAGCCCACCTGCTTGTGTTTTTTAAAATGTCATTTTGCTGATGTAACTCTCTGGAGATGGGATGATTATGTTTTTATTGCACCTGAGATGGAGGAAAGGGTTAAGTCACCTGTCTAACAGAGAGTGAAACGTGTTCCTGCCTCTCACCTTTCCTCCCCAGGTGTACATGTCTTCCTTGTCTGACTTTGAGCTGAGATCCAGCTGCACCTTGTGCTGAATGTTTCATTGTATCCAACAGGTGGAAGCAAACTCTACATTGTTCCATATCTACTCTCTGATGGATACTTTGTATTTTCTAGGGATATGGGGAACCAGGTGGAGAAACTGACTCATCTAAGTTACAAGGAAGTCCCTACGGTGGATCCTACAGGTGTGGACAAAGATGAGGGTCCTAGGATAGGGGTGTCCTACATCTTCTCTGCGGATGATGATGACCTGGAGGACACCGGGCAGGACCCAGTCAAACAGGGCTCTCTCCAGGAGGACTTACAGTATGATCACTGCAATGAAGTGGAGTGTGCTGTGTTTTACAGAGATGAATGTATTTATGAGAAGGGCAGTGCTGATGCAGAACAGCTGAGCACTTACTCCCCTGAGAACCTACTGAACAAATGCAAGCCTGGAGACCTGGTGGAGTTTGTGGCCAAGAACCAGTACCCACACTGGGTGGTGTATGTGGGGGACTTCCAAGTGGTGCATTTATACCGTCTAGAGATCACCAATAGCTTTATGACAGATGCCAGTCAAGGCAGGAGGGGGAGGATTGTGAATGAGCAGTACAAATATAAGCCCCTGAGTCCAGAGATGGTGGTGAGGAATGCTCTGGAGCAGGTGGGGACCAAGGACCAAGAACTCAGCTGGAGGAACTCTGAGTGCTTTGCTGCATGGTGCAGATATGGGAAGAGGGAGTTCAAGATAGGAGGGGAGATCAGGATAGGAAAACAGCCTTACAGGTTAAAAATCCAGCTTTCTGAGAAGAAGAGCCACACATTGGAGTTTCAGAGCCTGGAGGACCTGATCATGGAGAGGAGGAGGAATGATCAGATAGGCAAGGCAGCTGTGCTCCAAGAACTCTCTAACCATCTACATGCTGATGATGAAGGCAGGACTGATCACAATACTAACTGATGGATTAATCCTGAAGGCTGCGAAATTGAGCTGTTATAAACCCTTTGGGCTGTTTCAGTGCAGTTTTATTCAAATCACATGTGAAAGGAAAGCTGATTAGTTTTGCTTGGGGTTAACTCTTTCACCAGCTCAATCCTTTTGATACAATGTGTTCCAGAACCACTGATGAGCCTTCATTCCTTTTTATTCAAATCTGCAACTAGATCATATTTAACCCTTTTTTGGTCATCAGGCCATATCTGTATGTGGGTTCTTTTTTTTTTTTTGTACTAATCATTCTCTATATTCAATATGTTGCACTTAAATTCTTGTTATAATCTGAACTGGGATTTGTGGAGGTGATGGGGCTGGAAATAAAAAGACAAAAAGGAAGCCCATTGAACTGTGGGATTTTACCATTTTAGGCTAAAATCTTAATTTCCCCTTTCAAATCTCTACAATTCCTGGTTTTCAGAATAAACAACCATTATTTACAGTCTATGCTAAGAGGTATTTGATATGCAATTATCAACAGACCATATGATTTCTCTGTCCTACATTACACTGTACAAGGCTGCAATCAGTTTAGGCATCTAAAGGGTAAAATCTGGCTCCTATTTATTTTGGGTTGTTTTTCTATTTTAGGAACTTGTTCAGTTAAAATGGTAATTTCATCGACCAAACAGTTTGATATTCTAAACGATTAACATCCCAAATTTTTTTTTTTTTCCCCCTCTTGCTATTAAATCATATTCTTCATGTGAATTTTTTATTTTTATACAAATACATGACCGTACATTCTAGGGTAGTATGTTGTAGAGATGAAAATAGTCGAGCCTCCCCACTTTTTTATGTAGATGACAGGAAAACAGTGTAATTTATCTTTCTTCAATAAATACTCCTTGGCATATTTGCATAACTGCCACACTTGTCCTCCCCTAAAAATGATTTCTGTCCTTTAATTTTAGGAACTAGACTGCTGGATTTAAAGAGATTTAATTTATTTGTCATCTGCAATCTGGTGATTAACGAAGTGCACTAATCTATACATTTATATTGTTATTTTTGTTTAAATTTTTTTTTTTTCTTTGTTGGTAAATGAACTGGTTTACTGCCAGAAGGTTTAGCAAGCTGTCTTGCAATGAATCTCTGAACCTCTGGTAGCCAGCTGGGAAAATGCATTATTTGTTAAAATACACTGTTTCACAGAGCTAGAACGGTCGTGTATCAAGGCAATAAAACTTCCTGATGTAGTTCTGCAACACTAATGTATTTCTGTGCATTGTTGGCAGGGAAGGAATATTTACCTCTAAGATTGGCTCTACCAGCTAGTGTGGCCGGACCTTAATGGCCAATTTAGACTCTAGTTCAACATCAATGTTTTTTAATGTAGTTCATTCAATAGGCTGAATATATGAAGTGATTCAGAGGCTCTGGAGCTCCTGATGAAGTTTATTCTGAATCCCATGATACTTTGCCAAATTTAAGGACTGATATTCCGGACTATTGTACTTCAGTCACTGGAGTCCCATTGACCAGACTTGTAGGGACATTGACAATATATTTCTGCAACTTCCCCCCCTCTTGTGAAAGTCATCTAATTGGACATGTGATTTTTCGGATCAATGCTAAATGGTTGGGGAAGGAAAACCCTAAACGTAGTATTAATTTGTCAAATGTTTTGGGGGAAAAGGACAGTAAACTCAGTTGTCTTAATCTGAGAATATATAGAGTCTATTTACTGAACCAAACATTCTGGGGCATTAACAAGCAAATTAAACACTTTAGGTAGGCCAAACGTATTGCATAAACTGGAAAATGTTTTGAGTCATGTTGGCCTAAAACTTGCAGTCTTTTTTGTCACTACTCAACAATTACTAACAAGTAAGCCCCCACAGCAAATCTTATAATGGATTCCTTAGCTTACGTGGGCTTTGAGAGGCTTTTTTTTTTTTAATTAATCTCCAAACAAAAACTCCAATGTTTAAGAATCTTTTAAATAGGCTGCCTGTTGCTGTACAGGTGGTTTAGTTTGACCTTTTCTGCTCCGCTGACCATTTGCTAGCACTAGTGGGCAGTATAAAGTACTACTGAGACTTTGATATAAAACTGGCAACAAGAATCTAGTTTTACTGACTAGAATGTGAGTTAATAAGAATTATCTTGATGTAAAGGTGTGTGTGGGGGGTGGGTTTTTTTTGTTTTGTTTTTTTCGTTGGAGAAACCAATTTTGGATTATGACACTTCATTAGTAGATTTTAGTAATTCCTCCCCTGCCCCTCCTTATATCAGTCCTGTAATAGAAACTCAGCAATTACTGTTTCAAACAGGATATGGCTGAGATTGTACGCACTGTTTAATTCCGGGTCAACAAATGTACACCTGTCTTTTATTTTAAGAGCATTGATTTATAAAGTAAATAAAAGTAACTACTCCAAAACTTTAAAAAAAACGACACACGGTGCCTTGATACACTGACCGCTGAGTGATTTAATAACTTTTTAATGTATCATTTTATTTCATGTTGGAATATAGTTCTGAAGCTACCAATCTGGACAAATCTCTGTAGATATTAATATTGAAGTTTTTGTAGAAATCATATTGTTTATTTAAAATATATAAATATTTTCTTAAAAGTATTTTTGACAGCTGCAAAAATAGTCATTACATTTTGGAATTTATAAAGTAAATTAATACAACTTTTGGGGTGTGTTGTGTGAATTTTGTTACATGATGGGGGTGGAATCTAAAGTGTGTGTTTTTTTTTGCGTGTGTGTGCATGTGTTCCTCTCAAGCTGGATCCATTTTGAGATACTCCAAAAACAATTTACACATTATCCACTGAAACATTAATATTTTAACCTCTTAAGGACACATGGCATGTGTGACTTGTCATGATTCCCTTTTATTCCAGAAGTTTGGTCCTTAAGGGGTTAATTTCAAGTTCGAGATACAAATGGCAGCCTTTGTTTAAAAAAAACTAAAATAAATATATATATATAATTTTTTTTTTTTTTTTTTTTTGACTAATATTTGAAATTCCACAATTTTTCCGATGAGTCATACTATAGTGGTTATGGATAACCCTCCTTGTGTAAGATATATATATTTCCAAAGAACATTGAGCACTTGTAACACTTAAGGGTGTAATCACTAAACCATTAAGTTTATACCAGGTTGACTTAAAAGTGCTATGGGTCAAGCTGTCACATTGGTGGAGTTGGTACATGCGTCCCATTGAGGTTCTGCTACCAAGCAAGTCATGGCAGTAACTATTCTGAGTGTTTTGATTCTTAAGTGGGCCTGGGTTTGTAAGGTGGGCACATAAGACAGATCCCACTAGGAAGAAGTACAAACCAGCTTTCATTAATCCTGAGTGAAGGCAGCCTCCTCTTTGTTTAAATGTCATTTTGCAAGACTGTTTGTTTCTTAAAACATATCGTATTTTATGTAACTGCTATAAAAATTTAAAGGGACACTACAGTCCCCAAAACATCTTTAGTTTAATGAAGCAGTTTTAGTGTAGAGCTCATGCCTCTAAAGTTTCACTACTCCTTTCTGTCATTTAGGAACTTACTTTTTTCTGTTTATGCAGCCCTGGTCACTTGTCCCCGACTGTGACTCACACAGCATGCGTGGTGAGAGGGGGGGGGAGAGGGAGAAAAAGAGAGGGGGGGATGGTTTTGTTTACAATCAGATGTAAATTATTTTAAGTTTGTATCTCCTGCTCTCTAAATTAAACTTTTAATCACATAAAAACAAGCTATTCGTAAAGCAGGCTATTAGCGATTCTAAATTAAACAGAATTTGCAATAAAGGAAGTGTAAACATTGGATGACTCTTTACAGTAAGTGTTTAGAAAGACCGTGTAAGTCATATGCAAGGAGGTGTGGTTAGTGCTGCATTAACAAAGTGACTTAAATCCTAAATGACAGTGAGACTGCAGGGGCATACTCTATGCATCAAAACTGCTTCATTGAGATAAACTCGCTTCTAGTGGTTGTTCATTTCACAACCACTAGAGGTGCGTTTAACGCTGCAATGTAAACAATGCTTCCACTGTAAGAGCGGAGTCAGACTCTGTTCTTTAAAGGACCACTCTAGGCACCCAGACCACTTCAGCTTAATGAAGTGGTCTGGGTGCCTGGTCCAGCTAGGGTTAACCCATTTTTTTTTTTTTTATAAACATAGCAGTTTCAGAGAAACTGCTATGTTTATCAATCGGTTAATCCAGCCTCCAATGCCTCTAGTGGCTATCTCACTGACAGCCACTAGAGGCGTTTGCGTGCTTCTCACTGTGAAAATCAGTGAAAGCACGCAAGCGTCCATAGGAAAGCATTGTAAATGCTTTCCTACGAGACCGGCTGAATGTGCGCGCAGCTCTTGCTGCGCGTGTGCATTCAGCCGAAAGGGAGGAGAGGAGGCGGAGAGCTTCCCGCCCGGCGCTGGAGAAAGGTAAGTTTTAACCCCTTTCCTCTCCCCAGAGCCGGGCGGGAGGGGCACACTCAGGGCACTGTAGTGCCAGGAAAACGAGTATGTTTTCCTGCCACTTTAGTGGTCCTTTTAACATATGAGAAGCATTGGATTCCGAACTTCTCTACAACAAAAGCATTTTATTACATAAGTGTGGTGCTTTGCCCACATTCGCTTCTAGTATATATTACATAAGAGAAGCCAAAGACTCTCTTCCTCACTCCTCCCCTCACCCTTCTTACCAATACTTTCATGTACATTTTTTTTTTTTTTTTATCTATTGTATGACTGATAAGTCCAGTATGACTGATAAGTCCTGGCAGTTCTAGTTTTTTTTTGTACACAACCAATGCTCAATCTAGCTCATGGTTATCTGCAGAGTACACTGCTTTGGTAGTTTAAATATCATTAGAGGGCGCAGAGCTGGATTACTCATATGGAGACTGCTTAGACAGGGGCCCAGTGGAGCCCTGTTTGGGCCTAGAACTCTGACTCTGAGTTTGTCCTCCTTTAGCGAGCAGGGACCTTAAAAGAGCCCCATCACCCCATTGAGGCACACATCCCTTTCAAGAGTGCTTGTGTTGTCCTCCTGCTCCCCTTAGAGAGAAACAGCCGGTGTTCTGAGTCATTGACAGAGCACTGGAGCTGTGAGGGCACTTTTAAAGTTGTCTTATCCTGATATTGATAGACAATTTATCTCCCTACTGGACATCCAGGGGTCCTTCTTACCCTCTACTGGATCACCAGGGAAGGTGGGCCAAATAACCTAAACCCTCCTCCTTCTCAACTCCCCCCCACCCACACCATGTAAAGCTCTCAGCCTCTTCCATACTTAGCCAAGGCTCTGGGAACCCCAACACTGCCTAGGGCTCTATGCAACTGTAAAGTAACACTATAGTCACCAAAAGCAGTTTTAGTATATAGGTCATAGGTATTTATAGTCCACTATAGCTGCTGCTCTAGAAAGTAGGAACATGGATGCTTAAAGCGACACTATGGGCGATCAGACCACTTCAGTTTATTGAAGTGGTCTGGGTGCACTGTACCTTTTAGTTTAACCCTGCACTTGTAATTATTGCAGTTATTGAGAAACTACAATAACTATACTGCAGGGTTAACGCCACCTCTAGTGCCTGTCTACCAAGGTACTGTAGGGCTAAGAGGAAAACTTTGTATTCCTAGCTTATAGTTTCCCTTTAATCTATATCGGCCAGCTTCACATTATGAATACATTTTATTGACATTTTAAATGAAATATATATATTTGTAACATGTGGAATGGTAATTTACTAAACGTATGTAGTGTTTGTCTGCACTATAATGATTTGCTTAAATTAGGTTTGTATTTAATCTGCTGTCCATGCAGTCTGATGATCTTTAAAGGGCGATTTAGGTGAATTTAACTCCCAGGCTACAAAAGCGAACATTAGACTGTACTAAATGAATTTCACATCTAGTACATACCTGGGGTCAGAACGGCTTCCTTGCAGTATTCTGACAGTTTAGCATCTCTTTTATCATTGATTTACACAGTTCTTCACAAAGACAATGTGTTCAGTAGTAACTGTGTAAATCTGTTGGATACATTAAACAGGTAATTGCTTTTCTTGTCCAACCTTCTGAGCCTCAGCCCAACTGCCCCTAATGTGCCTGCAATACTTTAGGAATAAGCGGCAGGCTATTCACTATATTGTTAATTCCAAACCTTTGGTCAATGGCTAAGCCAAAAACAGAGCTGGATTTACACTCAGCGTTACTAATCGGTATGGATGCAATTCCGTTATTTCTGAAAGAACACATCTGATTTTGGTGGCAGCTGGTATCTGCTTTAATATCAATAATTCTCACAGGTGTATCCTAAATAAAAGCGAGTATTCGCAAATGTATCAAGCACCAAATATCAACTTGATTTTCGAACAACAAATTTCCAACCTAGGCTCACCTGCATTTTATATATGAACTTCCAGAAATCACCTATACATGTGTTTAATATTTCTTTTTATCATCTAATAGAGCGTTTTATAACTTGGATATTTGTTGTAATTATTGGTGTATTATATATACATGATTAGTAGTCTTATTGGTGCTAATCGCAGATTTTTGCAATGAATTAAAATTAGCTACAATCCCTCAGCAAGGTTTCCAACCAAATTTAATAAATTCTGTTGATCTCATGTTCAGGCAGCTAATGGCCAGTTCTGTTCAATCTGAGCTCTTATTGTAGTTATTCAGTTGTGTCTGGATAGGCTCCAGGCTAAACTACATTCAAGGTAATTCGTAGGCTGTGTTGTAAAATTCCGACATTGTTGAGTTGTAACAGTGTCTGGATTTCACAGTCCAAACCCTGGAGAAGGATGGTTCTGGTTTATTTTTGATCGTCTGGAAGGGGAGAAATTCTAAGTTCACTGAATAACCCTGTTTTAATTCACAACAATCTTCACTTCACTTTCCCTCCCAGTGGGGCCATGACTTCAGACGGCACTTTGACAGGTGTGGCATTTTGCCGCCCCTGTACACAGTGCAGGGCCTGGGCCCAGGGTCGGCGCTACCATAAAGTGCCCCAGGAGCTATACCTTAGGGTGCATCAGCCCTAGAGCACTGGATCTGCTTGACCGGCAGAAGGGAAACACACTGCACAGCGCTCCCCTCCTGCCAGTCTCAGCATATTGCGTGGCCAAGTCACAAACTGGGGTAGAAGAACTTGTTTCCCTGGTCTGACAGGAAGTGCTCACAGATAGTGCCGAACTGCTTTCTTTTAGACAGGGAAACAAGTTCCTCAACCATGGCTGCAGCTTGGCCACACTTCAAGAGGGAGAAAGGTAAGCTGGCACCAGGGGAGACAGAAACAGACAAGGGATGGGGGGCGGCAGAAACAGGCAAGGGCTGAGGGGTGGAGACACCTAGAGGGGCTGAGAGGACGCAAGCAGACACCAAGGGGCTGGGGGGGAAATAAAGAAAGGGGCTGGAGAAAGAGCAAAAAGAGACAGATAGGAGCTTGAGGAAGGGGGGTGGGGGGGATTTGAGAGGGTCTGGTGAAGGGGTAAAAGAGACAGACATGGGCTGTGGGAGACACCCAGAGTGTCTGTGTGGGGAGACAAGGAGACACTCTGATGGGCTGGGGAAGAGGGGGGAAACAAGGAGACACACACGTGGTTGGGAGTAGAAAGAGACACGCACAAGGGGAGGTGTAAGAAACACACCCTGTGCATCCACTGTACAGACACTTGATGCATTCACTACACAGATACTGCATTTGCTACACTCACCGCATAAATAATAGATGTGGGAGTAGGTTTTTTTTTTTTTTTTGTGGGGGACAGCATTTCATCTTTGGACCCAGGCAGCACAATGTCTTGGGCCAGCCCTGCTTCCTTGAATAATCCTTTTAGCTCTCAAATCATTCACAGATTATATTCCCCTGAATCAATATCTGTGTGAATCACAGTTAAAACAAAGGTCAGTGTGCGTATAAATAATACAGCACCTGTCCACCAATTATTTAATTAACCCTCACAAAACTATAGTGTGATAACTTAGGAGGTACCACATGCACTATACAGTAAGCTGGGCTGTAGCTATCTGATAACAGCTGTGTTGTGTCTATCAGTTCACAGAGAAGTTCCAGTCATTCTAAGTGATGTGCGATACAGTTCTTGTCTGAGCTCTTCCTGCTCAGCTCCCTCGCACGCTGCTTAGTGGTGCCGGGAAATGGAATATGACAGCTACCGGCATCACTAAGCGGGGCACGAGGGAGCTGAGCAGGAATATCAGAGCTCCTTTGCCGCCTACTTTGCCTGTCCACCCACTGCCTGCACGCACAGCAGCCCCAGCAGCCCCACTGGACCCCAGGTAAAGAATCAACTCCAGCTCTCCCACAGAGGCTGGGTGGAGTTAAATTAAAATAAAAAAAATACATAAATAATTTGTGAGTGTTGGGGAAAATGTGTATGTCTGTCAGTTAATGTGTGTGTATGAACCAAAGAAAAAGTTACCTGCGCTCTCTCCTTAATCCCTATGTATATTTAAACAAATGGAGGTCATTTAGTTACTCCAATGGCCAGTGGAGGGAATACCTGCCTGCCAACATCAAGGCAGACCCTCCCTAGGCGGGTCCTACACCATGGCCATTGGAGTAACTAAATGACCTCCTTTTGTTTAAATATACATAGGGATTTAGGAGAGAGCGCAGGTAACTTTTTCTTTGGTTTTTACTGTATGTATTGGGGCTGATGTGTACTGTGGTTGTTGCTGCCGCCCAGGAGTGATGGGAGTGAGCGCAGGACTTATCTTTTTGTAATGTATGTGTGTATGTCTGTGAGTGTGTGTCTGTCGGTTAATGTGTGTGTATGTGTGTGTGTGTGTGTCTGTCAGTGAGTGTATTTGTCTGTGAGTATCTGTCTGTGAGTGAGTATCTGTCTGTCAGTGAGTATGTTGATCTGTCAATGAGTGTGTGTTACTATCAGTGTGTGTTTGTCAGTGAATGTGTATGTCTGTCTGCATGTGTCTGCCAGAGTGTGTCAAATCAGTGAGTGTGTATGTCATTGTATGTCAGTGTATGTGAGTGTGTGTGTCTGTCAGTGAAAGTGTGAGCTAAACAGTGTGTATGTCAGTGCATGCATCAGTTAGGGAGTGTCTCTCATTCAAAGTGTCTGCCCTTGATGGGAAGGGGTGGGGGAAATTTAAATTGGAGGGGTGCCCAAGTTTTTTCAGAGCTAGGGCAGCACAAATTCAAAATACACCACTGGCTGACCTACTAAATAGCGCACCAAGTGATATGTTTTATTTTACGCATTATCTTCATAATGTGTTAAAATATAGGGGGTAATTGTTACCCCCATAGTTCCCTTTAATAGATCTTAGCCTTCTAGCTGCCTACACAAAAAGCGATTAAATGTGGATTTTAGGCAAATTATCTGATAACATGGTTGTCTTCTAATGCTCTCGACATTCAGAGGTATAAACGTAAGAAAGGAGTGGGTCACTGAGGTGGTTCTGGTGCTTGGATTAACCCTTAAATAACTTGATTACTTTATCCTGGAAAATGTTAAGTTCCTTTGTCAACTGTCCGCTATTACCTGCTTAGTCAGTATGCCCTCTTCTATCTGTATTCCTTTACTCTGTGTTATTTTATTTTTTGCTGTTGCTAGGTTTGCATATTTAAATCTTGTGATCCTGTTTCATAATGCAACGTGTATATTGATAAATTATCCCCAAATATAAATCCAGCCAAATTATCCCCAAATATAAATCCAGCCATTCTACAGAGTGCATCGCTTGCAACTTTCCATCTACTTACAGTGGACACTAGAATTTATTTCTTTTTTACGTAAGAGCCATGTGTAACGGCCCAAACACCTTGCACTTTATGTACCCAAGACATGAGCACTCCTAGATAAGTCATTTTACTTTATTGCTGAGCAAGTCTGATACCAAAAACAGCTGGGTCCAGGGTTGCTCTCTTCCTGTGCTGTGCAAAGCATTTTTATACTATCATAAGTTAACCTGAGTTAGACAGTTTTTTCTTGTTTGTCATACTATATTGTTTAAATAAATATTAATGTATTAAAAGTGCCATGTCCTTGGATTTTTAAGCTCCCAGCAAATAGTACTTCGCTTTCACACCTGTGATCCTGCATGTCTGTGGAGTTTAAGACTTGGCACAACTGCTGTTTGCAGAATTTGCCAACCTCTAACCCCACAGCCATTATTCTCTAAATCCCATCATAGTAAGACAGCTTGGATGCCAAACACCGCAAGTAGAATGAATACCAAATAGAGATGGAGATTCCGGTCACAGATGTGATAGTTGAGTAAAACGAAACTATAAATAGAGCTCTATGTTTACTAAAACCAGAATGGCTTCATGTCGAATGGGGCAAAATCGTTTGGTGCAGAACAACTTAAACTGCAAAATCGTTAACTATATGGCAACATTTAAAAGAAAAAAAATAAATAAATTAAAATAAGCTTCCTTATGTACTAATATTAGTATAAAGTAGGTTTACAACCTCCCTGATCCCCTCTCCTTAAATTCTTAATGACACATGACGGAAATATTCCGTCATGATTCCCTTTTGTTCCAGAAGTTGTGTCCTTAAGGGTTTAATAATAGTCAAGATGGTCAATAAATCTAATAGACCCAAATAGAAAAAGAAAACCTGATGAAATATGGAAAAACGCACGAAATAAAACAATCCGTGTTGGTCCTGTGGGAGCTCTACACTGATTGTAGGGTTGGAAACTTTCCAATGCTTTGAAATATTAGTCAAAGCACTCAAGATGCATACAATATATAGGGTAAATCCAGCTACGGGAACTAAAAAAAAAACCATAGTGCAACTCTGTGGAACCCAAATAGAATAATGTTTTGTGCCAATGGGTCACTCACACTTTATCATGAAAAACAGGGCTTTCAGGAATCTTTGGAGATCTGTAGTTATATCTCATTCTTGATTCTTGATATTGCAGGTCTCAAATAACATGGAAAATAAAGTGCATCCAGAATAAGATAACTGAAGATCTAATGTATAGTATAAAAATATAATAAGATAACTGAAGATCTAATGTATAGTATAAAAATATAATAAGATAACTGAAGATCTGATGTATAGTATAAAAATATAATAAGATAACTGAAGATCTGATGTATAGTATACAAATATAATAAGATAACTGAAGATCTGATGTATAGTATAAAAATGTAATTACTTACACAGAAGTAAAACAGCTAGCATCAAATACAGGTAAAATCAATCCAACGCGTCTCATCCCACTCATGGACTTCCTCAGGGACTGTTTCTCACTCAAAAGAAAGGGTAACAAAATGCATAAAAATATCCCTCCCCTCCCTCCTAAATACACCCCACAATTAGTTCACAATTCCTTTCGATTGGCTCCTTCTGTGATGTTCCGGCTGTCCGCGATCAAATCTTGATTACTTCCTGCTTTGAGATGTATGACGTCATCACGTTCCATACGGAACGACATTCGTTCCACATGTGCGTTCCAGCTTCATCCGTGTGTCCGCCGTTTTTGCATGGTGATATATCCGTTCCACCATGCGTTCCATTTCGGAACAGTCCAGTAATATACGAAATAGTGTGTAGGTGACTAGGAGTGGATAGGAAAGGGGGAGGGAGAAACATTAAATTACTACTAAACATTACTAATCATAGGATAACAGATGCATCAAAAATATATCAAATCCATGTAAAAAGAACTTAAAAAAACCCCACAAATAAAACTACTTGTAAGGATTTGTAAATCACATAACCTTGTGGCCAGTTGTCATAAACATTTGAATGGAACAATCCTAGGTGGAGTCAGCAACCTCTTAGTTCATACTAAATGAATAGCAATTAGTATTAAATGAGAGAAACAAATTATATATATATTATGGATGGTTTTAAATAAAACCTTTTCTTAGCTTACTGACATTACGTTAACCCTTCTCCGTTTTATATATCATGCATCAATTAATTCATTGTATATCATACATCTATTCTTAAACATTTTTTTATTTCAACAAAGGTTATAAAAATTATGAAAAATTATAAAAAAAAATATGAATTACCTTCAGGAATATATATAACTTATAAAATAAAATAAAAACATGTTTTATTGTTAAATAAAAATATTATTCCCTCAAGGTTTTGTCTCCATTCCAGAGTTATTCCTTACACAGGAATATAGGGAAAACCCCCAAAAATCTATATTTTACAAGGAATACTCCTAAGTGTATGCTCTATCAAGAAAACAAACAAACCACACAAGGTCAAAGAAAAGAAAAGAGCCTAAATAGATAAACAATGGTGATCTAATTCAAGAAACACCAGAGGTCTATATCTAAATTTAACCCCCTGGGTTCCAAAGTTTTTAATGTATTAATCCAATGTTTCTCGTTGTGCTAACTTTTTAATTATATTTCCACCTCTCCAATAGTTCTTTATTTTTTTGCCAGACCTACATAATAAAATTCTTTGCAACTAAACTTAGTACATGTGTTGCAGTGAATGGGGACTATATGTTTGTTCGACTTATTTTTGATGTTATTTAAATGCTCTAAAATACGTTCTTTTAATTTCCTGCACGTTCGACCCACGTACTGCTTCCCACAAGGACACTGCAAGACATATACCACGTTTTTAGTTTCACAATTTATATTAGATTTTATGCTAAATTCTTTTCCAGTCACAGTGAATTTCAAAGTTTTTGTTCTTAATAATCTTTGTGTCCTGCAGGCTTTGCATTTGTTGGAAAAATTGAAACCTCTACTTCCATTTATTGGGTTGTTTCTGCATGTGGTTTTTAAAGCATAGCTTGGAGCTAACATGTTTTTTAAATTCCTTGTCTTTTTAAAAATCATAGAAGCCTTTTTTGGGAGTACTTTCCCCAGAATTGGGTCTCTTAATGGAATATCCCAATGCCTATTTAGGATTTTTCTTATTTCATAGTGCTGTGTGTTATATTAAGTAATAAAGCATATTTATAATCATATTTTTGTGCCTTATTTTTTTTTTTTTTCGTTTAATTAATTCTTTCCTGTTTAATTCTCCAATTTTGGATGCTTCCTGTTTTAAAGCCCTTTTTTCATATATTTTTTTTTTTAATGTCAGCTTATTACATAAATATTTGGCCTGATCGTAATAATAATTATCTTAGGAGCAATTTCTTCTGATACAAATTAATTGGCTCTTGGATATTGAATTTTACCAATTTTCATGGTGACAACTTTTTTTATTATATAATATTATACTGTTTCCTTCTGTTTCTTTAAAATAACACTTTGATTGAATCTTGCCCTCTTCAACGTAAAATGTTATATCCAAAAAGTTAATCTTCTCTGTGTTGTATGTATACATGAATCTCAAACCATAATTATCAATATTGATGTATTTCAAAAACTTTTCCAACTCGCTTTGTGTTCCTTTCCAAATTAGTAATACATCATCTATAAAGCGTTTCCAGAGGACCAGGTTTGCAACCCAGCTATGCCCTCTCCACATGGAGTTGGCTTCCCAATCTCTCATGTATATCTTGGCATAGCTGGGGGCAAACCTGGTCCCCATGGTTGTACCTGTTCGTTGCAGGTAGAAAATATAATTAAAAAGAAAATAATTGTGGTGCAGAATGAAATGTATTCTATTCAATAGGATGTTTCTTAGAGAACTGTGTACGTGGACATCTTCTTTTATAATTTTTTTCTACTGCTGAGATACCTACATCATGTTTAATGATGATATATAACAAGGTGACATCTATTGTGACCCTTATGAAATCTGTTGCCCAGTGTTTATTTTCTAATATCTCTAGAATGTGGGATGAATCTTTTATATGAGACGGGGCTTCTTGGGCATACTTCTGCAGGTGATCATCAATAAATTCTGATAAATGGGCTGTAATCGAATTAATCCCACTGATAATTGGTTTTCCAGGGAGGCTCTACAGGGTTTTTGTGCAGCTTTGGTAAAAAATAAAAAATTGGGATCCATGGATGTTTATTATGTAGGTATTCGACATTTTCCTTGGAGATTATACTTTTATGGAATGCAGAGTTTTACATTTTGGAATAGGGTCTTGTTCCATTTGTGAGTATGTATCCCGATCTCCCAGGATTCTATGTGCCTCTTTCAAGTAATATTACCTGGTCATTATGACAATTGTCCTCCCCCTTCTCCCCCCTCCTTGTCGGCCTCTTTAATGATGATATTATCCATTTCTTGTAGTTTGTGAACACTCACTGCTTCGCTGCTTAAATGTTTCTAAATGGTGGCCTTTCTGGCCTATGGGGTAGAACAGAGATCTATTTTTAAACATTTTTATCTTTTACATTTGTGTCTGCAATTGAATTATCTCCTTCTTTTTCATGCTTTAGGAAAAATCTTTTTAAAGTCATCCTCCTAATATATTTCTGAAGATCTATGTATGTCTCAAAATAATTCATGTTTTTATTTGGTGCAAATGTTAAACTCTTCCTAAGTGCTTGTATATCATCCATAGTGAGATGGATGTCTGTTAAATTATAAATCCCTGTTGAAAGCACTCAAGAGACTTGCCTGGGAAAACCCCAGGTGGGTCCAGACTAGATAATCCAGCAAGGAAGCCTTAGGACTTAAATAACCGTGTAACTCTCAGAAATATCCAACGTTACTAACCCTAATTATAATCTTAATTTATAAATGTATTGTCTGTAACCCACTCCCTATACCTGTTAGTGTAACCTTACGGGGACACTGGAGTCACTATGACCATTTAATATCTTTAAATTGATTATAATGCCTGGAGAACAGGCACTGTCCCTCCATTCAATGTTAAATAATTTTCCATCAGGTTAACACTGATAGAGAACACCTTTATTCCCATAGCTCTGCCCCCCTGCAGATTTGACAAAAGCAGAGATACACACTTCCTTGTAGCCATACCAATCCATACCTGAATGGATAGACTGAAAGCAGTCAGCTGACACTCTAAGTCAATCAGAGCCACCCATTGCTGCTCAGGCTAATGACTCTTCAATAGCCCAGGCAGCACAGCGGGTGGTCTACTGGGGATACTTGTTTAGCATTAAACAATTTAAAACAATTTAGCATTGAATGAAAGGATGGTGCCAGGGGATTCCAGACACTATAACCGCTTTAATGAGATGAAGCTGTTACTGTGCCTACAGTGTCCCTTTAACAGTATTTACCTTGTAGTAGATTGCTAAGTAGAACTTTAGCCACTGTGTGAGTGCATGTAAGGTAACTGATATCTATAGGAAACCAAGGTGAGCATGGGCATCCGCAGGAGGGGGCAATTTTTCAACTTGTGCCGGTGTGATTGAGAATAAACTGCAATACCGGCCAGTAGGTGGTGCTGTGTGTGTAAAGAGGAAGGGATAGGAAACTGCAGGGGAGCAGCACAGAGTGCAGCCAGCAACTCTCAGACTGCAGAGACAGCCTACAGATCAGGTAAGTGAGAGATGAGGGGGGAGCCTACAGATCAGTTGAGTGAGGGATGGGAGGAGACAGCCTACAGGAAGGGGCAGCAAGGAGCAGAAAGAATCAGAAGGAGCATAAAGGTAAAGTAGGAGAAAGAGCAGGAAGGGTCAGCATGGAGCAGGAAGGGTCAGCATGGAGCAGGAAGGGACAGAAGGAACACGAAGGTAAAGGAGCAGAAAGAATCAGGAGGAGCACAAAGGTAAAGTAGGAGAAGGATCATAAGGGAGCAGACATGTTCAGCAAGGAGAGCTGGAAGGGTCAGCAAGGAGCAGAAAGGGTCAGCAATGAGCTGGAAGGGGGAGAAGGAGCACAAAGGTAAAGCAGGAGAAGGAGCAGAAAGGAACAGAAATGAGCAGGAAGGGTCAGCAAGGAGCAGAAAGGGTCAGAAGGGAGCGAAAGTAGCAGAAAGGTAAAGGAGCAGAAGGAGCCAACAAGGAGAGAAGACAGTGCCAGAAGAAAAAGAAAACTGTGTCAAATGAGGGAGAAGAAAAGGAGATTGGAGCAGGAAGGACAAGTGAAGTCATCCCTGCACTTCATTCTGGACACCACATCATAACGCTTTGGTACCTGGGCCTGGCAGGGAAACTTTGGACCTTCTTATCTCCCCAGGTTAATGTGTTCACTTTTATTTACATAAAACACAGAGGGCCGCTGCGTAGGGGTGCAGCTGATTGGCTACAGGGGCCTCCTGGCATCATATCATTTTCATTTATATTAAGTTGTTATGGTGACCAGAATGAAACTTTAAGTTGCTTAAAGCAACACTATATTGTCAGGAATGCAAACATGTTGTGAAAACACTATTTACATATACTGCCTCCCTGGCTTTATGTGATAATGACTATGCTCCTCCCCTTCATGACACTGTAATAAAGGGACCAAGCATGGATGTCATTACAATTATGCCGCCATGGAAAAATTCCTGTGGACGCCCATGAAGGTGAGTATAACATTAACACTACTGCATATGGTGTGAGACACAGGAGGGAGTTTTTGGATAGACCCCCTGGTTAATAGGGACTCCATATTAATTTACTTTGATTAATTTATAGTTTCATCCCTTTTCCGGCTGTCTGCTTGCATTTTCACAGAATATTGTAAAATCACAGCTTAGTGAATCACGCAAAATATGTTGCTGCCTCCTTTTGTATATTCCCAATTTGACATTATGTTTATACAACATGTTTTGAAGTGCAGTTTCATACTTCGCATAATACCAATATTATAGTCTAATAAAAACAAACAAACAGGAATTATGCCGACAAAACTGCTGAACACAAATTGTATTTCTAGTTATAGAAGGCAAATGAAAATTATCTTATATAGGATTAGTGCTTACATTCATATATGCATTTTTTTTAATGCATGAAAAATATCTTTAACACTCAATATGCCAGCTAGTCGTTAGTAATGCGGACAAAATCCTCTTTATTCTTTTCTTCTTCATTATGAGAAAGGGTGCACAGTTTTATTCACTAAAGTCTGATTTTAAAGTGAATTTAAAGTGAAATTCAAAATAGCCAAACTAGAAAAACCCTTGTCCACTAGGCTTTCAATTCAGCTATTCTGAGTTCTGACCTTAAATTTTAGACTCACTGTCAGTTCTCACTTTACTAACCCTGAAAGAGTTTTATTTTCCGAATCGGGATATTGAGTTCTACTATGTGTCTGTTTTTAGAATCAAACGGTCCTGGGATTTTCCCATCGTATAATTTTATACTGCTAATAATAATTAGTGAAACTATAAAATACAGGAGCTATAAAGCAGATTGTTAAGATTTGTAACTGGTTCTCTAGTATGTCAATTTTTTTTTGCCTTTTGTAGTCTTCAGTGTTTTTTTTTTTGTTTTAGTATTTTGTTTTGTATGTTTTTTTTTTTTTTTTACATAATAAAAATGTGGAATTTACACTCATGTATTATCTGGCCGTGATCTCAGCCGTAGCGTCTCCACCTGCAGTGTAGTTTGTATTTAGTTGAAGGTTTTTTCTTTGTGTTGAGTTAGACATATTTTCTTTTGTCTGGGGGAAAAAACACATTTTTAACTAAACGTTAATGTGCATGTACTACTTTTTTTTTCTAGTTTGAAAATAAAAAAAAAACATTTATCAAGAACACAGAAAATAGGTTTAAATGTAATATAAAAAATGTATTTACTAAAAAAACTGTGTTTTTACAATGTAAATATGTTTGGTATAGTGTATTTCACTTTGTGTAGTAACAAACGTTTTGTGACATTGCTTCGTATTTGTACTCGAGAACTTAATGAGCTGGAATTATAACCTAAACAAAAATGTGTTTATCAACGTAAATCATTTCCAATTTACAGTATAAATATTAAACCAGGGAGTGGCTTTTATATTAATTTACCTGTTTACTGTACTTTTTCTAAGCATGCTGAATTCAATAATCATCAGTAGATTTGTTAAATTTTATTATATATCATTTTCATGTTATTGGAGAAAATGTGAGGAGGTTTAGTATTTGTATATGTTCAGGGGGTGTCTCTGTATGGTAGTTAAAGGGTCGTTATAGTCCCCAGAACCACTACCGCTTAATGTAGTGGTTCTGGGGCATGTATCCTGTCCCTGCAGGTTCAGCAGTGTAAACGGCAGTGCATACTCTATTGCCTAAAAGCACCTTTAGTGACACTGATAGCAACTAGAAAGACTTCCTGGGTTTGGTCCTGCACAGATTGCAGGACTGATGTCAAAGGCAGAAAAGTAGGTAAATTACTTCTTTTTTTTTTTTGGTCAATCTGGGGATCCCAATAATCTAATTATGTATGGTGACACTATAGTGTTTGGAATTGGTGTTTGCATCACTAATGCCATAGTATATACGTATGCATATTTGCTCATCCCCTAGACGAGTGGATCTCAGCCAAGTCATCTAGGATTCAGGGATTACCCTACTCTGTTCCATTACAGATACTGGCACAGTGTGTTCCTTTGGGATTGTGTTGAGGGCCAGGCTTAGATCCTTTTTTGAGACCGTTTTCTTAAAAAAAAAAAAAAAATAGAAGATAACCATACTCATGTGAGATGAGTTGAATCAAAATGTAAATAGAAAAACAGATTATATGTATGGCTAAATATCAATATCATTCCTCATATAAATTTACTTGTAAATAAGGCATCAATTGGTCAAAATACATGAGAGAAAATTAAACTCTGTGTAAATATTAACACACTCAAATGAGTTTACAATCTAGAGGTATTTGAGGTAGGCAGATATATATCACTAGACGTCTAGAATTTAGTGGTGCACCCAGCACAGATTGTAAGATAAACGATTGGCCAATCAAAGCCTACTTTGGAGATTTCCATTTACCCTCTACCTACAATCTTATCTGAAAGAAGACACAAACTTGCCATTTTAAGGAACTTTGTTTTAATGAAAAGTGAGATTTTTTTTATTTTTATAGAAACATTAGAGAATTTCATGTATCCCTTTAAAAGTATATTTTGAATATGATCTGTTGTATTCTACGAGAACGTGGTAAGACCTCAAGATAATACCTGAAAGTTGACTCAGTCACACATTGAAAGCTCGCTAATAAAATAAACTAATTTCATTTTGGATTATGTTTTGATTCTGTCATGAGTCAACCTTTATATTCACACTGTCCGTCATGTACTAAAATATCCCTGTGGTTCGTACATTTTCCATGGCTTGTTTTGATTTCATACATAGAAATTCCTGAACTTTAAAAAAAAAAAAAAATGTTCCCATTGTACGAGAAACAATAGGTAAGCAGTTCGTGTAAACGACACTTTCCCTGATGTCGGAGTTCTTGTTCTTTAAAGTCCAGATTGAAGAAGCAGGACATGTAAACACATTGCAGAATGAACGGCATGCTATCTCCATGTAGATTGGCACAGTCTGCATTGCTACACTTTACACAGCCTAATAAGCTTGAGAGAGAAATGAGGACATCTGTACTCAATACAATTCCATTAAGCTACTGGCATTTATGGAACTGTAGCTTCTATTAGATCTTTGGCAAAGTACTGTTCTAGGAAACACGTAAGGACAAGTTTTTACTCAAAATCTGCCTGTTCAATAGTACCCTTTCTATGCTGCATCTAAGGGTTTCTTTGTTCCTTAATCCTGCTCTGCTTTTTTTCCTCTCTCTTTTCTCCATTAAGCCTTTTTGTTGTTTTGCTACTTAAATGGATAATATAGGTTTTAAAACAACCTAAAGAAGCACTGCTTTATTATGCTATAGTTATTTTGGTCCCTTTAAATGTTTGTGTTTTTATGTCTACTTCTGGATTTGAGCATACTTTTTGTTGTTTGTTTTTGTGCACCTATAGTGCACTGCACACTGCACCCCCACCACACAGACTTCCACATACAGACAGAAACACACACAAACATGTATGTACGAAGCGGGGAATGTGGTGCGACTAAAAGAAAGAGACTACCCACTTATACCCCCAATAATGACAGACAATGCATATTGGATGAAACAGGCCACATCATTTATTAAAACATACAACTGTAGGACACATCCGAACTTTATTCTTTTCCTTTAATTCCAATATAAATAAACACATAAATATATATACATACCATAATTAACTGGTGTCTCGCCTCCCCCCTCATCCAAACCAAATTCCCATCATCTTAAATGTTCTAACCAACAGACGGCTCTTAGCTCGGTGGGCACGTCCAATTCGGTAACTTGAAAGTTTACCTTACAGAGCAGGGGAGGTTGAGACCCACCTTGTCCATCTCCCGACATTCCATCTGCTCCCCAACCTTGTTGGCAAGGACACGCTCACCGCTAGCTGTGACGAAACAAAAAACATAAATTAGTTGGGAGGGAAGTTGTTTGCTGGCCAGAATCCAAACAGGCACTGAGGTAAGATGATCCCTGTCCCACTACAAACACATAACCACTCCCCTAAACACATACAGCCAGTCACTAGCACCATCCCCACACTCATACATGTGCCCTCGTACATTTAGCTGTGCTGACTCCCCAGGGCCTTGTTTGGAAGAATCTCAGCATTTTAATTTTGTTCACATTCATATGCACAAATTTATATTCTTAATCCTATTACATTCACCAGGCTGCATTTTAAAGTAGAAACAGGATTAAAATTGTTTATTCTAATTTGCATATTTGTTTGGTCTATGACTGTGATTTCATGACTTTGATATTTTCAGTCATAAAGTAAGAGAAGCAGTTTTTACATTACAGCCTATGGATACATCCACTGGCCACTCCTGAGTTGGCTGCTAGAGGTGCTTCCTGGGGCAGTGCTGCACAGTGTGACTGCCATTCAGTGTATCCCCCCTCTGCATGGATACACTGAACTTTCCTCATAGAGATGCATTGATTCAGTGCATCTCAATAAGGATGTGCTGATTGGACAGGGCTATGTTTGGCTTGTACTGCCTCTGTCCCTGATCTGCCTCATTGACAGTCTCAGCCAATCCAGTGCTTTCCAATGGGAAAGCATTGGATTGGCTAAGATAACCACCTCTGATGATGTCAGCCAAGGATAGAGAACAGGGGCATAGCCAGCAGCAGCAGACTGGAATAAAGGTAAGAATGTACTATATTTAGGTGGGCAAGGAGAGCCAGGAGGGCTAGATGGCATTTTTAACACTACACATGTTTGTGTTCCTGACCCTATAGTATTCCTTTAATGCAAAGTCCATTTAGATATAGATACATACATACATACATGCACTGGTCTGACCCTGGTTCCAGTATTTTCATGGAATAAGCTCCCTACTGAAGCATTTTGGATGTTAAATTAATAATTACGTTATGGGATAAACCAAGCAGGCCTAAGCATACCAATGGAACAATAGGTTCTAAGCACAATGGACGATTTTCAGTTCCCTGAAATGCAGTACATAGGGCATTTTTTTAATGAGGTATCCCATGTACCCGATATGGGAAGAGGGCATCACTCACTTACACTTTGTCATGACGCCCTGAGTCTTTATGGATGATGAGCTGGGATAACTGTGCTGATGCATATTTCTTTATTCTTTTGCAATACCAGACTGTTTGTTTTCTATACAGGGAGTGCAGAATTATTAGGCAAATGAGTATTTTGACCACATCATCCTCTCTATGCATGTTGTCTTACTCCAAGCTGTATAGGCTCGAAAGCCTACTACCAATTAAGCATATTAGGTGATGTGCATCTCTGTAATGAGAAGGGGTGTGGTCTAATGACATCAACACCCTATATCAGGTGTGCATAATTATTAGGCAACTTCCTTTCCTTTGGCAAAATGGGTCAAAAGAAGGACTTGACAGGCTCAGAAAAGTCAAAAATAGTGAGATATCTTGCTGAGGGATGCAGCACTCTTAAAATTGCAAAGCTTCTGAAGCGTGATCATCGAACAATCAAGCGTTTCATTCAAAATAGTCAACAGGGTCGCAAGAAGCGTGTGGAAAAACCAAGGCGCAAAATAACTGCCCATGAACTGAGAAAAGTCAAGCGTGCAGCTGCCACGATGCCACTTGCCACCAGTTTGGCCATATTTCAGAGCTGCAACATCACTGGAGTGCCCAAAAGCATAAGGTGTGCAATACTCAGAGACATGGCCAAGGTAAGAAAGGCTGAAAGACGACCACCACTGAACAAGACACACAAGCTGAAACGTCAAGACTGGGCCAAGAAATATCTCAAGACTGATTTTTCTAAGGTTTTATGGACTGATGAAATGAGAGTGAGTCTTGATGGGCCAGATGGATGGGCCCGTGGCTGGATTGGTAAAGGGCAGAGAGCTCCAGTCCGACTCAGACGCCAGCAAGGTGGAGGTGGAGTACTGGTTTGGGCTGGTATCATCAAAGATGAGCTTGTGGGGCCTTTTCGGGTTGAGGATGGAGTCAAGCTCAACTCCCAGTCCTACTGCCAGTTCCTGGAAGACACCTTCTTCAAGCAGTGGTACAGGAAGAAGTCTGCATCCTTTAAGAAAAACATGATTTTCATGCAGGACAATGCTCCATCACACGCGTCCAAGTACTCCACAGCGTGGCTGGCAAGAAAGGGTATAAAAGAAGAAAATCTAATGACATGGCCTCCTTGTTCACCTGATCTGAACCCCATTGAGAACCTGTGGTCCATCATCAAATGTGAGATTTACAAGGAGGGAAAACAGTACACCTCTCTGAACAGTGTCTGGGAGGCTGTGGTTGCTGCTGCACGCAATGTTGATGGTGAACAGATCAAAACACTGACAGAATCCATGGATGGCAGGCTTTTGAGTGTCCTTGCAAAGAAAGGTGGCTATATTGGTCACTGATTTGTTTTTGTTTTGTTTTTGAATGTCAGAAATGTATATTTGTGAATGTTGAGATGTTATATTGGTTTCACTGGTAATAATAAATAATTGAAATGGGTATATATTTGTTTTTTGTTAAGTTGCCTAATAATTATGCACAATAATAGTCACCTGCACACACAGATATCCCCCTAACATAGCTATAACTAAAAACAAACTAAAACTACTTCCAAAAATATTCAGCTTTGATATTAATGAGTTTTTTGGGTTCATTGAGAACATGGTTGTTGTTCAATAATAAAATTAATCCTCAAAAATACAGCTTGCCTAATAATTCTGCACTCCCTGTAGAATAATATAAATCATCAGCACGGCCATCGAACTTTGCAAACTGCATTGCCAATGCAGACCAAAGGGTTATAGAATAATAATAAATGCAAATAAAATGAAGTTTAAGGTAATTAAATGTAAAACATTATTTGTTTAATATTTTATGCACTAAACTTTTTAGATTTGATACTGTGCTGTTCAGTAGTAATTCCCTTTGATGTCTGGAAATTGATTAAAATCCTTCTTTAGACATTCACTTGGGGATTTAGGACCTTTTGAGAATAAAACAATTTGGAGCGGAAATGATTTCAGGACATTAGGAAACGCGTTCTGTAGAATCTTTATATAGCCGGCAAATGGGGAAAGATTTTATGGCTTCATCTTCAAACAAATTTATTAACGGGATTTAAATAATATATTATATGCAATGATATTTTATCTTTTGTGTTATGTTTAAACTCCTTATTTTTAATAGATGGCTAACAGTGAATCTAAATGTGCTGCAATAATCAATAAATAAAAACATATTTCCACTTCTTATATTTATGATTTGTTTAATTTTGTTAGAGGTTTTTGTCTATTTATCCATTTGGCAGTTGTAAATACTTAAAAGTATACAAAGCTGAATTTCTATCATTATAGGAAATCTCTGCAACCCCTCTCCCCCCCATTTAAAAAAAAAAAGTAAAAACAAAAACAAAACGTTTTTATACCTGTCTGATGCCTGCGACGGTGTCACTCGGTGCTGGGTTGGGATCCTCCTCCGCATACATCAGCCGATGGGGGGATTAACCAAATGCACATGCACGACGATCACCACGCGCGCATTCGTCCTTCCCTGTAGGAAAGCATTTACTCAGTACTTTACTAGTTTTTTTTTCAACACACTGGACATCCTCATAAAAAAAGTGTGAGGACGTTCACTGTCGTTTCACTGAGTAAAACTCAGTGTAACTGAGGACGCGCCTGTAGGGTTGCCTGGTAGACAGCCACCAGAGACAGTCTTACCCCTGCAGTGCAAAGATTACAGTTTCTCTAAAACTGCCATGTTTTACACAGCAGGGCTAAGGGAACAGGGACACTGCACTCAGACCTCTTCAGTGAGATGACGTGGTCTTGTTGCCTATAGTGTCCCTTTAAATTACATCATGCCGCCATTTACTTTGGAAGCAATCTGTCATTTGAAAATGTGCAAAAAAAAACCCCGTCATCAAAGAATAATAAAAAATAACATCTCATGACTAGTGATGTACCGAACGGTTCGCCGGCGAACGGTTCCTTGCGAACATAGCATGTTCGCGTTCGCCACGGCGGGCGAACATATGCGCGGTTCGACCCGCCCCCTATTCGTCATCATTGAGTAAACTTTGACCCTGTACCTCACAGTCAGCAGACACATTCCAGCCAATTAGCAGCACAGCCTCCCTAGCAGACCCTCCCACCTACTGGACGGCATCCATTTTAGATTCATTCTCAAGCTGCATGCTTAGTAAGAGGAGGGAAAGTGTAGCTGCTGTTCATAAGATAGGGAAAAGCATAGCTAGGTTAGGGATAAGGGTATGCTTTTTTTGGATTTTTTTTTCTATCTAATGTAAATGCACTTAGTTGTCTGCCACTGCTGCCAGCTTCTGTGTCAGGCTCACAGTGCCCATTTCCCCAGTCAGTGCCACCAATTACATCTGGTGTCACAATAGCTTGGATTTAAAAACAAAAAACTTTTTCACTGTTATAGATTGAATAGCAGTCAGTTGTCTGCCACTGCTGCCAGCTTCTGTGTCAGGCTCACAGTGCATACTGTACCCATTTCCCCAGTCAGTGCCACCAATTACATCTGGTGTCACAATAGCTTGGATTTAAAAACAAAAAACTTTTTTACTGTTATAGATTGAATAGCAGTCAGTGTCCTTAAAGCGGGTGTGTTACGCTAACAGTGGATACGCTGACCAGTGCCACTAATTAGATCTGGTGTCACAATAGCTTGGATTTAAAAAAAAAATAATCTTTTTCACTGTTATAGATTGAATAGCAGTCAGTGTCCTTAAAGCGGGTGTGTTACGCTAACAGTGGATACGGTGACCAGTGCCACCAATTAGATCTGGTGACACAAAGCTTGGATTTAAAAAAACAAAACACTTTTTTCACTGTTATAGATTGAATAGCAGTCAGTGTCGTTAAAGCGGGTGTGTTACGCTAACAGTGGATACGCTGACCAGTGCCACTAATTAGATCTGGTTTCACAATAGCTTGGATTTAAAAAAAAAAAACCTCTTTTTTCACTGTTATAGATTGAATAGCAGTCAGTGTCCTTAAAGCGGGTGTGTTACGCTAACAGTGGATACGCTGACAAGTGCCACCAATTAGATCTGGTGACACAAAGCTTGGATTTAAAAAAACAAAACACTTTTTCACTGTTATAGATTGAATAGCAGTCAGTGTCCTTAAAGCGGGTGTGTTACGCTAACAGTGGATACGCTGACAAGTGCCACTAATTAGATCCTGTGTCACAATAACTTGGATTTAAAAACAAAAAACTTTTTTTACTGTTATAGATTGAATAGCAGTCAGTGTCCTTAAAGCGGGTGTGTTACGCTAACAGTGGATACGCTGACAAGTGCCACTAATTAGATCCTGTGTCACAATAGTTTGGATTTAAAAAAACAAAAAACTTTTTTTACTGTTATAGATTGAATAGCAGTCAGTGTCCTTAAAGCGGGTGTGTTACGCTAACAGTGGATACGCTGACCGGTGCCACTAATTAGATCTGGTGTCACAATAGTTTGGATTTAAAAAAAAAATAATCTTTTTTCACTGTTATAGATTGAATAGCAGTCAGTGTCCATAAAGCGGGTGTGTTACGCTAACAGTGGATACGCTGACAAGTGCCACTAATTAGATCCTGTCTCACAATAGTTTGGATTTAAAAAAAATAATAATCTTTTTTCACTGTTAAAGATTGAATAGCAGTCAGTGTCCTTAAAGCGGGTGTGTTACGCTAACAGTGGATACGCTGACAAGTGCCACTAAATAGATCTGGTGACACAAAGCTTGGATTTAAAAAACAAAACACTTTTTCACTGTTATAGATTGAATAGCAGTCAGTGTCCTTAAAGCGGGTGTGTTGTTACGCTAACAGTGGATCACGCTGACCAATTACTTGCCTAATTAGATCTGGTGTCACAATAGTTTGGATTTAAAAATAATCTTTTTTTCACTGTTATAAGATTGAATAGCAGTCAATTGTCCTTAAAGCGGGTATTCACGCTAACAGTGGATACGCTGACCAGTGCCACTATTTAGATCTGGTGTCACAGTTTGGATTTAAAAAAAAAATTATCTTTTTTTCACTGTTATAGATTGAATAGCAGTCAGTGTCCTTAAAGCGGGTGTGTTACGCTAACAGTGGATACGGTGACCAGTGCCACCAATTAGATCTGGTGACACAAAGCTTGGATTTAAAAAAACAAAACACTTTTTTCACTGGTATGGATTGAATAGCAGTCAGTGTCCTTAAAGCGGGTGTGTTACGCTAACAGTGGATACGGTGACCAGTGCCACCACTTAGATCTAGTGACACAAAGCTTGGATTTAAAAAAACAAAACACTTTTTTCACTGTTATAGATTGAATAGCAGTCAGTGTCCTTAAAGCGGGTGTGTTACGCTAACAGTGGATACGCTGACTAGTGCCACTAATTAGATCTGGTGTCACAATAGCTTGGATTTAAAAAAAAAAAACTCTTTTTTCACTGTTATAGATTGAATAGCAGTCAGTGTCCTTAAAGGGGGTGTGTTACGCTAACAGTGGATAAGCTGACCAATTGCCACTATTAGATCTGGTGTCACAATAGTTTTGGATTTAAAAAATAATCTTTTTTCACTGTTATAAGATTGAATAGCAGTCAGGTATTTAAAGCGGGTGTATTCGCTAACAGTGAATCGCTGACCAGACTGCCACTAATTAGATCTGAATTGTCACAATGGCTTGGATTTAAAAAACAAAACACTTTTTTTCCACTGTTATAGATTGTTTTAGCAGTCAATTGTGTCCTGCATGGTGTATTACGCTAACAGTGAATCACGCTGACCAATTACACTAATTAGATCTGGTGTCACAATAGTTTGGATTTAAAAAATAATCTTTTTTTCACTGTTATAGATTGAATAGCAGTTAGTTATCTTCAAGCGGGTGTCAGGCCTACAGCCTGTGCTCTGCACAACTGTGCCAGTGCGCATTGCCACTCATATCTGGTCTCACAGTAGCTTGCACGCATAGTACCACTAATCCCAACAAAAATGACAGGCAGAGGCAGGCCACCCCGCAGGGGCCATCGTGGTCGTGGTGCTGTGATTCCTTTGGCCCTAGAATAATGCCCAGTTTTCAGAGGCCACGTACCCTGAACTTGAAAAGTTCTGAGGACATAGTTGACTGGCTAACACAGGACACCCAATCTTCTACAGCCTCCGCTCAGAACCTTGACGCACCATCCTTCTCCAGCTTAGCTTCAGGCACCTCTCCAGATACCACTCACCCGCCTGCCGCCACCACCAAAACTAGCACCACAGCCGCTTCAGTTGGTATGTCAGAGGAGTTATTCACACATCCGTTTGAAGAAATGAGTGATGCGCAACCATTATTGCCAGAGGATGTAGATAACAGGGATATGTCTCAGGCAGGCAGCATTACACACATGGACGTGCGGTGTGATGATGATGATGATGTTGTACCCGCTGCTGCTTCCTTTGCTGAGTTGTCAGATACAAGTGAAGCGGTTGATGATGACGATGCGTCCATGGATGTCACGTGGGTGCCCGCTCGTCAAGAAGAAGAACAGGCGAAAGTTCAGATGGGGAGACAGGGAGGAGGAGGAGACGAGTTGGAAGCAGGGGAAGGTCGTCGCAAGGAGCTAGTGGCACAGTCAGACAGCATGCATCGACACCAGGGGTCAGCCCGACAGCACGCCAATCAACGCATGCTGTGTCCACCACCAGAATGCCGTCATTGCAGAGCTCAGCAGTGTGGAATTTTTTGTGTGTGTCTGCCTCTGACAACAGCGATACCATTTGCAACCTGTGCCAAAAGAAACTGAGTGGTGGGAAGTCCAACACCCACCTAGGTACA
>OW240915.1:311598486-311613912 GCA_933207985.1 Pelobates cultripes
TCTATTTAACCCCTTAAGGATGGCGGGTGTTCCTTTTGTGGTGGCTCTAAACACCGGAGGATGGCATAGAATGTCCCCGCCATCCAGGGGACTTATCGGGTCCCTGCCGACCCCACGCCGGCGGTCGCGATCCTGGGATCTGCCTGGGAGCTCAGGCAGACCCCCACTGCCCGATCCGGCCCTTATGGGTCATGTGATCGCAGGGTCCTCGCGATCACATGTCCGGAATAGTCGTCTTATGTAGTACCTGCAGGGGGACCCCTCATGCCTGCAAAAAAGTTTGTTAAAGTTAATAAAAGCTTATAAAGTAATTAAAAAGTACGTATATATATATATATATATATATATGATCTAAGTACTTTTATATACACATACACAATTCATTATTCTAAGTGTAGTTTACACTTAGAATGATGTTAATATATTATTATTATTGGTATTTATGTAGCGCCAGCTTATTCCGCTGCACTTTACAATAAAACAGGAATTTACCAAATGAGACAATAGCAAAATGTAACAGGAACAATAGGTAGTTGAGGACCCTGCTCAAACGAACTTACAATCTAGAGGAGGTGGGGTATAAAAACACAATAGGAAGGGTATTGAGAGAGATAGCAAATGGACATGGTGGGAAAGTAGCAGAACTGGTGGTGAGAGTGGACTGTGGCCCTGTCATTCCTTAACTGTTTAATCTTGTCAGTAATGTAACATGCACAGCTATCAGCTGAAAGATTAGTTTGTGGGGTGGTCACAGCAGGGCAAAGAAGAGAGTTAAAAGTATTAAAGAGATGCCTAGGCTTGCGGGAGCATGAAACAATGAGAAAAGAAAAGTAGGACTGTTTAGACAAATTTATAGTGTAGACAGTCTGACAAGGTGCGATACTTCCTCCAGCAGTGTTCAGCTGAACAGGAGCATCTCTGCAGGTAGCGGGTTGACTTAGTGTGCCACGGTTGGATGCGCACCCTCCTTGAGGAGCGTGCTTGGAGAGGGGCTGCAACGTCTAGGGCAAAGATGAGGGTAGCATTATGCAGGGCCACCATCAGGGGGTGACAACCATATCTTGCACCGGGGCCCGCACGCTAATGGAGCCCATCGGGTGGCCCACGCACTTAGGGCCACCCGATGGGCCCTATATCTTCAGGGGCACGATCAGCGCTGTGGCCGTGGTATAGTGCGACCGGGCCCCTTAAAAAATAGAAAAAAGTAGCCGCAGCAAGTGCTGCTGGGAGGAAGTGGTCACTTCCTCCCAGCTCACTCCGCACGGGAGGACTGCCAGCCAACTCCCATCAGCCCCAGCCATCCTCCTGCAAATAAAAGGTAAGAAACAGGAGGGTGGCTGAGAAATGAGCTGTGTGTGTGTGTGTTAGTATGCATGTATGTCTGTCAGTATGTGAGTATGTCTGTATGTCTGTCAGTATGTCTGTCTGTCAGTATGTCTGTATGTCTGTCAGTATGTCTGTCTGTATGTATGTCTGTTAGTATGTCTGTATGTCTGTATGTCTGTCAGTATGTCTGTATGTATGTATGTATGTCAGTATGTCTGTCAGTATGTGAGTATGTCTGTATGTCTGTCAGTATGTGAGTATGTCTGTATGTCTGTCAGTATGTGAGTATGTCTGTATGTCTTGTCAGTATGTATGTATGTCTGCATGTATGTCTGTCAGTATGTTTGTCTGTCAGTATGTATGTCTGTATGTCTGTCAGTATGTCTGTATGTATGTCTGTCAGTATCTCTGTATGTCTGTCAGTATCTCTGTATGTATGTATTTCTGTATGTCTGTATGTCTGTCAGTATGTCTGTCAGTATGTCTGTATGTATGTATGTCTGTCAGTATGTCTGTATGTCTGTATGTCTGTCAGTATGTGAGTATGTCTGTATGTCTGTCAGTATGTCTGTATGTGTGTCAGTATGTGAGTATGTCTGTATGTCTGTCAGTATGTGAGTATGTCTGTATGTCTTGTCAGTATGTATGTATGTCTGTATGTCTTGTCAGTATGTATGTATGTCTGCATGTATGTCTGTCAGTATGTCTGTATGTATGTCTGCCAGTATCTCTGTCTGTATGTCTGTATGTCTGTAAGTCTGTCAGTATGTCTGTATGTCTGTCAGTATGTGAGTATGTATGTCTGTCAGTATGTCTGTATGTGTGTCAGTATGTGAGTATGTCTGTATGTCTGTCAGTATGTGAGTATGTCTGTATGTCTTGTCAGTATGTATGTCTGCATGTATGTCTGTCAGTATGTTTGTCTGTCAGTATGTATGTCTGTATGTCTGTCAGTATGTCTGTATGTATGTCTGTCAGTATCTCTGTATGTCTGTCAGTATGTCTGTATGTAGGTATGTCTGTATGTCTGTATGTCAGTATGTCTGTCAGTATGTCTGTCAGTATGTCTGTCAGTATGTCTGTATGTATGTATGTCTGTCAGTATTTATGTATGTATGTCAGTATGTTTGTCTGTCAGTATGTATGCCTGTATGTCTGTCAGTATGTCTGTCTGTCAGTATGTCTGTATGTATGTATGTCTGTATATCTATCTGTCTGTATGTCTGTCAGTATGTGAGTATGTCTGTATGTATGTTTGTCTGTCAGTATGTCTGTATGTGAGTATGTCTGTATGTCTGTATGTCTGTCAGTATGTATGTCTGTATGTATGTATGTCAGTATGTATGTATGTATGTATATATGTCTGTATGTATGTATGTCTGTCAGTATGTCTGTATGTATGTATGTCTGTCAGTATGTGAGTATGTATGTATGCCTGTATGTCTGTCAGTATGTCTGTCTGTGTGTCTCTCAGTATGTCTGTATGTCTATTAGTATGTCTGTCTGTATGTCTGTATGTATGTGTCTGTATGCCTGTATGTATGTATGCCAGTATCAATGTAAGTCTGTATGTCAGTATGTATGAATGTATGTCTTCATGTTAGTATGAATGTATGTCTGCATGTCATTATGAACGTATGTGTGTATGGATGTCAGTATGCATAGTTACATAGTTACATAGCTGAAAAGAGACTTGCGTCCATCAAGTTCAGCCTTCCTCACATTTGTTTTTTTGCTGTTGATCCAAAAGAAGGCAAAAAACCCAGTTTGAAGCACAATTTTGCAACAAGCTAGGAAAAAAATTCCTTCTTGACCCCAGAATGGCAGTCAGATTTATCCTTGGATCAAGCAGTTATTACCCTACATTGAAAGATTATATCCTTGAATATTCTGTTTTTGCAAGTATGCATCTAGTAGCTGTTTGAACATCTGTATGGACTCTGATAAAACTACTTCTTCAGGCAGAGAATTCCACATCCTGATTGTTCTTACAGTAAAAAAAAAACTTTCCTTTGCCTTAGACGAAATCTTCTTTCTTCCAGTCTAAACGCATGGCCTCGTGTCCTATGTAACGGTAATGGTTTGTGAATAGATTTCCACAAAATGGTTTGTATTGGCCCTGAATATGTTTGTATAATGTTATCATATCCCCTCTCAGGCGACGATTTTCTAAACTAAATAGGTTTAAATTTGTTAACCTTTCTTCATAGCTGATATGTTCCATTCCTTTTATTAATTTTGTAGCCCGCCTCTGCACTTTTTCTAGTGCCATAATATCCTTCTTTAGAACAGGTGCCCAAAATTGCACATCATATTCAATATGTGGTCTTACCAGTGATTTATAAAGAGGCAAAATTATATTCTCGTCCCGAGAATAATTGCCCTTTATCATGCATGACAATACCTTACTGTCCTTGGCCACTGCTGATTGACATTGCACATTGTTACATAGTTTGTTGTCTATAACAATTCCCAAGTCCTTTTCGTGTGTTGTTATCCCTAATTTGCTTCTATTAAGGGTATACGTTTCTTGTGTATTCTTAACGCCAAAGTGCATAACTTTGCATTTTTCAACAATAAATTTAATCTGCCATTTGAGTGCCCAGTCCCCCAGTCTATCTAAATCCTATCTAAATCTTGCTCACATTGTATTATTTTACAAAGTTTTGTGTCAACTGCAAACACTGAAACATGACTTTTAAGGCTGTCTTCAAGATCATTTATAAACATGTTAAATATAATATAGCTTGGTTGCTTCATCTAAGTGTTGCTTCTAAGTGTGTAGTTGGAGATATTCTGGAGAGTTTTACAGAAGCTTCAACTGTCTAAGAGTTGTGCTAAGAGCTTTCTTTTCTACTGTTACAGGTAAATTTCATATGTAGGAAAAGGTTACTGATTGCACAAGGTTTGAATTCCTGTTGGTAATTATAAGGCCTTTGATTTGATTAGTTAGCTACGTGCTATTGATTGCTGTTTAAATTAGCTATTGTTTGCAAATAAGCAGAGGCCTACACAGGTGTTAAACATTCCTAGTGGGTGGTGATTTTAGGAGTTATATAAGGGTTGTTGTCATTAGCTTGGCTAATATAGCTTGGTTGCTTCATCTAAGTGTTGCTTCTAAGTGTGTAGTTGGAGATATTCTGGAGATAACCTGGAGGTAATCTGAGGTATTCAGGAGGATAAATAAAAAGTCAAGATTTGTTTGATTTAAATTATTCTCCTCATTGGAATGGCAGACTTAGTTCAGTGTAATAGTTGCTATGCATTTGTTTCACGTTCCACTTTTTGGAGGTTTGGTTGTTGTCTAATCTGTAGACAGTTCTCTATCTTGCGGCAGGAGATTGTATTTTTGAAGTCTGAGATTTGTAAATTATCTGGTGAACAAACTCAGACTGGAACTGCTGCAAAGCCACTGCCACAGAGACATACTAGGAAAGGCAGATGGATTACTGTAGGATCTGGTAGACTTAGAGTTGTGGATAAAAGGCATATTGCACAGTCTGTTGCTCTACATGATTCATTTTCTGCACTTTCAGAGTGTAATGGTGTTGTGGAGAGAGGCACTGAGGCTAATGGTGTTGTGGACAGAGGCACTGAGGCTAGTGGTTTTGTGGAGAGGGGTACTGAGGCTAGTGGTGTTGTGGAGAGAGGCACTGAAGCCAGTGGTGTTGTGGAGAAAGGCACTGAAGCCAGTGGTGTTGTGGACAGAGGCACTGAGGCTAGTGGTGTTGTGGAGACTGGCTTGGAGACTATGGTGAGGCCTAACAGAAAGCAGTTGTTGTTGGGGGATCATAAGAGGTGTGGAGATGGACAATGGTGGTCTTGTGAGGTGTCTTCCCGGAACTACTGCTCACAGAGACAGGAGATGAATCTGTAATATTGTTAAGCAAGCAAAGCAGGAAAGGGAATTGAATGTACTTGTCCATCTAGGGACAAATGACCTGGCTTGCAATGAGGTTTCAGAGGTTAAGGAAGTTTTTAGTGTTTTTGCCAATGATATACGGCAGGTTGTTTCCACATTGTCATTCTCTGAAGTTCTTCCTGTGCATAACACTCAGAACGACAGGCGGATGCGTATTAGGGACTTTAATTTGTGGCTTGGTGAATGGTGTCGGGAGCAAAGATTTGGCTTTATTTCTCATGGTAGCTCTGTTTGGAATGGAAATAACCTGTACAAAAAAGATGGTTTGCATCTTTCTCAAAAGGGAACAAATGTTGTCAGTGAGCAGTTCAAAGGGTTTTGCTAGGAGGGGGTGGCAAAAGGGTGATAAAACATCAATCCAATTGTCCCCCAAAACAAGGACAGAAGGTGCCTGTAGCAAGTGTGTTAAAAAATTATAAGCTTAGAGTTATGTCTACAAATGCTCGCAGTTTAGGGAATAAGATCCATGAACTTGTGGCAATAATGGCAACTGATAGTGTAGATTTAGTCGCTGTTACTGAGACATGGTATAATGAGAAAAATGACTGGAACATAGCAATACCAGGGTACTCTTTATATAGAAAAGATAGGGAAGGCAAGAAAGGGGGAGGCCCTGTATGTGAAGGATAGCATAAAATCTAGCCTAATAAAAGTTAGTGAGGCGAACATAGAGTCCGTTTGGGTTACGTTAGAATTTGATAATCACACAGTAACTCGTGTAGGTGTGATTTATAGGCCCCTAGGACAAATTGAAGAGTTAGATAATCTACTAGTACATATATTCTAAACTCCCTACTGGGATTGTCTCTAAAACAAGTTGTTGAGGAGCCAACTCGTAAAGAGGCCATACTAGATGTAGTGTTAACAAATGGAGATTTGGTATCAGATATTACTGTAGGTGAAAGTTTAGGATCCAGTGATCATCAGTCAGTGTGGTTTAATATAAAAACAGTGACTGAGTCACACCACACAAAAACAAACATTTTAGACTTTAGAAAAACAGACTTTTCTAAAATTAGAATATGTGTAGAGGAGTCATTATCAGACTGGAGCAATTTAAATGGAGTCCAAGAGAAATGGGATTATTTAAAAGTTGCACTATTGAAGGCAACAGAAAATTGCATTAGGCTTGTCAGTAAAAGCAAACAATTCAAGAAACCACTATGGTACTCCGCAGATGTGGCCAAAATAGTTAAAAACAAAAAGTTAGCATTTAGTAATTTAAAAAAAAAAACAGAGCGAGGAAGACAAAATGATCTATAAGATTAGGCAGAAAGAGGCTAAGCAAGTTATAAGAGCTTCCAAATCACACACAGAAAAGAAAATAGCACAGTCAGTAAAAAAGGGGGACAAAACTTTTTTTTAGATACATAAATGAGAAAAGAAAAGTAAAACAAGGATTAGTTAGATTAAAAACAAAAGAAGGAAGGTTTGTAGAAGAGGATAAAGGTCTAGCTGATTGCCTCAATGAATATTTTTGTTCTGTATTTACAGATGAAAATGAAGGAAAGGGACCTCAGTTAAGAAAAAAAAGAGTCATTTATTACACGTGAGTTTACAGAGGAAGAGGTTCTATTTCAACTGTCAAAAGTAAAGAGAAATAAGTCAATGGGACCTGATGGAATACACAGAAAAAGCAATTAAAAGAGCTTAGTGGTGTACTAGCAAAACCATTAAAGGACCACTATAGTGCCAGGAAAACATACTCGTTTTCCTGGCACTATAGTGCCCTGAGGGTGCCCCCACCCTCAGGGTCCCCCTCCTGCCTGGCTCTGGAAGGGGGAAAGGGGTAAAAACTTACCTTTTTCCAGCGCTGGGTGGGGAGCTCTCCTCCTCCGATCCTCCTCTTCTCCTCCCCGTCGGCTGAATGCGCACGCGCATTCAGCCGGTCACATAGGAAAGCATTATCAATTGATTTTCACAGTGAGAAGCACGCAAGCGCCTCTAGCGGCTGTCAATGAGACAGCCGCTAGAGGAAATAGGGGAAGGCTTAACCCATTCATAAACATAGCAGTTTCTCTGAAACTGCTATGTTTATGAAAAAATGGGTTAACCCTAGCTGGACCTGGCACCCAGACCACTTCATTAAGCTGAAGTGGTCTGGGTGCCTAGAGTGGTCCTTTAACAGATTTATTTAACCAATCATTGTTAACAGGAGTAGTCCCAGAAGATTGAAAGTTAGCAAATCTTGTGCCCATTTACAAGAAAGGTAATAGGGAGGAGTCGGGCAACTATAGACCAGTAAGCCTTATTCAGTAGTGGGGAAAGTGATGGAAACCATGTTAAAGGATAGGATTGTTGAACATCTAAAAACACATGGATTTCAAGATCAGAGACAACATGGGTTTACTTCAGGGAGATCGTGCCAAATTAATCTTATTGATTTTTTTTGATTGGGTAACTAAAATTATAGATCAGGGTGGTGCAGTAGACATTGCTTACCTAGATTTCAGTAATGTTTTTGACACTGTTGCACATAGAAGGCTTATCAATAAACTGCAATCTTTAAGTTTGGATTCCAATATTGTTGAATGGGTAAGGCAGTGGCTGAGTGACAGGCAACAGAGGGTTGTAGTTAATGGAATATATTCGAAGCTTGGACTTGTCACCAGTGGGGTACCTCAGGGATCTGTACTTGGACCCATTCTCTTTAATATTTTTATTAGTGATATTGCAGAAGGTCTTGATGGTAAGGTATGTCTTTTTGCTGATGATACTAAGATATGTAACAGGGTTGATGTTCCAGGAGGGATAAGCCAAATGGCAAATGATTTAGGTAAACTAGAAAAATGGTCAGAATTGTGGCAACTGACATTTAATGCGGATAAGTGCAAGATAATGCATCTTGGACGTAAAAACCCAAGGGCAGAGTACAGAATATTTGATAGAGTCCCAACCTCAACATCTGAGGAAAGGGATTTAGGGGTGATTATTTCTGATGACTTAAAGGTAGGCAGACAATGTAATAGAGCAGCAGGAAATGCTAGCAGAATGCTTGGTTGTATAGGGAGAGGTATTAGCAGTAGAAAGAGGGAAGTGCTCATGCCATTGTACAGAACACTGGTGAGACCTCACTTGGAGTATTGTACACAGTACTGGAGACCGTATCTTCAGAAGGATATTGATACCTTAGAGAGGGTTCAGAGAAGGGCTACTAAACAGGTTCATGGATTGCGGGATAAAACTTACCAGGAAAGGTTAAAGGATCTTAACATGTATAGCTTGGAGGAAAGACGAGACAGGGGGGATATGATAGAAACATTTAAATATATAAAAGGAATCAACACAGTAAAGGAGGAGACTATATTTAAAAGAAGAAAAACTACCACAACAAGAGGACATAGTCTTAAATTAGAGGGACAAAGGTTTAAAAATAATATCAGGAAGTATTACTTTACTGAGAGGGTAGTGGATGCATGGAATAGCCTTCCAGCTGAAGTGGTAGAGGTTAACACAGTAAAGGAGTTTAACCCCTTAAGGACCAAACTTCTGGAATAAAAGGGAATCATGACATGTCACACATGTCATGTGTCCTTAAGGGGTTAAGCATGCGTGGAATAGGCATAAGGCTATCCTAACTATAAGATAAGGCCAGGGACAAATTAAAGTATTTAGAAAATTGGGCAGACTAGATGGGCCGAATGGTTCTTATCTGCTGCCACATTCTATGTTTCTATGTTTCTAGAAGGGGTCCCAGAACAGACCCCTGAGGCACTTGCCACCTCTGTCCAGCTTGACAATTTACCATTAATGACAACTCTTTGTACTCTGTTTTTAAGCCCAAGAACAAGCATTTTCATCTAGACCGATTTCCTTGAGTTTGAACACTAATCTATTGTGTGGAACTGTATCAAATGCCTTGGCAAAATCCAAATAGATCACATCCACTGCAACACCCTGATCTATACTTCTACTTACTTCTTGGTAGAACGCAATCAAGTTAGTTCGACATGACCTGTGCTTCATAAAACCGTGCTGATTTTTGCTGATAACCATGTTCTTCTCAAGGAATTCTTTAATATTATCCCTTAATAATCTTTCAAATGTTTTACCAGCCACAGAAGTTAAGCTCACAGGTCTATAATTTCCAGGCAAGGATTTTGAACCCTTTTTGAATATAGGAACCACATCTGCCTTCCTCCAATCCTCCGGAACACTTCCTGTCTGTATGCATGTATGTCAGTATGTATGTATGTCTGTCAGTATGTCTGTATATATGCATGTATGCCATTATGAATGTATGTCCATGTCTGTATGCATGAATTGTAAAAATATGGGAAACCGCTGTCATAACCTATAAAGAAATAAACAATACATAGTGTGAAACCATATAAAGCATATATGTAGACACGTTTTTGGAAGCACTCACAGTGTGAAGTAAATCAAAGTGCCTTGATGGTAACTTAGTGACAGCTTCCCTTTGCAGCTTTCCCACTTGGGTGCCCGAGCAAGACATATGTATACAAAAAAATTTTATGTGTGTATGTATGTATGTATGTCTATGTATGTATGTATGTCGGTGTGTGTATGTATGTCATATAATATACATAAATATAGATTATGTTTACGGTTTCTCTTTTCCCCCCTCAATTAGTTACCAGAAAAATGCCCCTACCACCGTACTTTAATATGTAGTCAAAATATTTATATTAAGTGTATATTTTTTAGTACACTGATTGGTCCATTTTCGTAGTATTTGGTTAGTTTGAATGGTTTTTCTGCATGAACAATATTTTTTTCCCGTACGAATCGATGCAGTCAAACTGAAATTTTCATGCACAAGTCTATTGCTTGCACCATTTGTATCCATCACAATTTCCGGCATAGTAATTAAATAGCTTCTTATACATTAAATGAATGTATTACAATATATTCGATACAATGTATCATTCGATAATTATATGTAAACACGTTTTTGGAAGCACTCACAGTGTGAAGTAAATCAAAGCGCCTTGATGGTAACTTAGTGACAGCTTCCCTTGGCAGCCTTCCCACTTGGGTGCCCGAGCAAGACAAATGTATACAAAAAAAATGTATGTATGTGTGTATGTATGTATGTCTATGTATGTATGTGTGTATGTATGTATGTCGGTGTGTGTATGTATGTCATATAATATACATAAATATAGATTATGTTTACGGTTTCTCTTTTTCCCCCTCAATTAGTTAGCAGAAAAATGCCCCTACCACCGTACTGCAATATGTAGTCAAAATATTTATATTAAGTGTATATTTTTTAGTACACTGATTGGTCCATTTTCGTAGTATTTGGTTAGTTTGAATGATTTTTCTGCATGAACAATATTTTTTTCCCGTACGAATCGATGCAGTCAAACTGAAATTTTCATGCACAAGTCTATTGCTTGCACCATTTGTATCCATCACAATTTCCGGCATAGTAATTAAATAGCTTCTTAAACATTAAATGAAATAACATATATATCGCTCATACTGAAAAAACATTGAGGCAAATTACAATGTATCATTCGATAATCATTGACGAGACATTAACATTGTACATAAAAGCACAATTTCACCATTCTGATGCAAGAATACTTTTACCATCTGTTTTCAGGGAAAAGGGCCTTACAGTTTAAGTGCAACAGTTGAGATTAAATTAGTACAATCCTGTCGAAGAAGAGTTATCAACACAGTAGCGAAACACTGCAAACTAAGATTTTCACACTAAAAAAACATGATAAACTACAGAAAACACTTTTCTAACACTTAACCAATATCCTGAAGAATTTGTACATGAGCAGAACTAATACTACAAACATCTCTACTGAGTGGATGATGTTTGCAAGCAACGCCAACTAACTTATTCTAATATTTCCCCACAAAACAAATGTGGCTTAATGAAGTGGTTTTGGTGTATAGATCATGCCCTCGTAGTCTCACTATCAGTTCTCTGTTATTTGGTGAATAAATTGCTTTGTTTATGCAGCCCTAGCCACACCTCCATGGATGAGGTGACCATCCCTCCGTATACAATTCATAAAAATACTTGTGGAGATTACCTTATTGTATAATGTGTTTAATTTAGAACATATTATCTCCTACTATGTTACTTGCCTGCTAGAATCTGCAACAAGCTCATGTGTATAGCTAAAGTTCAAATAACAAAACAGGAGACCACAACTTCTAAAGTAAACTCACTGTACTGCAAGATCTGATTGAAAATTAAACCTTTTCTATTCATAGAGTCTACGTGCTGCATAAACAAAGTGGTTTAACTCCTAAATGGCAGAGAACAGAGCTGTGAAACTGACATGATCTGTACATCAAAACTAATTTATTAAGCCAAAATTGTTATGGTGTTTTCTTTATATCTTTCAAGGAAATGAACAAATAAGTTCTGTAATGAAAAATAACATAGAAGCGACTTCCACGGGGGAAATTCCTGGGGCACGGCGATTCTGAGTAGCAAGAGGGTGCCATTCCAGGAAAAGGAGTGTATGGTGGACCGGGAGGGTAGATACCTGTTTTTAAAGGGCACGATAGTGGAACAAACCTACACATTTGCATCCATTTAAGCACCGAACCGTAGACAGTATCGTTTCTTCAAACGCACCACACGTAAATACAGTCCTTCGCTAAACAGGTTCTCATCGTAGAGGGAGACATTAATGTAGCACTCAACCCTAAATGGTACTGCTCCACAGGCACGTCTCACATCCCCATCCAACAACTCAACTTGATTAAATCCCTATTTACCAAACACAGACTCATTGACTGCTGGAGAGCACACCATCCTGACGAAAGGGACTAAACTTTTGACTCACATCCACACCATTCCTACACCCAACTAGACTATTTCCTCATGACGTAATACCACCTCCCCTTGGTGCAGGGCGCTGAACTTGGGGTGGTGACGTGGTCGGATCACACCCCTGTCATAATACTACTTTCTACTACTTTCAGACAAATGCACCTGACGAGACCTCCCCTGACGATTCGGTGGGAAGCGCATAAGAGTGTGATTAGGGGACACTTCATACAAAAGGGAGCCGAACCTAAAAAACAAACGGCAGCCCAACTTAACAAGTTCATCGATGACATTCACAAACACGAAGTGCTAAACAAGTGCTTTACAACACCCATCCCACCGGGCAGCGTTGTTACAACTGCGTCGAGACCTGACCTCACTGATTCACTCCAAATACTATAGGGACGTAGTTAGACATAAAGCTTTCTTTTCCCTCCATGGGAATAAGAGTAGTAAGCTGCTAGCCAGAATGCTAGCAAAACGACGACAGTGACCTATGTAGACAGGATATGAGATATGCAAGACAACCTACACCGCCTACCTGCTAAAATTCTGCAGGCAGTTCACGCTTATTACTCAGAGCTATATTCACTCCAGCAGCCCCGAACCGACGCCGCGAAAGCCCGTCTACAGGACTCAGTTTGACAGTACAGCCAAAAAAGAAATATCCAGGCACTCAAATGTTAAAGCCACAGGCAGATTTTAATGGACCAAGAAAAGCAGCAACTTTTCGACCTTTACAGAGGTCTTTGCCGTTGCTGCTTTTCTTGGTCCATTAAAATCTGCCTGCGGCTTTAACACTTGAGTGCCTGGATATTTCTTTTTTGGCTTTATGTGTTGGGATTGCTGGTCCTGTTCCAGAGCACCAGTGGCTGCTGGGATTGAGTGCGGTTCCTACAACAATCAATTTGACAGTACATGACGATGCACACTCTACCAACCATAGATAAAGATTTCTCTGACCAGTTGGACGAACCAATATCCCTAGAGGAACTGGCGCTTGCAATAAAATGTACCAAACCTGGCAAGAGTCCCAGCCCCGATGGGCTACCACTCCTTTATTACAAACGTTTTGTTGACAGCTTGTAGCAGCCAATGCTGGCTTAATTGAATGCCGTGAGGGAGCTTTGTGGATTTGTGGAGGGATAATACTATCCGTGCTCTCACTCTCATACACGGGAGGGGTGGGGATGCCGGGGGCCTTCTCTTCCTATCAACTGACTGAAAAGGCCTTCGACAGGGTGTGCTGGGAATACCCCTTTCAGACCCTTGATCACTTCGGTCAAGGGCCCCACGTGCGAAAATGGATCGAAGCCCTGTACGACGGGCCTACAGCCCATGTAATAGTCAATGGAGCACTGACAGCTGAATTATCTATAAATAATGGTACCCACCAGGGTTGTCCCTTATCTCCGCTGCTCTTCGTCCTTGCCCTCGAACTCTTCATGACTACCATTAGACAACACAGGGACGTTCACGTTCACACAACAAACCCAATGTGTGTGGTGGAGGGCATAAGGGACATATGGAGTGCCACAATACCCATCGCCTCTGCTACCCTTAACGCACAACGACGACTTTTCTCCCGGACTGGACCTGAATGCCTTTAAGGACATAATTCGCTATACTAATCCCAGATTTCACTACGTTTACAACCGGGAGGGCCATAGAAAGCTTGATGAACTCCTGGGGGGCAACGCCCCTACCTTTCTACAGACTTTCAATTATAAACAATTGACAAACTTCATTGACACCCTCCTCAAAGGACGAGCGCTCACCAGACAACCGATCACATTTGAGGAGTGCTGTATGCATCAAGACCCACAGCTCCATGGGATCTCCTTTCTGTACTCAATGTTGCAGAGGGAAACCCCAACAGAGAAACCTGCATTTATGGGTAAATGGGAAACAGCTCTGGGAAGGACTTTTACTGACAGTGAATGGGGAAAAAATGCTACCTTACGCACCACTGCTCTGTATTCAGCAGGATGCAGAAGACGGCTTTTAAACTGTTGACGAATTGGTATCGCACACTGGGCCTATTGCACGCAATAGAGCCAACTCACTCCAACCTCTGCTGGAGGTGCGGTAAAGGGGTAGGCACCACACTACACCTTTCTGGGTGGGTATACATAATATGCTGGGGAAATTCTCTGATGCACCGCCACCCTTGGACCCGGCGGCAATGTTCCTGCCCCCCCCAGTCCTGACATGGGTCACCAAAATGGAAGAACTCAGGGCTTTAGAGGAGCTCCACATGGGGGCAGCTAATACCACCGTAGCATATATGGAGACTTGGTCTGACTGGATCCTATCCACTGCAGAGGTATTCCTCACATCTCAATTACAATAGTAACTTAACCTGACAGGCATGACGGCCACAGACTTACACCTCACCTCCCCCACCTTTCCTTCCCCTCAGCCCCCTCTTATCTTCTTCTACTGTATTTCTCTTGGGGTCCCAGAAACCTTCCTGTACTGGGATATGAGTAGAAGGGTACCCAGAGTGGTGATTCCCTGTAGCTGAAGGGTCAAGGGCAGACGGCAGAGGGGGGGGGGAAACAACCTTCCCGGGTACTAAATAACTTCAACCCCGCACCCACTCCATGAGACTCCCAGAGCACTGGGATCTGCAACCATTGATCTAAAGTCAACCTCCCCATATGAGCCACGAGAGATAAGCCGACCCAAAATTCTCACCATAACAGAGGAGCCATAAATGCCGTATCCATCAGGTATTAGAGGGTACTGCCTACTTGTGTCTATATGCTATAGGACCTGCGAGTCCAACAGGTGAATGCTATATGTATAATATTGTGACCTGTGTGTCACTGTTGTATGCCTATAAGATCACCATTTTTACAGTATGATCGTTGATACACGAGAATAATGGGACCTGCGTGTCCATGCTGAAGTTTTATTTCACCAAATATTGAAAAATATTCAATAAAAATATATTTACAAAAAGACAGACATACATACAGACACACAGACATACACATACATCCAGACACATAGACAGACACACAGACACACACACACACATAAAGACATAAACACACACATACATACAGACACATAGACAAACATATACACACACATACATACAGACACACAGACATACATACAGACATACACACAGACATACACAAAGACAGACAGATGCACACATACAGAAACACACACACGCACAGACAGACATACACACACATACAGAGATTCATACAGACACATATACCTTTCACTGTGGTCCAGTGGACCAGCCTGATGGGAGTCAGATTTCCCACTCTCACTCCCTCTCCTTCCTCTCGCGTGGCTCCTGGTGGTTGCTGGGAGGAAATGACCGGGGCAGTAACTTCCTCCCAGCGTCTGATGTCATCACAGGGGGCCCGGTCACACTGTTAAAGTG
>OW240915.1:311631929-311651480 GCA_933207985.1 Pelobates cultripes
AGACAGAGAGCTTCCAGCTCTCACTAAAATGAAAGAAAGTGGTTCCTTGCGGACTCCAGGTAAGTAGTCAAACAGCCCTAACATGTTCCTTTAATTCTGCCATCTTGTTATATATTATGGGTATCTTTCAATCTCTTCACCATCTGCATTCGTCAAATATCATATTATACCGACAGTCAGGCGACATCAGCGGTACTGAGAGAGTTAATTTTCCCATCACACTGATTTTGTGCTTCGGCAAATGCTGTTCTGTGTATAATCAATTTGTAAAATGGCAGCATTAACAGACTGAAAAAAAAAACACTTAACATTAAGCACAATATTAATCAGAGTATAATCTCAGTTTATTAGCATTTCAACTTTAATGAAGACAAATTATTGCAATAGAGTTTATTAAATATGATATAAGAACAAAGTAATGAAATGGATGAAAGTGGTTTTATTTATAAAGATGCAAAATGAAACTAGAAGCTATTTTGCCTGCATGAATAAAAAGGAAGTAATTTTCACTGAAGATCAATAGCAATTGTTGATAAATTATGCTCTTCAGACAAATTGGACGAGGGTCAACTGGAAAAGATGTTTATAGGCATAAACTTTATCTAACTGCTATTATACAATTATTAATATTCTTTTTACCTTACATAAATGCATTTTACCAACTGATCAAAAACATATATCCTCAATAAATGAATTTATTAGTATATATCAATCTGTGACTAGTGTTTTCAATAATTCGAAGAGAACCAGACATATATCAGAGTTCTAATAATGACATTAACATTGACATTGGTGAATCAAGTTCCTTTTTAGTATTTGTACATTTTTTGTACAAAATAATTCACGTATAATGTTAAAAAAAAAAAAGATGGAATTGGAATGCAGAAAACTAATTGTGTGTGCTGCAAAAGCATGTTGGGGGTCTTGTGTGCTCTCTGTTGTCAGTCAAATTGTTGGCATAGAGTCTAGGAGGAGTGGAAGAAAGACCTGTTTTTAGTATGTGTGAAATGTTATGTCCTTTTAAAAGAACATAACTAAAAATATTAATGACAGGTACCCCTTAATGTAACATTTATCCATTAATAAAATATAAAATTAAGCCCTGCGCTCAAACTCCCACTACTCCCAGGCAGCAGGAATGGTTACAGTTTCCATTAACCCAAATACATAGAAAAAAAAGCAAAAAAACTAAACCTGTGCATTATCCCAAATCCCTACACACATTTAAATAACTGTAGGTTTTTAGAACCACTCCAGTGGCCATTAAAGTGTAAGCTCACCTGTCCTGTCAAGGCAATCCTCTTAGGTGACCCCAACACTAACAATTCATCTTTATGATTTCAAAAGGCAAAATGTCTAATTAGGCAAAAATGCATATTTTTATATACCCCTATACATTATTAACCCTTAATAGTTTACTTCTGTATTACACAGCCTTGTTACAGTGCTGTCACCTACTCCCAGGGTTCCCTATTAAGCGTTAATGTGTGTATAAAAATACTGTGTTTTATTTAATCTTTTACAAGTCATGGCCAATTCTACATATATTGCATAATGCATCATTCTTAAGTAAAGTATACATGTAGGAATGTTCTCTGAAAAACCTCACTCATTGGCTTTTACAGTTTGTATTTGATACAAATGTATTTTGTGTAACCTCTTTTTGTATGAACAAAGCTTTGAGTGCATTTCTCTAATAAACCTAGAACCGCTGATTGCGGTGGAACCATTCAAGGTACCCTGATATCTTTCCCTGAGCTCCCAATCTTCCCCAAACAGCCCAGTGTGCGTTTGGGGATCAGTTATGTACAGTCCCACTGCATATAGGGAGAGGTATTAGCAGTAGAAAGAGGGAAGTGCTCATGCCATTGTACAGAACACTGGTGAGACTTCACTAGGAGTATTGTACGCAGTACTGGAGACCGTATCTCCAGAAGGATATTGATACTATAGAGTTCAGAGAAGGGCTACTAAACTGGTTCATTGATTGCAGGATAAAACGTACCATGAAATGTTAAAGGAACTTAACATGTATAGCTTGGAGGAAAGACGAGACAGGGGGAATATGATAGAAATATTTAAATACATAAAGGGAATCAACACAGTAAAGGTGATGTAGAATTATTAAAATCTTTACTGAACCTGTATTGAATTATTGTACTAACTCCATTTTAATCTCACACTGTGACAGAACTCTCCATTTTGTTCACCTTACATGACAGTATTCAATATAATGAATAAGAGATTGTATTTTCTCTCTCTAAGGACATAACTAGCCCCGGAGTTAGCAGATCTCCGTTGACTTGCAACATAGTATAATCCAAGGCCAGGAGAACAGCGACTAAATGAAATGTTCTATTCATAAAAGAACCTTGGAACAGACCACGAGACTGACATCACTAACTACGTAAAATGATGCCCAAGCCCCCCCTTTCCACCGAGTAAGCCTCGTGCTAAAGAGCAATGACATCCCATGATGGGAGGGTGCCTCACTAGTCACTCAAATCTCTGAGCCAATTAATATTATTAATGGGTGGACACTGACATAGCCACTTAACATTTAACCCAATTAATGATGTTTATTTGTTATTATCTGATATTCAATGATGATGTCATTTTGCATATAAAAAGGCCTGCGTGCCCACTTCTTAACTAGATGCTAATAAATTTCCTGAAGTGTTTTTAACCTGAACTGCATGTGTCAGTGTGAACTTACTTCTGCGTATACGCAATTTATTCATCTCAGATTTGGACAGGAACAGATAGACTTTTAAAATTTTTTGTTTATTTCTAAATTAATCTACATCAATCTGGCGTCCATCCAACGTGGGGCATCGGGCTATGGCCTCCGCCGGTAAGCCGTCCTAAGGAAGACGCTGTTGGACGGAGGAATCAGGGGGGAAGGAAGAGAGACTGATCACCTCTGAGTACACGGTAGAGACTTCTGCAGGAGTCACCGGTATGTTCCGGCCCCTTTGATTGACCCGTCCACGTGTCTGTGACTGCTTCCCGGGAGGGCATCAAAGACAGGTAATATCTTGCCCGGTGTCTTGTTACCCATTTGTTTACCTGCATTTAGTCTATCTGTTGCCTGGCTGTGCTAGTGGTATATGTTTTGTTCTTTCCCTCTTTTGGGATAAAGGGGGGTGGACCCGTGGGTGGTTGTCTGGGGGTCTTCTGTTGCCTGTTTTTACCCCTTTTTAGGAGTCACTTGGCCCAGACTGTTGGGAAAAAGGGGGGGTGGACCTGTGGGGACTTTCCAAAGGGGTCCTGTTTTCCTGTTTACTTCTTTTAGGTACTGTCTAGCTAACAGTAGTAAGGAAAAAGAAGGGTTGGGGGATCTGTGGAGGGCACTTGCCTCCTGGGGTTTCCCGGTTACGTCACTTTGATATTCTAGCTAGCCTCATTGTGTACGTTGCTCTGCTTGCAGAGGTTATGGTACCCTCCAGCTTCGAGCGCTGAGGCTGGTGGCATTCCAATTTATTTGTGGTGTGTGGATTCGGGCAGGCATTGTTGTCTCCATCACCACGGGGTAGTGTGACTTGTGGGTGGGTCCATAGGGAGCACTACGGGAGTGAGGATAGAGGTGGCCACACCTAGTGGACTGCTGTAACGAGGGAGGCATATGGATTTCGGGCCGGTGTTAGTCGTTATCCTTGGCCGCTGGTAGTGAAACTTACGAAAGTTGTTCTCCGAGCGGGGACACTACGAGATTGAGGGAGGTGGCCTTGGTGGCCACAAGAGTAAAGGAAAGGGATTACTGTTGATGCATGCACTGTATTTCAATTGAAATGTTGCATTAAATGTTGTCTTAAGTGTGGAGTCATTCAAACTCCTGGGTCTGTCTCTACTTTCACTGTTTACTTTTACTTTACTTCCTGTACTATTTACACTATCCACTCCTATTTCTCTTGAAAGAGAAGTGATTGGTCACACACTTCTCACCCCGCTCCAATCCGTGGTTACCATCGAGGGTACACGGATTCAGTGACTGGTCTACGTTTTGGGAAGACGCACTGGGAGGGACCCACCCTACCTAGTGGCAGTCGAGCATTGTAGACGTTCTGTTTCATTTTCCTTTACCTATACTTGGGACGCTTTGTATAGGGGGATATGGGACAGGAAACGAGTAAGCCCGCTAGGGGCTGGCTCGCGTGTGATTTAGTTGAAGAGATGATTAAAAATGTTGCAAAGATTGCTAAAGTGTGTAAAATTGCTGTGCCTTCATGTGGTAGATTACAGCCAGAAAGCTGGCGTAGATTACTGACAGAGAAGAAAGGCAAGCTTACAGATAATGATTTATTACGTACTGCTGAAGCATGGTACAGAGTAGCAAAGGCTATCCAGCAGGAGGGTTGGGTAGAGGAAGAGATAAATCATAAAGGTTTAAGATTGTTTGTGTATTATAATAATTGTCACTGGATGCTGATGGATCCCTATTCTCCCCCCCCACCCCCCATCAGTCCTACAGATCTCGTCACCCTCATCCTCTCTCTGCAGCTCCCTGCACCTCCAGTCCGTTTCTCCCGTCAAAGATTTCTGGTTTCCAAACGTATAAGTCTCTGTCCTTCTGTCTTGTTACTTTCCAGCACTCACATGGTTAATCTTCATGCCTGCAGCTTCACTCCCTTTTTTTGCACTGTCTAACTTTCTCCCCCCCCTCCTCCCCGCTTGCCTGCATTTCTACTGATAAGAGTATAAGGTACTGAGGATTGTGGGAGTGACGAGCTCACAAGATTGCATTCAGTGTTGAATACGGGATTTAGGAAGGTGTAGAGGGAATATGCGATGTTGTTAAGTCAGTATAAGAGGAGGAAAGTGATTAATGGTTTGAGGAAGATAAGGGAAATTGGTTGAATTCCGCGAGTTTATTTTGCATCATTTTATTATTTTAAAGTTATTTTAAAGTACATGTTTCTAGAAACAGCTGTATGGGCTGTTAAATGCATAATGTTCTCAACTGTCTTATTTAATCCGTCAAGTCTGTCCACAGTTCAGATTTTCATTTTGCAGAACAGAATGTTGCTTCTCTGACTTATTTTAATAGTTTTAATATAGTGTATGGTTGAAAGTACGTCAGCCACCACCCTAAAGATGGCGCCTAGTACAGAAGGAGGTTGACCCTGCCAGTCCCGTGACCTATTTACAGTCACGGTTGCTTCTAAAGTGACGTCACTTCCGCCCTTACCATGCCCACACCTCCTGTCTTCCTTTCCCACACATATCATGGACGTCACCCCTCTCACTTCCTCCCTTGCTGTAATTTCCTTCCCTGCCCCTGTCATGGCTGCCTCCATCATGAGGCCTACCCCTATTATGCTCGTCCCATTTAGAGACATGTTGTTTTCCTTACACTCTACATATTATGAACTGAAACATTATAATTACTAAAACAATCATGCCATTTGTTTCCCTGTATCAGAAATTTGTCCGTGATATAAAAAAAAAAAAGAAGGTTGCTAAAATGTAATTTGCAAATGTGGTGTGACCTACAAATGAGATCTGTTGGACACGAATATAAGAGCATAACAGCTGATTATCCAGATTAATCTTGCAACAAGGGAAATAGCCAAATAATGCAAGTTATTTTAAACATTGTATCTTTACTTAATCGAATCTTGCTAGTTACAGATCTTATGTTTACAGTAACATCCTTTACTTTAAATGATGGTTTAGCATTAGAAGGATTAGTGACATGTTTTATTAACCCAGCCACTACTGGTTGTTTATTTTAGTTACAGGGTGGTATAATTGTTATAGTCTAATTGATATAAATGATAGTACCGCAATAGTTAATGTTTTATCCAAAGACATTTAGGAACTTTACTTAACTTACTATTAACCATTATTTATAATGATAGACATGTTCAGACTGCAAAAAGCTATGGCTAATGACATAGAAAGGGGTTTGAGTCAGTAACACAGCCCGTACGGAGGAGAGCAAACCCGCTGATGCTTAATGCCCCTGCCATGGCAGTGTCTACAGGGAACAAGGGGGGTCACTAGACACTGTGACTTTACCCATTGAAGGACGAGAAACCACATTTTTAGTTGACACAGGTGCAGCCCGAAGTGTTCTGAGAGAACAAGACCTGTCAGATGCCTCATTCCTATCAGAAATAGATGTCTCTTGTGTTGGAGTGGATGGCCAACCAAGGTACAGTCCTTTAACAACCCCATTGCGAGTTGGCAATTACCCAAACTTGCTTGCTCGATTTGTAGTATCCTCCACATGCCCAATTAACCTGTTAGGTGCTGATGTCCTCTCACGCCTGCAGGCATCTATCACCTTCACCCCAGAAGGTCAAGTAGAATTGTTTACTCCCCTATCTGAATCAGATACCTCAGTTTTGTGCTCCCTACCTCTAGTGCTGCATTTAGATGAACCCCGTGGGGAAGCAAAAGAGCAGAGGTCCAATTTTTCGGATATCATCAAAACAAAGGTACCTGCAAAATTATGGTCCAAAGGCCCAGAAGACATAGGTCATCTGAGAGTTCCACCTGTGGTGGTAAAGCTCATTCCAGGAGTAAAATTACCAAGAAAACCACAATATCCTCTAAAGCCAGCTCAGGCTGCAGCTATTTCAATTCAAATCAAAGCACTTTTGGAGAAAGGTGCTCTTGTGAAGTGTGAATCAAAATGCAACACCCCATTATTTCCTGTGAAGAAGAAAACACCAAAAGGGGAACCAGAGAAGTACAGAATGGTCCAGGACCTCAGAGCTGTCAATGAAGCAACTTTGTACCAAACCCCCACACTCTGCTATCTGGAGTTCCACCATCTGCAAAATACTTCACAGTCATTGACCTGGCTAATGCCTTCTTCAGTGTTCCACTGGATCCGACTTGCCAATACCTGTTTGCTTTCACTCATGAAATGCAACAGTATACATGGACTGTCATGCCCCAAGGGGCACAAAATTCTCCAAGTCAATTTGCTAAAGCCATTTGCTCCATCCTGGACCCATGGCAAACAGACCACCCAGAAGTTGTCCTACTTTAGTATGTGGATGATCTCCTACTTTGTGGGGATGACATACCTACAACAGAAGACTGTTCTATTAGTCTCCTTTGCTACCTAGCAGAACAAGGATGCAAAGCTTCACGTCTCAAGCTGCAATTCTGTCAGCCAACAGTAATCTTTCTTGGACATTGCCTATCTCAAGGCACCAGACATCTCACTTGGGACCGAGTCAGAGCCGTACTGGAGATTCCACCTCCAAGAACCACAAAATCTCTCCATGTTTTTTTAGGCCTCATTTCCTATTACAGAGCATGAATCCCAGAAGCCTCTCTGCTTATGCAGCCACTCTATGATGCACTCAAGTCAGACCCATTCTGCCTGACAAATGAAGCACTGGACAATTTTAAAATTCTGAAACGTACCATTGCATCTGCTCCTGCTCTGGGCCTACCAGACTACACCAAACCCTTCAAATTATTTGTCTCTGAAAGACAAGGCCACGCCACAGGAGTGCTTACCCAAACAAATGAGTTAAGAGGCCGCCAAAGGCCTATTGGGTTTTTCTCCTGTCAGCTGGATATCGTGGCCAGAGGGGCCCCTTCATGCCTTAGGGCTGTTTTTGCTGCAAGAGAACTTATTGAGAAAACTGCAGACCTGGTCCTTGGTCATCCTCTGGTCGTATTGGCACCTCATGACATTTCTGCCATTATCAACCAAGTCCAGCTCAAACATGTGTCTCCTGCCAGACACCTGCGTTTACAGTGTCACCTCCTGCTACCTGACAACATCACCATACAAAGGTGTCAAGTTCTTAATCCGTCCACCCTTCTTCCACTCCCTGAGGGGGATATCCACTATGGGTTTATCATGGACGAAACCTATATTTTTCTCCTCAATGGAACCATCAAGAGGATGCATCCTGATTTAACCTTTTATAAAGAACAAAAACCTCTCTGTGAGGGTCCAGGATATGCCTTCTGTACCACATGGTACAAGCCGAACATCTCTCCTGAACCTTGCTATGAAGATGAACTCTATCACTGGGTGGAGGTGAAACTCACTGCTCACGACTTCTATTGTGATTCTGAAGGCAATAGCATGGTCTTGATCGAACTACCTTCAGAACTCAAGTATTTATACCGTCATTGGGATACTGCTATTCCACATGTCCCTGTTACCAAGTTGAAAACAAAATCATGGAATGATCTCGGGCCCATGGCGAAATTATGGGCCACCATGGATGACTCGAAGTTACAGGAAAATGGCATTGCCAAATACCCCACAACTGACCTACTTGAAGCATGGCCACGCCATTTCCTGGAAAATGACTTTAAAAGCCTGGTCATAGTAAACAACTATGACCCAGAGACTCCTCACGACTGTTTTGAACAGATGAAAATGGAGACCATACATCTACCAACGGTGCATGAGAATCCATTGACAAATCCTGATTTCACTCTGTTTGTGGATGGTTCAAGATATGCTGATGAAGAAGGAAAATACCACACAGGATATGCCATAACCACAACAGATGAAGTTATCAAGTCATCATCTTTACCACCAGCAATGTCTGCGCAAGAAGCTGAATTACAAGCCCTGTCTTAAGCATGCAAAATCTCCGAAGGAAAACGTGCCAACATCTACACAGATTCAAGATATGCCCTAGGTGTGGCACACGACTTCGGCCTCATATGGAAGACAAGAGGATTTCTTACTACTGCCGGCACACCAGTCAAACACAGCTCTGCAATCAAAGAGCTAATGGATGCCCTGAAGAAGTGGCCGTATTGAAAGTCAAGGCACATGGAAAGTTGGATACAGATGAAGCAAGGGGCAACCATCTGGCTGATCAGGCTGCTAAGCAAGCAGCAAGAAATTTGCAGGAAGTGGACGAAGAAGTGTCCGGTCAAGAAGAAGTTCCTGTTTTTACTTTACAGACCCTTCCTACTGATCTAAGGATTTTGCGGGAACAGCAAGCCGCAATTACCCCTGAAGAGATCCAGAAATGGAAGAAGAAAGGGGCTGTCTTAAAGGACGGAATATACTATAACAATTTCAAATTCTGCCTTCCAAAAAACTTATACCCAGCAGTTGTCCAATGGGCACACGGACCAGCACATCTGTCAAAAGATTTAATGGCCGCCCTCATCCAGAAGTATTATGAAGCCCCTGGAATAACAACATTGATCACTAACTTCTGCAGGGTTTGTGCCATTTGCGCAAAATGCAATCCAGGGAAGCCAATCAAAGTGCCTACAAAACATCTGGCTAAGCCCATGTACCCATTCCAGAGAATTCAAATTGATCATATACAAATACCCAAGAGTGGGCCCCAAGAATATGCACTAGTGATAGTGGACATGTTCTCAGGCTGGCCAGAAGCCTACCCAGTAGCCAATATCACTGCCAAAACAACAGCAAAACGTCTACTTACAGATGTTGTATGTAGGTTTGGACTTCCAGAAGTTATTGAAAGTGACCAGGGCCCAGCCTTTACAGCAACAGTGACTAAAGAGATTTAGACTGCTCTGGGGGTGACCCTAGCCTTTCACACCCCTTACCACCCACAAAGTAGTGGGAAAGTGGAACGCATGAACGGCACCTTAAAAGCCAGAATGCTTAAAATGTCACAAGAAACAAAGATGCCCTGGCCAGAAAGTCTACCAATAGCTCTATTTAGTGTTAGGCACACACCTGGAGGGAAGCATTCACTATCCCCATACGAGATTCTATTTGGGACCGCACCCAGACTAGGTTGTTATTATCCACAACAGTTACAGCTTCAATCTGATGTTTTAGTAGACTATGTAATTGAACTTGCAAGTGCCTTGAACAAAATACATGCCCAAGTTTTCTCTTCAATTCCAGATCCCGATTTGGATACAGGTACCCATAGCCTGCTTCCTGGAGATTGGGTTCTGGTCAAGAAGTTTGTGCGGAAACATACCTTGGAACCAAGATTTGACGGGCCATTCCAAGTTCTCCTAATCACCGCAACCTCCGTCAAATTGGCCGGCCGGCCACATTGGATCCACGCTTCCCATTGTAAGAAAGTACTTGCCCCAGAGGAAGCTAGTACCGCACCACCATGTACCTCTGGTACAGTATCTTCTTAATCAGCTTAATTAAAGCTCAACAAGTAGCCATCACTAAAGATGCTAGTGGGTACACCTTCTGGTATAATTCATCATGTACCCGTGTGGCTACTTATATTTTTGACTACTGTGACATCGTAGAATGCCCATTCCCCACGTCACAGATTCAGAATATCTATAGAGATATCCCTCATTCAAAAGACCCCTATGTTTGTGTAGTTGACAAACAATGGGGGCACAACTGTAACCATTGGGGGGCGGCGGGATGGAATGCCGGGCCTGCCTGGGGTTACAAACCAAAAAGTGCCTTATCTAAAATTGATGATCATGGTAGGTCCCTCCTCGAGAGAATGACTCTAAGAAAGCCCGGAGGAGGCATACCTATGAAATTAATCTTGAACATTGAGCATCCCAGCCCAACGGATGCAGACCAGTATGTAATGGGAATGTACTGGAAGAAGGGTTCCTATAATAAATTAGGACATTTCCACCTTAAAGATATGTGCCACTCTCCTGAGTGGAAAGGGACCACCCACATGGTCTCAAATCCGTTGAAACCACACATCCAATCTTTTAAAGACATGATGGCCATTGCAAATCCAACATTTGAAGATACCATGGCCGCTGAAACAGGTTTCAATGATGTTAATCTATGGTTAGAATGGATGAAATATAATGCCAACAAACATAACAGAACCGCATGCTATGTGTGTGGTGGTGCCCGGCCGCACCTGGGCACTGTGCCTTTAACTTTGCCAGTAGATATAGAAGAATGTGTTCTGAGTCTTTTTGCCTATCACTACAATTTCAATAGGTCCATATGTAAAGCATGGACAGTAGAGTATCCTCTTCTAGTCAAAGATTGCAAACCCCCAGATGGTGTTACCGTCTATAAAGGTAATTATACCTGTTATGCTAATTATGATGGAATTGGTAAATTTGTGGGTAACTTCTCTAAAGGTTATTGTGCCACCTACAGAACTGTCTCTATGAACCTCCTACAATTCCACACTAGATCATTGGGGGATATTTACTGGTTGTGTGGGGATCTACAGCTGAGATCAAGAATGGATAAAGAATGGTGGGGGGAGTGTACTCTGGCTAAAGCAATCATGCCCATACATATTATCTCTGACACACACCCCGATACTCATGAGTCCAAACACTCACCAACCAAGGTAAAGCGTGAAGCCCCAGTAAAAGGCAGTTTTGACCCTCATATTTACATTGATGCCATTGGGGTACCTAGGGGGGTGCCCAATGAGTTTAAAGCCAGGGATGAAGTTGCTGCAGGATTTGAATCACTTTTTACCATAGTCACTGCAAACAAGAATTTAAATTGGATAAATTACATCTACTACAACCAACAACGGTTTGTTAATTACACCAGGGATGCCCTTCAGGGTTTGGCCGAACAGCTGCAGGCTACGTCCCAAATGTCATTCCAGAATAGAATGGCTTTAGATATGATTCTAGCCGAAAAAGGAGGGGTATGTAAAATTCTGCCTGACACCATGACATGTTGTACTTACATCCCAGAAAACACAGGCCCCAATGGTAAAGTAACCTTAGCTATAGAAAAATTGAAAGAGCTCTCTGAGGAGCTAAAGAGGAACTCTGGGATAAAAGATCCCTGGGAGAGATGGTTTGGTTGGATGACAGGATGGCAAAAAGCTTTGATGCATATTGGTATAGCAATACTAATTTTCCTTTTTATCTTTGCTCTTCTCGTTTGTTGTGTCCTCCCTTGTCTGAGAAAGCTCCTCTTGAAGACTGTAGACCAAGCGGCACCCACTTACGCACACCTCACAGTTGATGACCAAGATTTCCAAAAAGTCAACTCGCCCTGTATACCGCTACAATCTATCCCGTTTATTGATAGAGTGCAAGAGTTCTAGGAAGGGACCAGCTTAGGGACAGCATCTGTCTGTCTGGGAAGTCTACCGTGCGGAGATGTGGTGGGTTAGCCACCTCGGGATACCCATGGAGTGAAGTGTTCGAGTGCCCAGCGGACAGATGAGTTAGCCAATTAGGGACAGACGAAGGGACAGCTTTGCACTTTGCAATAACACCTAGCTAGCGGGTCACGGGGTTTCTGTGCCTTTGGGCTAACACGTCTTCTGATACTAACAAATAAAGATTATCTTTTAGAATCTAACATTTCATAGGGGGGACTGATGTAGAATTATTAAAATCTTTACTGAACCTGTATTGAATTATTGTACTAACTCCATTTTAATCTCACACTGTGACAGAACTCTCCATTTTGTTCACCTTACATGACAGTATTCAATATAATGAATAAGAGATTGTATTTTCTCTCTCTAAGGACATAACTAGCCCCGGAGTTAGCGGATCTCCGTTGACTTGCAACATAGTATAATCCAAGGCCAGGAGAACAGTGACAAAATGAAATGTTCTATTCATAAAAGAACCTTGGAACAGACCACGAGACTGACATCACTAACTACGTAAAATGACGCCCAAGCCCCCCTTTCCACCGAGTAAGCCTCGTGCTAAAGAGCAATGGCGACGACATCCCATGATGGGAGGGTGCCTCACTAGTCACTCAAATCTCTGAGCCAATTAATAATATTAATGGGTGGACACTGACATAGCCACTTAACATTTAACCCAATTAATGATGTTTATTTGTTATTATCTGATATTCAATGATGATGTCATTTTGCATATAAAAAGGCCTGCGTGCCCGCTTTTTAACTAGATGCTAATAAATTTCCTGAAGTGTTTTTAACCTGAACTGCATGTGTCAGTGTGAACTTACTTCTGCGTATACGCAATTTATTCATCTCAGATTTGGACAGGAACAGATAGACTTTTAAACATTTTTGTTTATTTCTAAATTAATCTACATCAAAGGAGGAGACTATATTTAAAAGAAAAGAAACTACCACAACAAGAGGACAAAGTCTTAAATTAGAGGGGCAAAGGTTTAAAAATAATATCAGGAAGTATTACTTTACTGAGAGGGTAGTGGATGCATGGAATAGCCTTCCAGCGGAAGTGGTAGAGGTGAGTTTAAGCATGCGTGGGATAGGCATAAGGCTAGCCTAGCTATAAGATAAAGCCAGGGACTAATGGGCAGACTAGATGGGCCGAATGGTTCTTATCTGCCATCACATTCTATGTTTCTATATGGCAGAATGTCTGATCAGAGCACCAACAAATAAATTACTTTATTTTCCATGTGAGGACCTAAGCAGGAACAGGGGCGAAGGTAAACTTCTTAAAATTCACGGTGTTAAAGTCAAGCCCTGATATTTATCACCTTTACCGGACTCCGCTAGTAAGATTAGCTTGTTCTAATCACCTTAGTCAGTATGTTCTTCCAAGTCAGTGTATGTGTAAAAAAATATATAAACATACTATAGTGCTGACTAAGTCAAACACGTCACCTGGACTCCGGCTTTCCCTGATAGTCCTCCAGATATAAAGGTCATCTCTTGGATGGCTAAAGGAAATGTTATGGAAGATTACTGTCTCTTTACCAAAAAGGGGATATAGGGTAGACCAGCAGATTGTGATATAACTATATATAGAGTCCCCAAACCAGTCACTTTATTACCATATTACTCACCTGCTTCCGTGTGTGCACAGTAAATGTGCCTTGGAGTAAAAATAGAATATTGGAACTTAATAAAATTATATTTTGTGAAATTATTAAGTGTCAAGTCTAATTTAATTTTCACTCAGTTTTGTTTTGCATAACTAAAATGATTATTATTAGAACTCAGAATTGCACGTTAAAAAAATAGCCGATTTGGAAAAGCTATCAGCTATAGTCATGGTTTGGCTATTGTAGCCTATATTTGCAGTTCATTTTACAGCAATTCGCTCTTTAGTGAATAAATACCTTTGATTTCATAGGCGTAATATTTTATTTTTTTAGTACAACTGATTTTTTTTTTTTTTTTTTTTAAATAACAAAAAAATACATGTTTCTATAATGTCCCTTTGGTTTCTTATCCTTATATATTGTTTAATGACACATCTTTCCTAATATCCAGAAATCACTATTATCAGTATTTGGGTAATATATCAAATTGCAGTTATGTTAATTTGCACAGTGATTAATTGGATTATTCTGGTGATTAGCTCTAATTTTGCTATGTTACCACAATACCAGCTGCATGCATTTTCAAAAGAACCAGGATTAGATAGAATAAATGAGGATTTTGTACATATAAGTCTGTTCCCACACATGCATAGTCAGATTAGCAATGCATCTGTCAGTCCAAACCCTAGTGTGTGAGTAAATACAACATGATAATGGAAAAAGTAATGCAAAGATTCATTTTCTGCTAAAAAGACACATTCCCAGCACAGAAATAGCGAGGAAAAAAGAATGTGTACGTTTTAGGACAGTTTAGAGTAATTTTGGAGCTCAGCAAATGTACATTTTGCTGTATAAATCTGATATTTTGGGGCTTATTTAATAGCAGACATAATTGCCCCAAATAAAATTGACATATTTAGTTTTAATGTCCAATTCTGGCAATGAATTCCTCTTAAATAACACCAGATTTGCAAATTCAGGGAAAAGTAAATTTTTTTTACATTTTTGCAATTCATAGACCAATTGGGAGCTTAGTGAATTAAATCCATTAGGTCCACATGGGAAGAAATTGTTATATAGATAAGTATGAATAATTCTCCATATCAATTATCAGTTATCATCAGCGGTCTCTAAAACATCGAAAACTTTGTTCAATAAAATTCTTACCATCTTCTGAAAATGATCTGGCATTATCTCTGTATAACAGCCACTATGAACAATTTTATTCCATCCTTAATCCTGATTAGGAGATGGTGGGGTAATTTAATAATTTAAGGATTACTGTTATTGGAAATGCTTGGATCGTCAAAATGAGTCTGCATATATACGGATTTTATTGTATTTATACACTTCCAATACATTTAAAAATAGATCTGTCAACTTCTTACAATTCTGATTGAAGATAAATTCACAAACTGTGTCTCTGACAAGTGTTAGATCCATTCATACGAAAGTGAAAGGTCGACTTAAACATCTACAAAGTTTTTTATTTTCTTTCTCAAAAGATCACACATTCAGTGTTTGATGGTTGTAAATAACACAACAAATAAGCAAGTGATATAGTATAAATACATATAGTGTAAATAGATAAACAAGTTGAATAAGAAATAAGTACAATATTCACATTACCAGCATAGAGGCACCATAAAACAGAGAAACTGCTGAAACGTGGAAGCACAGTAGAGGTAAGTATGTTTTAACCTACTACTGCTCAATTCACCCCAATAAATGCTACAAAAGCATCAACTGGGGTGAATAAAAGAGAAAGTGATAATTCCTCTTTAAAGGAACACTATAGCATTACAAATACAAACGGGTATATTCCTAAAGCTATATTGTTCTAATCACCATTTAGGTGATGGGCCACAGCTGCAAGTGTTTAAAAGTAGTTAACTCACCTTTTGTCCAACTCAATGTTGCTCTGTCCATGATCCCAGCCAATCCAATACTTACCCATAAGAAAGCATTGAGAGGCTCTTGTGCATGCGTGGCAAAACAGCAGGTTGTGACAATTTAAATGGTTTGTATGAGACCATCAGATTGAAATTGGAGAGTTTTACTTTGCTATTTTGTCGAACCCTCCTGTAGCAGCTGTCAGTGGCTGTGGTGTCAATCCTGCAGATGTCACTTTCACTTGCAGGGTTAAAACTAGTGGAACATGGCACGCAGACCACTTTATTGACCTGAAGTGGCCCGGGTGCCTATAGAGTTCCTTTAAAATGTACTTACCAATATGTATACTAATTGCAAGGCTGTAATCCAGTAGCCTGCCAATGTCCTCTTTAATTTGATTCACCACAAACTGAGTTCACAGTCTCCATCCTGTAATATTGGTCATTCCTTATAACACCCCAATTATCATCTTACTGATGAAAATATGAATTAGTATAAACAGGCTAAGGGATGAATCCACCCACTGTGCAGGAATGTCCTGGTAGTATGTAAAGATTCACCATCTCCTAAGATTATAAACACCTTACTAACACGACGACTTGTTTACTCTTTTCCTAACTTTGCTTTGGCCCAGCAAACCTCCCAATATGTGAGATGTCTTATTTGGCGATACAATGTCTACCAGATTGGTCTTACTATACAGAAGTATATAAAATGAGTATTTTTGAATATATATGTGTTTACAATTTACAGAGGATGCATAGTGATGAATATTTTTTTCCCTAATACACAGTTTTGAGTTCTAGCAGTTGCTGCCTGGGGGTGTAATTCCCATTAATCCCACTACTGTATTTAATTTTAACACCTCACAGTATTAACCCTTTAATGCAATGGTTCGCAAACCAGTCTTCAAGGCATGGCTACCAGTCGAGCATTTAGGGATTACCCAGTTGTGTCAAAGTGTTTTTAGAAAAAAAAGCACAAAAAAAAAGAAACCTTGATACAACTGGCTAATCCCTAAATCCTGGACTGGTAGGCGTGACTTGAGGACTGGTTTGGAAACCATTGCTTTAAGGACACATGTATGTACGCAGTGGGGAATCGCGATGCAGCCTAGAACAAAAACTAACCCCATTCAACCCCCCAATAACGACAGACCACTTAGTATGGATGAACAGGCCACAGCATTTATCACAAACTAAATTACTGCATAACACATCCATAACGTTATTTATTAAATCTCTTCTTTTTCTGTAACCAAAAACGTTAGACATAAATAAGCATAAAATAACATATATACATATATAACTCCACACATAGTGTTATATAGTCACCCAACCGTCCTTGCCAATAAACATACAGTGGTTCCTAATCACCACTTCCTCTCACCTCCCTCCTCGTCATAAAAATCATATCTTTCCAATGCCCGCCATCAGCCGACCTTATCCACGCTCGATGGGCACGACCCCTCAGGCAACCTAATGTTAACCGTTTGAAGCAGGGGAGGTTGAGACCTTAAAAACTTGTTCATCTCATTCCATATACTTAAACGTAACCCCTCAAACTCAATTGGCAAGGACATACCCCCAGCTAGCTGTGACTAAATATACTAATAGGGCGGGCGGGAGGGAAGCTGTTTGCTGGCCCGAATCCCAAGTGGCACTGAGGTAAGACCTCCACCACACTAATTTACACAGAACATAATCCCACCCACCCACTCTTTCCCAACCAATCCCATGCATCTATCCCCACACTCCTACATGTGCCCTTGTCCGCTTAGCTGCGCTATCTCCCCAAGGCCTTGACGGACAATGTCCGTCATGCTGGTCTATTACTTATGAAGTTGTGTCCTTAAGGGGCTAGTGTTTAAAACGTGTTTAGAAAAAACAGGGTAATCAAGTATAATATATTTATGGAGAATACTAGATGAATCACTGTGTTAATTGCTGTAGCAATTAATAACACTATCGATTAAGTCATTTATTTATTTTTACTATTTCAGACATTAGTTTGTGTTTTATTATTTTACGTAATTAATTACATTTTAGTGTACTGAGATGTGTTGCCTCTTCTAGTACATAATCACTTACCCCACATATGAAGACAGGATCAAGTTGTACATACAAGGTACAAACAAGATCAAAACCTTAATATTGTAAAAATTCATTTTTTTTTTTGCTTTTAGTATTTATTTATGTTTTTTGCAAACATATGTACATTTAGCAATTTTGATGTTGGACCATTCCTTTTTAAATCAGAATTTTCACTTCTGAGATTGTTGCATACCGAACAGATAAGTAAAAATTGCTAATAAATAAAAATGAAAATAATATATTTAAAAAAACAAAACATCCCACTACTTTTTTTATTTATTATTTTACATGTCCTACCAAGCATTCGAGACACAACACTTAAATTAATTTGCAGTGCGGTATGCATGCATACATACATACAAAAAAAAGGGACTGGATACATTGTTATGCTGAATGTGTGGTTTATAGATGCTTTTTAAAAATATTGACCAGATAATAACCGGGTTAGCTGTAGAAGCCTGTGAATACCATCAGTCAGTTTGCATTGTTCATGCAGATGAACTCTGAATGAATGCTATTGGGGATGTATTATGGAATTAAGTTCTGGCTGCTCGGTGGACGCGCTATTTTGGCTGCAGGCAGACGCTTCCATGTCAAGGTTAATATGCTGTAGTTCTTTTTCCCTGACAAACCTCAGGAACTGTGGAATGAATCGAATGATGTAGGTTATATATGCATGTATAAAGTATACAATATTCATGCTAATACCGTGAATGTGTGTCATTGTCAACATAATTTCCCTATAGAGCAGTATCGAGTTTCTGTTAAATGATCTCCAATCTAAGATTGCTGGGTTTAGTGTCATATACGCTGCTATTGTCCACAGAAAATTCTATGGCTACACACCTTCCTAAATCTTCTAACTGCTGAGCTTATTTTAATTCCATTATTTGTCTGCGTTCCACACCCAGTCATTTAGCTTAACCATTAACATTATATCCTGAAATTCAATGACGTGAAAAAACAAACAGCTTTTAGCTGGTATGCATGCAATATATGAGAATAAAAATTCTGATTAAAGAAATGCTGTATGATAGTTAGGTATATTTTTGTTTTGTGTTTTTAAGGTGGGAGGAGTTTTTTGGTCCTCCCATTCTGTGCTCCCTCCATTATCACCAGTTTTTTAATACAACAATAAAGGCTATTTCGAAATCTCGTATTAAGGATTTATTTGTGCCACTCCTGTTATGGGATTTGTTGTTGCTGCCTTTCATATTTGTTTCTACTACGCAAAAATTTTGGACCCAACCTCTTGGTGATGCAATCACTATTAAAGGCACACTCCAGACCTCTTACTAAAGTGCTTTATGTGTTAAGAGTGTGTCCTCTTTTTTCATTTTACAAAAAGTGCAGATTTCAAAATCAATTGGCTCTTTTATCAATTAAAGTTGTTACACCCCACAGCTGCCAATTAGACAGCCGGTTCTGTTATTTCCTGGTTTGGTTAGCTCAGTGGAACTAAACTCAAGAGGCAGCAATTGCCCAGAGCATCTGCCTTGCAAAGACTTCTCATTGAGCTGCCTTGGGAAGTCTGTGATTGGACAGCCAGAGAAAGTCTGGGCAGGATTAGAAGAGGAGGGCTTGCAAAGGCTGCAGACAAGAGAACTTTAAGTTATATGTTTAGTAAATACAGATTTATATATTTTACTAGATTTTCCCACTGTTGGTCACTTCACACTTGATCTGTAGCTAAAATCAACATTTAGTGGCTGTCAATAATATTTTTTTGGTACCACGGACAGAACTATGAATCACGAAACAAACAAATATCCCTGGCCATTGTGTGATCCGTTTGTTCTGTCAGACATCCATATGGAACTTCAGATTTGCAGAATTCTGACAACCTGCCAATCGTCCTAAATTTGGACAAATTGCAATTTGGTCAATAACAAATCCACAAGTCTACATTTCGGTAAACCAATCAACTTC
>OW240915.1:311651580-311749161 GCA_933207985.1 Pelobates cultripes
TAGGGTTGCGAGTGTCAAGGTAAATTTCAGAGCTGCCCGTTAGTATTTTCCTGAACTCTAACACATTATAAAAATATGATGAGGAAAATATCCGAATGGCACAAATAAAACTGTGAGTAATATTTTAATGTAGGATTAGATGATCCCTCAATGTTTCAATTTATAATATTTGGGAGTTCGAAAATATTCAGTGCTAACCATAAAACAGTTACAGTGTTATAAAATAAAATTAAAATAAATAAATAAAAATATTTTGGGATGGCTACATTTCATGCATGTGGTGGTTCGGCTCAGCAGAATTTTGTCCGCTAAAAAGATCTGTGAAAATGAATCAGAAGAACCAAAAGGGCATGGAATGGGCCAGTCAATATACTGAAAAATGTATACAAAATGTAATACTATATTTATATTTTGCAGTAAACAGATTGGCGCATTTACCTGCCATTTGGTTTACAGATAAAGTGAGAAAAAGGAACCAATCAATAGAATCTCTTTTTTTTACTTGTATTGGTGATCACTAGTGATGTCCCGAACGGTTGGCCGAACGGTTCGCGAATGGTTCGCCACGAACGGTTCACCGCGGACTCATCATTGAGTAAACTTTGACCCTGTACCTCACAGTCAGCAGACACATTCCAGCCAATCAGCAGCAGACCCTCCCTCCCAGATCCTCCCACCTCCTGGACAGCTTCAAAATGGATGCTGTCCAAGAGGTGGGAGGATCTGGGAGGGAGGGTCGGCTGCTGATTGGCTGGAATGTGTCTGCTGACTGTGAGGTACAGGGTCAAAGTTTCCTCAATGGTGAGTCCGTGGCGAACCGTTTGCGAACTGTTCGCGAACCGTTCGGCAAACCGTTCGGGACATCGCTAGTGATCACTTGATCATTGTAAGGAGTAAATTTTTTTTGAATGGTTTGAGTTCTCAGCATGAGTCTGCTGGGCGCCATTCCTAAGCAGGAACTTCCATTAGCCCTCCTGAGCTAAGCCCTGCTATGTAAGGCTTGGCTCATTGATTGAGAACTTCAAGTAGCGAGGAAGGTTGGAGTGTTGAATGGTGAAGAATATTGGTCGGACATTGATTCTGCCCTAAAATGAAAGTTCCTATAGTGACCCTTTAACAGAAAAAGAAATCTCAAACTTTAAACTACTGATTGAAGGTTGGTGTTAAGTGGCAGAGGCCAGTAGACTGGTAGAAATTGGAATATTTTTTTCCTAATTGATATGGTTCAGATTTTCAAATGTTTTCGATTATTAAGATTTTTGGTTGAAGTTCAATTCAAAATACTGAAATTCAAAATGATAGCTGAGATTCTAAATTAGAACAAAAGTCTCCTGGCTACCCTTCCAGGATTTGTTTAGCCACGTCTGAATACGAATGCGAGTCTATATATTGATGAACAATGATACATTACAGTAGACTTGTGTACAGTGGAGACATTCAGTTTGGCCAAATCACTTCATCCTTAAATAAAATTTAGTTTGGGTAGTCCTATAGTCGTCCACGTGGTGGTTTGGACAATCTGAATTTCGCCCTTTCAAAATATTTGGAAACACCATTTACAAAAATGGACCCGTCACTATACTGCAAAATATATGCATAAATATTATGTAAATGTTTTGCAGTACATTGATTTTGCCACCATATGTTTCACAGATCAAGTGAGAAAAAGTAACCAACAGAGCACTACATAGAATATTTATTAATATTTGATATATATTTGTTAAATAAATAATATATAAATATTTTTTTTTTTTATTGCTTCTCCTTTTTTCCCTTTGTTGGTCACTTCTCACCTGATCTGTGAACAATAAGCAACATTTAGTGGCTGTACCCTAACTACCAATCATCTTTTTTCCCATCAATCATCTCTTTTTTTGGGCAAAATGGACAGAACTGTGAATCACAAATCAAACGAGCATGCTTGTCCCTTGCGTGAGCCATTGGTTTGGTCACAAGTCCATATGGAGCTTCACAGTTACATAGTTTGGACAATCCACCACTGATCAGCTTAAATTCATACTAATTGCAATACGGCTGAATACGAATGCGAGTCTATGTATTGATGAACCCATTAACTTCATAGGTTGAGATGTGGACATTTATAGCAAAGCAAAACCATGTTAGCATCAGCTAAAAACAGTCTCAAACAATTATGGAATTTCATTATCTGAAACTACACAGTTTTGTGTTTGTGTATTTTAAATGTTTCTATTCTAATTTTATTGAGTAGACCTCTTCCTACTCTTCCGTGGAGTTACATGTCCTATAAACATTTTAACATGTTGATTATTAATATTTGCAAGTTAGGAATGTATATACTTTTAGAGTTGACACAATTGTCAACTTTAGACATTGGTTATGCCACCGTCTCATTTACCCCAACATATGCATCTTTAGTATTGATGTGGGAGGGTGACATAAATATTTGTAAAATTATGTGTTCCTCTCATTTACCCCTTTATATACAACTTTAGTGTGAATGCAGGAGGGTAGAATCAATGTCACAGCCAATTGCAGTGTCCTTAAAGGTCTTGGGAAGTACTGAAACAAGTAAAGAAAAAAAAAAGACCATGCTATATCTTGTCAAAAGAATAGAGATACAGGATATAGCATGGTCAGACCATAGTCCAATTATGTTGTAATACAAAGATAATTTTGATACATTTCAAAAAGAGTGGCGTAAAAAAGATTTTTTATTACACAAAAAAATAATGTTGAAGAAATTAAGAATATAACAAATCTTTTCTTTTTAGAAAAACAAAGGTACACCGGATATCACGGTCTGGTGCGCTTATAAAAGCGTAGCTAGAGGTCATTTAATAAAAATGGCAGACACTGCAAATGAAAAAGGATTACCGAAAATAAGCGAATATAAGAGGCAAAATAAAACAACACCTTCCACACAGATAGCAAGGAACATTGCAGAAACAGAAAAACAGATGAATATTCAGCTAATGAATAAAGCAACCAAACATTTAAAAGCACTACAATCCAAATGGTATCTAAAGGGTAACAAGCCAGAAACACTAACATCGAAAAAAAATTAAAAAAGAGAAACATAAAAGAGTAATATTTAATATAAAAGATAAAGAAATCCATCTAATAACCCCAGGAAAAATAGGTAGAACGTTTCAGAGATTTTATCAGAATCTATATAGCCTACCAAAAGAAATATATGGCAAGGAAAAAGAAATTGAGGAATTCTTTGAAAACCTATCCATGCCAAAAATCCTACCCAACCAATTAAAGCTAATAAACCAGCCTATAACAAAAATAAAGATCAGTAAATTCATAGATAAGCTTAAAATAAAGACTTCCCCAGGCCCAGATGGCTTCACAAATAAATTTTATAAACTAACGAGAGATCAACTAAAAGGGGAACTTACGACCATTTTCAACTATATAATGAAAGCAGGAAGCTGTCCTGGAGAGCTTTTGAGAGCAAATATTGTCCCTATCTCAGAAGCAGATAAAGATTTAGAACTGATTGGCAATTATAGAACTATATCATTAATCAATACAGATATTAAAATATTATCTTCTATCCTTGCTGATCGATTAAAAATAGTCATACCACAATTAATTAATAATGACCAAGTAGCATTCATACCAGGGAGGTCTTCAATCAACAATCTTAGAAAAATAATAAACATATTAAAATAAACAGAAAATAATGGAACCCCTCTAATGCTACTGTCAATAGACACAGTGAAAACGTTGGGTTGAATGGGGTTTCATGTTTGCCACTTTAAAACAATTTGGAATCACTGGATCAATATTACAAGCTATATCTGCTCTCTGCAACTCTCCATCAGCTAAAGTAACAGGGTCAGGATTCACATCACAAAACTTCAGTGTTAAAATGGGACTAGACAAGCGAGCCCTCTTTCCCCTTTACTGTACATAATGGTGTTAGAACTCCTTGCGGTTCTAATAAGACAAAATAAAAAAAAATTAAAGGATTTACAAACTCCTTAAGACAAAGTAAATTAAATATGAATGCAGATGACATCTTAAAAACCTCAGTCCTGGAGATTCTGAACGAGATAAATAAATACTCCAAAGTGTCAGGATATAAAATGAATATAGAGAAATCAATATTTTTAGCTAAAAATTTGAACGAAAGGATAATTAATTTTCTTGTACAAAACCTTGGCCTCTCAGAAAACAAGGACATGCTAAAATATTTAGGTATAACATTAACCTCAGATTTAAAAGACCTAGAAGAAGGCAATTTTTACCCTTACTAACACAAACTAATAAAAACTTAATGCTTTCTTGCCACCCCATACAAATTCGGGTGGGGGGTCACAGGGAGTTTAATAGGATAGCATGAGATATTTATGATGACAAGAATACCAAGGCCTGAAATATAGAAATATTAGCAAAACTATACAAGGCAGGTACACGTTTGAAATATATATTTAAAAAAATAATCATGAAAACAACCATATTCTTTAGTGTGATAGCAACATTGCATACTTAGTGCAAACTACTTTTTCTCTTTAAGATAGAATAGATGTTTTTTAGAGAAATCCGAGTAAAACTCTTTTTACATAAATAACTCAACTTCAAATTCATATTTTTGCTTTTAAAAATGTAAAATCTATACTTAGTTAAACCCTTAAGGACCGGCCTGTTTTTTCGATGTTGTACATTAAGGACCAGAGCGGTTTTAACACTTTTGTGGTGTTTGTGTTTAGCTGTAACTTTCCGCTCTCTCATTTACTGTTCCCATACAAGTTATATATTGTTTTTTTTCAGGACAAGAAGGGCTTTCTTTACATACGATTATTTGTATCATGTCAAGTTTTTGGACTTTTACTTGAAAAATCTTTTACTTATCTACATAAGCTAATGAAAAAAACTGCTAAATAAATTCAAAATTTTGTCCAGAGTTTAAAAACACCCAGTGTTTACATGCTTTTTTGCAAGTTATATGGCTATACGTACAAGTAGGAAATTGCTGTTTCAATATATATATTTTTTAAATGTATCAATAGTGACATTGTAACACTATTATCTGTCATAAATCTCTGAATCACACCCCACATGTACATATTTTTTTTTTTAAAGTAGACAACCCAGGATATTCAATATGGGGTATGTCCAGTCTTTTTTAGTAGCCACTTAGTCACAAACACTGGTCAAAGTTAGCATTTATATGTGTTTGCGTGTTAAAAATGCAAGAAACGCTAACTTTGGCCAGTGTTTGTGACTAAGTGGCTACTAAAAAAGGCTGAACATACCCAATCTGCAATACCTTGGGTTGTCTTCTTATTCAAATGATATGCCATCATGGGGGTAATTCTCATTCCTGGGTTACCATACACTCTCAAAGGCAACATAACCAATCTGACAAATTTCTATGAAAAAAAGAAAGTTAAATCAAGCCTTATATTTGACCCTGTAACTTTCAAAAACACTATATAACCCCTACATGTGGGGTACTGTTATACTCAGGAGAATTCGCTGAACACAAATATTAGTGTTTTAGAACAGTAAAACATATCACAGCAATAATATCATCAGTGAAAGTGCCGTTTGTATGTGAAAAATGCAAAAAAAGTCACTTTAATTGACAATATTATCGCTGTGATATGTTTTACTGTTTTGAAAAACTAATATTTGTGTTCAGCGAAGTCTCCCGAGTAAAACAGTACCCCCCATGTACAGGTTTTAGGGTGTCATAGAAAGTTACAGGGTTACACACAGTGCTAGCAAATTAAATTCTCTGGACTTAATATATAATTTTTTTAAAATTATTAAAAAATATTTTTACATTTTTTAATTTATTTTTATTTACTTATTAGTTATATTTTATAATAATATATATATATATATATATATAGTTATTATATATATTATATATATGCGTGTGTAATTTAATTATACGTGTATTTTTATATTAATATATGTATATATAAATATAAAAATACACTATGACATTATATATATGATATAAATATATATATTATATATAGATATAATACATGTATATATATATCCTATATATATACACATATATTATTTTTTTATTTAACTTTTTTTTTTATTTTACAGATGCAGGGAGACTGCCTGTCAGCACAGACAGTCCCCCGGCAGGCAGATACACAGGCACCTATTGCGGCCATGTGATCGAGCGATCACGTGCCCGCGGGGTCCTGATCTGCCGCGGGAAAAATGTCTGGGCAGACAGGCAGTCCCCCTGGACTGGGAGGAATGCTGATCGCCGTGGGGGGAACGACAGCGATCAGGTAAGTACCCCCAGACAGTTATGACGGTTCAGGACTGTCATCGGTCCTCAAAGGGATGTTTCCGATGACAGTCCTGAACTGTCATTGGTCGTCAAGGGGTTAAATGTGAGCTTTTTCTCACCAACAGTTACAATAGTTAAAAGTTGTTTATATAAAAGATCAATGGATGGCAAAGTATCAATGACCACCTAAAAAAGTCTGACATTTTCATATCAGTTTACTTTATTTACAGTGTGGGTGAATTAAAGTATTAGGTAAAAAAATTAATGCATTATCTAAGACATTAAAAATCAAAGAAAAAAAAGTTACCTGCACTCTTCGCAAATCCCTATGCATATTTAAATGTAATCAAATGGCCCCCTTTAATGGCCATTGGAGTAACTAAATAACCTCTATTTGTTTAAACATGCATACGGATTTGGGAAGAGCGCAGGTAACTTTTTTTATTGTTTGTTTTTTACTGTATGGTTTGGGACTGATGTGTACTATGGTTGTTGCTGCCGCCCAACAGTAGTGGGAGTTTGACTTGTTTTTTGTGTATTTATTATCTAAGACATGTTTAGAAAAAAAAATCTACGTCAATCCACCAAGAAAATAAATGAATAATTTATCTTGATTTATATGCATCAGTTTTACATTTAAAATTCACACTTCTTGGCACAAATAGTAGCCAGTGTTATTCCTTTCTGTTGCACTGCCAAGAATATATATATATATATATATATATATATATATATATATATATATATATATATATATATATATATATATTAACTGTTACATAGTTACATAGGCTAAAAAAACATAGGCAAATCAAGTTCACAAAATATCCAAAAGAATGCAAAAAAACACAGTTTGAAGCACTTTAAAATTTTGCAACAAATTAGGAAAAATGTCCTCAAACCCTGTTATATAGAACAAAATGTTAATATTTCTCTTACATTCAGTAAGATAATTTACAAATCTTTTAAGGGTTATTCCACCCACCCTCACCACTTCAGTGATTTGAAGTGGTCGTGGTGGTAGGAATCTATGTGTGCAGTGTTTATGCTTAAAACACTGCAAATACAAACACATTTTCACTTTTGTGCTGGAGGCTAGTTACACCACTGGCACACAATAATTGGGCAGCCTGGAACTCTCTTCTGGGCCACCTAATGTCAATTCTATGCATTTTTTACATCTGTCATCAGATGTAAAAACACAATGGTGATAGATGGAAGGAGCTTCTCCCTTGCAGGCAGTGCACCTGAAAGACAAAATGTTGTTCTCCCCTCTCTCTTTCCTGTGCTCCCTCTTCCTCTCCCTCCTCCTTTCATTGCCGCTTACATTTTTTGTTTTTTCAAAGAACATATCCCCACCTCATTCCCTTCCCTTCCCACTCACTTCCTCCCTCACCTCCTAGCTCAGAGTTTGAAGGTTTGAAGGGTGGGAGGGTAACCTAGTAATGCCCAATGGGGCATTTGAAGTATAAAAAAATCCCAATATGCTTTCTGTAACAGTATCTGTAAGTAGGAAAAATCTAAATATGTATTTTTGTTAATAATAAATATGTTTTAAATTCATTTTAACCATGGTTTCTTTTTACCTGGATTCTTTTATCCTCGAGGCTGTCATAGTGTAAAAACAGATGAACTATGCATTTTTCATAACCTGACAGTGAAAGGGTTTTTTGTTTTACTATTATTTTTAAATTACAAAGGTATTTATCAAGATCATAATGGTTCTATACTCCTGTCCAACCGTTAAAGTGTTCAACACTGGCTTCCTATCCTCGGCATTCCCGATCTCTAATGGCACACGCTAAGGCTGCCCCCTATCACCTCTTATTTTTATACTATGTTTAGAGCCTCTAATCAGACAACTTAAAGCTAGAACTTCTATTCAAGGGCTGTCCATCCCTACTGGGGAAAATAAACTTGCAATTTTCGCTGATGATGTTTTGTTCTTTCTAACACAATCAATAGAATCTACCCCATGTTTATTACATAGTTTGAATGAGTATGGTTATATTTATTTTTATAAAAACAACACTTCGAAAATGCAAGCCATTACAATAAATCTCCCTAAGCAGATAGTAAGCATATTAGAAACCACTTATAATTTCGATTGGCGTCATAAATTACTAACATACTTAGGGATCAACCTTACTAAACATCCCCAACATCTTATTCATGAACCTATGATTCATAAGATATCTAAACAATTGGAAAGTTGGAGAGATCTGGATGTATTGTGGCTTGGGAGGATTAACAATATTAAAATGATGGCTATGCCACATATTTTATACCTATTTAGGACAATAACTATTTCATTACCGAACCATCTCTTAAACCGTTTACAGAGAATGCTTAATGCCCATATCTGGAAAAAAAAGCCAGAACGAGTTCCAAAGCAGATGTCGTGGCTCCCTGTATTGGAAGGAGGATTAGGTATCCCCTGTATTCGTAATTACTACAGATTTCCCTTTTAGCACAAAGCACCAATATTCTTTTTTAAACAAATAACACCCAAATGGCTCTCTCTAGAAAACGCATGTACAGGGACAACTTTGCATGTTTTTTGGGAATGCTCAATACTAACTCAATTTTGGAGTGATATCGCTGATGTTGTAGACAAAATAAGTGGACTCACAACAACTCATAGGCTACCAGAATATTACTTATTACATATATTTCCAGAGTTTCACACTCTTCCTAATAGAACACCGATAATTAATATATTGATAGCAGCAAAATTAAAGGAACACTATAGTCACCTAAATTACTTTAGCTAAATAAAGCAGTTTTAGTGTATAGCTCATTCCCCTGCAATTTCACTGCTCAATTCACTGTCATTTTGGAGTTAAATCACTTTGTTTCTGTTTATGCAGCCCGAGCCACACCTCCCCTGGCTATGATTGACAGAGCCTGCATGAAAAAAAAACTGGTTTCACTTTCAATTTCAATTTACCTTAAATAATTGTATCTCAATCTCTAAATTGAACTTTAATCACATACATGAGGCTCTTGCAGGGTCTAGCAAGCTATTAACATAGCAGGGGATAAGAAAATTTTAATTAAACAGAACTTGCAATAAAGAAAGCCTAAATAGGGCTCTCTTTACAGGAAGTGTTTATGGAAGGCTGTGCAAGTCACATGCAGGGAGGTGTGACTAGGGTTCATAAACAAAGGGATTTAACTCCTAAATGGCAGAGGATTGAGCAGTGAGGCTGCAGGGGCATGTTCTATACACCAAAACTGCTTCATTAAGCTTAAGTAGTTCAGGTGACTATAGTGTCCCTTTAAGCAAAGCTCATCACTGGAAAAGCATATTCGCTCCTTCAGCAGAAGAAATACTTTAGAGAGGGGACTCTATACAGATGTATGAATTAATGACATCTCGGATTCTAGGAACAACAAACCTTCATAGCAAACAATGGCGGGGTTGGCCCACCTTAAGCCCTAATCAAAACATAGCCTAAAAATGAGAATTATTGAATACTAACAGTAGACAAAAAGCACACCAGCCCATATTTATCCGTAAAATATAGTAGATTTAAGATTAATCTTGCACAACCTTCCAACACCTTCCCCCTTTTTATTTTACATTTTAGCTGTTGGTTTTCTTTATATATTAAATTAAGTTTTTGAATTTTAAAATAAAGCATGTTACATATTAGGAGTATAAGAAACAGAACAGGAACAATCTTAGGTAAGTAATACACAGAAACTTGATGATTGAGAATTAACGTTTGGAATACAAATCCCATACATAAACTATGATTATATATATATAACTATGCCTATTTGCACATCTATATCTGTCTGTCATAAACAAAAAAGTGTATATATCCGAAATATTTATATGTTCTGCTGTACATGACAATATTGGACAAAATCGAGTTTATTTTAAAATCTTGTCGATTTTTTTTTTTTGGGGGGGAGGGTTTGGGGGGAATATGCAGCATATTGAATGGCATGCTAATGTGACAATTGCCATGTCATAATCTTTCTCCATGTACTTCTATTGTATGGACACTCTAAACTTGTAAATGCAACTTTTGGGGGTTTTGCCCTATGTTACTATTCTCTTGTGACATGAAATGTTTGCTTTTTTATTATTTTCATTGTCATGTCTTGAAAATACTTAATAAAACATGAAATAAAAAAAATGCTACAAGAACATGTGACAGGAGCTAGTAAAAGGTAATTAAATTAAAGCATTAAAATAATAAAGACGTAATATAATTATAATATAACAGTTGTAAAATGTTTCAATACAATTTGTCGGATGACTAGCGGTTTTATTTTTAATTCAAGCCATGTTAAACAGATTTGGCTCTACAATGTCTGTTTGGGCTAGTCCTCTTAGCTACCATCCTTAAGGAACAAGAGTCAATGCTTCCCTTTATCTTAGTTTCGTCTGCACCCTCAGGAATGCTTGTAATAACGTTATCTGTCTCCCTATCCTGACTGCTATCATTATTCATTTTAATCTCCTTAATAAGAGCTGCGAGGTCACCATTCTAACTATATTAAGCAGGTTACTATGTACATGACAGAGGGCAACAATAACTAGAACAAAGTAAAATATGGGTCGCCTCCTGCTCTTTGTACCCAGTCTCTTCTGATTAAAATTTCAGAGCTGCTGTGGGTTTGGCTTTAAACATTGAATGTAACACTTCCTACACTACTTTACAATTACGTTAAATGTTGCAACATAGATTATCCTTGCTGGTAACTTGTCTGAAAAGCCATTGGGCATCTACTAAATGGGAGGTTTATTCTGAAACTTCAGTTTTCCTCACCTAGCGTTCGATGTGGGTTTCTTGCTCATTTTTCACAGTATAATAAACAGTTATGTCGTCCTTTGCCTTGCAGCCAGTCTAGAATGAATTACATGCTTCGGGACACCTGGATCCAATCCCTACCCTAGTTGGCTATAAACCACAAATTAATTTTTCTAAAGTACTTAGTTTCATTATTGTATCTTCAACATCTTAGTTGGTTACAATGTAATTGTTGGTGATTCCTAATTAGAATGTTGTCTTCTTTTATTGTTTCACTACAAGCTGCCTGTACTGATTACTAACTTCTCGTTAATTGGTGGATTTGCTAATGCAGTCTGCTTCACTTATATACTGCCCCAACTCCTATCGATAACATCCTGCAGAACCCCTTACTTCAGTTCATTTTCTTGCTTCTCCAGAGCCTCATGGAATGGACCAAACTAAGTAAAAATTATGCCTGAATAGTCTACTCAAATAACTCACAGCGAGATAGTACACAAATGTTTTCTTGTATCAATATTTCATTTCCCTGTCATCTTTCCTCTCAGTAGTGAAAACAAATTATTCTAGAATTGTTTGAAATAATGTAATTTATTCTCGGAAGTTTCCACAGCTGGGCTTCAGCAATAGCAAAATTGTTTTTTAAAAAAATAGATTTTTTTTTTATAGAAAGGAGACATGGAAGGGAATTGTTTTAGAAAGCCAACCCTGGTCTCTAGACGGTCACTTGTTCTCTGGACTTTCACTCTCTGATCATCACATTTGGCAAATTGCGAAGTTCATAAAAACTAGCAAAATGATTCTTTGATTACCAATCACCTCAGAGAATGACTTAAAGGAACACTATAACCAGAGGAACACCAGAACCACCACTATTGTTTTTTTTCTGGTGAGTATAGTCAGGCCCTGCAGTCTCTTTGCAGTAAACACTGTATTTTCAGAGAAAAGCTAGTTTTTACATCACAGCCTAGTAACACCTCTATTGGCCATTCCTCAGACAGCCACTGAAGGTGCTTCCTGGGACAGTGCTAACATTCAAATTCGTGGAGACCCTGAACTTTTCCTATAGAGATGCATTGGTTCAATGCATTTCTATGTGAAGATGCTGATTGGCCAGTGTGGCGTTTGGCCTACTTGGCTGAGATCATCAGAATTGCCGATCTTGGCCAATCCAATGCTTTTCTATGGGAAAGTATCGTTACCCGGTGGACCCGTGCGGAACTAGAAATATGTTGAGTTTTTACTATAACTAAGGGGGGCCAGTGGGGTTAAATAGTGTTTTATTTACTACCAAGAAGGACAAGGGATTAATCAAGACATTTAATGAAGTAAAACCATAACAGATGGGGAAAGATTTCTTATTAAATTCCAAAATAATCAAGGAGTTTGGAGAACATATACCATGGTTTATTAATACTGAAGTTACTGCTCAAAAATGCACTTTTATAGTATGCTCCAAAGTGGCCAGACCTCTGACTCCTATGGGGTCCGGAACCAAAGCCTGATTGATCTTGATTAATCCTAGGGATGGAGTTAGGAAAATATTATGTTTCAACATGCTCCGTTATAGATGGAAGGAGCTGTAGATGGTTAAATATCCACACACTCTCTGGAATATCATTGCACAGAAAAAGCTGAGTAGAAGTATCTGTGAGGTTTACAAATACCAATCAAAGTTTACCTCTTTTTACGGAGGAATGTGTGAAACAAAGTGCTTTACAAAGTGCGGGTGATTTTCGGGCAGCTCTATACACTTGTGTGGAAATATCCTCTATCCCACTTGACAAAATAATAGATTAAAATGCGGTGTAAGTAACAAAGACCTACACCTATAAGTGGAGCGCTCAAACACGTATATTGCTTACCAAACGTTATTTCGTATCATGGTACATGGAAAAGAATACAAAAAAATACAATATAGTGCAGATGGTATATATAAAGTGATAATACAATAATAGTGATGGAATCTTAATGGCTGATACACTCACATTCCAAGGAGCCTGTATAGGGAAACACTGGCTCCGTATCAAAGCTTGTGTGCTTATAATGGTAGCACCACCCTTCTACTTCGGTATGGAGTAATTCTCGAAGACAAAAACAGAGGGAAAGCGCACCAATGTGTAGATTTTGTTCATAAAAGCATACATATATATATAAATAAATGTGGTGCTCACCTGGTCCTGAGCCTATGAATCCTGGCTCTAGGTGTATAAACTCTGTGCCGATTTGTATGGGGATGGCACTGCCCCTTTGAAGATTCTTTTGAAACAAATTTATTAATATATCATATCAGGTGACTGAAGAAGCTCTATCTGAGAGTGAAACGCGTTTTGGCTATTTTAAAAGGACTCCTATTGAGGACTTTTTATACCATTTGTTTTTATACCTTTTTTAACCATATAATATATTAATAAATTTGTTATTTTACTTTTATACCTTTTTAAGTCCTTTTTTGGAGCACCATAAAATCTACACATTGGTGCGCTTTCCCTCTGTTTTTGTCTTCGAGAATTACTCCATACCGAAGTAGAAGGGTGGTGCTACCATTATAAGCACACAAGCTTTGATACGGAGCTAGTGTTTCCGTATACAGGCTCCTTGGAATGTGAGTGTATCAGCCATTAAGATTCCATCACTATTATTGTATTGTCACTTTATATATACCATCTGCACTATATTGTATTTTTTTTTTGTATTCTTTTCCATGTACCATGATACGAAATAACGTTTGGTAAGCAATATACGTGTTTGAGCGCTCCACTTATAGGTGTAGGTCTTTGTTACTTACACCGCATTTTAATCTGTGAGGTTTATTTACTTCTGTTCCATCACTAGGTCACCAACAATTGAAAATAGAGTTTGTGTTCCTCTCTACCAATTCGACTTGAAATGGAAAGAAGTGGAAATGTAACATGACTAAGAAGACACAGGGAAAGAAACATGAGAGCCTATCTGTAAATTTTCTTTATTGCCAAAAAAACTAAACAAACCAACACAGATACAATAAATATGTTTTTCTAGCACATATCCAACTAACATGGTTATCCATTAAACTGAACTGTAGCTAACGGAAATCTGAATGACAAACTTTAAGATACAATTAGCTATGATCAGAATTTAGTGAATAACTCTGAGAGGATGTTTATCATTACATAAAGAGACAGGAAGGAGAGCAATACTAACTAGACTAGCAGATACCCCAGGAGCAAAAATACATAGAATAACAGAATATGATTTTACATTCTGTTGTGATGTATTGCTTGTTTATTCTACTTTTTGGATTGTAATACTTTGGAATAAAGCTGATTTTTTTTTTTTTATAGCAATCCTTCCTGATTTTTCATAAGTATGGCTGGAGGGCAAATGCAGTCTAATGATGTATATTAAGACCAGGTAGGAATTAACCTGTTCTTAAGATAGTATGAGGTCAGCCAACGTTTTATATCTTATGTTTAAAGAACTACTTTTGGATCAGGCTTGAACACTAAAAACGATACATTTTATATTTACCAAAAATGTTTAATAAAACAGGAATTCAATGAGCATCGTTCATACTGTCCACAAAGCAGGTCAAATTAATTCTAAGAAGAAAATGTATTCTACTAAACTGTAGTGTACAGCAGTCAACGGACTTCCTTCTGTGGTATGTTTTGTCAAATGTCTACTAAGTGACTACTAAAAATATTGGGATGACTCAATTTCCTGAAGACTTTACATTGTGGTCTTGGATCAATTATTCCAAAATATAGAGAACTTCAAAGGATCCTATCAAAATTTCTAGTTCTTGATAGTGTATGAAAGTCATCCTGTCTTTTTCTTGGAGATATACAAATGTGTAACTATTAAATCAGTGGGACAACGTTCTAAAAACAATGGAGCAATCACATGAAAATAAATGGGCATTTTATGATTTTTCAGCTGGCAATCACGGTGATTGCTCTAGCTGGAGACCATTGCCCTACTTTTCTGCTACACACAGATAGGGAAATTAGAACCGCACGTCTATCAAAATGTTAACCACTGCTGATCAAGTGTTCACTGATACAATCACAATCTCACCATTCTAATACATTCCAATAATACTTAACTTTATCATTAAAAAAAATCTTTGTGTATTTAACATCTCAAAGAACTTGAATGACATGAAATAACCAGTACCTTAACCAATAACCAAAAATAACCAACTCTTTAAACGATAAACAATACTTCAACCAATAACCATCCTGGGTGGCAAGTTAAGGGGCCCATCAGGTGGCCCATGCTGTTAGGGCTATCCAATGGCTATGGATTTCCTGGGGACCCGGTCAGCACCGCGGCGCTTTAACAGCGTGACCAGGTCCCCTTTGATCAGGTCAGAGGCTGGGAGGAAGTGACAGCCCCGGTCACTTTCTCTGAGCAACCACCAGGAGCCGGAGGAAGGAGAGAAAGGAGTCAGAGTGGGAACGCTGACTCCAATCAGGTTGAGCCGCCACTGGACACCAGGGAAGTCACCCTCCTGCATCTAAAAGGTAGGAAACAGGAGGATGGCTAAAATATTTTGTATATGTGTGTGTTTGTTTGTATTTATGTTTGTGTGTCTGTATGAATGTTTCTCTGTATGTGTTTCTGTATGTGTGTGTGTGCGTATGTATGTATGTCTGTATGTATGTGTGTGTAGGTATGTTTGTCTGTATGTGTGGGTATGTCTTTGTGTGTGTGTTTGTATGTGTGTGTATCTGTCTGTATGTTTGTTTGTATGTAAGTGTGTGTGTGTTTATATGTATGTGTCTGTATGTATGTATGTGTATGTCTGTATGCATGTCTGTCTGTGTGTGTGTGTCTGTATGTTTGTGTGTGTGTGTTTGTGTCTGTATATATGTGTGTGTGTGTTTGTTTGTTTGTATGTATGTATGTGTGTGTTGCATAGTTACAACCTTCATCATATTTGTTTTTTGCTGTTGATCCAAAAGAAGGCAAAAAAAACCCAGTTTGTAGCACTTCCAATTTTGCAACAAACTAGGGGAAAAAATCCTTATTGACCCCAGAATGGCAGTCAGATTTATCCTTGGATCAAGCAGCTATTACCCTACATAGAAAAATTATATCCTTGAATATTTTGTTTTTGCAAGTATGCATCTAGTTGCTGTTTGAACATCTGTATGGACTCTGATAAAACCACTTCTTCAGGCAGAGAATTCCACATCCTTATTGTTCTTACAGTAAAAAAAAAAACCTTTTCTTTGCCTTGGATGAAATCTTCTTTCTTCCAGTCTAAATGCATGACCTTGTGTCCTATGTAAAGTCCGGTTTGTGAATAGATTTCCACACAATGGTTTGTATTGGCCCTGAATATATTTGTATAATGTCATATGCCCTCTCAGTCGATGTTTTTCTAAACTAAAGGTTTAAATTTGTTAACCTTTCTTCATAGCTGATGTGTTCCATTCCTTTTATTAATTTTGTAGCCCGCCTCTGCACTTTTTCTAGTGCCATAATATCCCTCTTTAGAACAGGTGCCCAAAATTGCACAGCATATTCAATATGTGGTCTTACCAGTAATTTATAAAGAGGCAAAATGATATTCTCATCCCAAGAATGAATGTCCTTTTTCATGCATGACATTACCTTACTGGCCTTAGCCACTGCTGATTGACATTGCATATTGTTGCATAGTTTGTTGTCTATAACAATTATCAAATCCTTTTCGTGTGTTGTTATCCCTAATTCGCTTCCATTAAGAGTATGCGTGTGTGTGTGTTTGTATGTATGTGTGTGTCTGTATGTGTGTGTCTGTGTGTATGTGTGTGTCTATGTATATGTGTGTGTGTCTATATGTGTGTCTCTGCATGTGGGTGGGGGGGGGCAACGTATGTGAGGTGGAGGGTAGACATATAGGGTGGTGGCATGGGGTAGATGTATGGGGGGCCCCCAGGGCAATTTTTGCACCAGGGCCCCGTGGTCTGCTGCCAATGTCAATTCTGTGCATAAAATAAGTCTGTGGTCAGCATGCACTGTACGCTGCCGACTGACATAATGTGATTCTCCCTTGTAGGTAGAACTTGCCAGGGGAGTCTTGTCTGTCCACTCCCTACAGACTTCCCACCTCCATATCCATGCTATGTAGTTTTGGCTGTTATCCCTCCCTTTCCCCTCCCCTTGCTGTAACAGAGCGTGCGCATTTGCTCTGAACTCGCTAACTAGTCAAATCAAAGGGAGAAGCCTTTGATTGCACCGCGCATGCCAGCTGATGACATCAGATGGGGGCGTTAAAGCACTGTGTGGTAAGTTAAACTTATTTAAACATTTTTACAGTAATCTGGAAGGGGTTGGGCTACAGAATAATGCCCAATAGGTAATTTAAAAAAAAATATTAATGAGGGTTGGAAAAACCCTTTAAACTGAATTTGAGGCTGTAAATTAAAATACCAAATAAAAAAATTCATGGCATGTGGATTCTGATCATTTTGATAACTGTTGCATGAACTGTTGGCAAAAGTTAGAAAACATTATTGATCCATTCCTGCTGGATTGAAATGTAGGTCTTTTAGCTATAAAACTGCTATTTTTAGACATTGACGGGTGTATTGCAGAGCGGAAGGGAGATAAATGGCCACAATTATTTTCCAGCATATCAGCAAAAGGGGAAATGAATAAACCAGTAATTTCAATATAATTTAACAACTTTGTTAAAATACACATTTCTGTCATCCTGCCTGGAATACAGAGTGTTTGAAACCAATTTACCAGAAGCAGTGTGGCAGATTATTAAATATACATGTTCCCAGATTGATGTATTTACATTTAATATAAAATGTGATACTTAAAAATAATAAAAATGTCTATAAAATAGTACAAGCCACTCAGTTAGCATGCCCATGACTAAAAAGATAATCATAGATGGCTTCAAGGCCTGCCAATTCGTCTTTAAACGCCAATAGTTTCCTGAGTTTTTAAATTAAGAGAAATTGATTATCTGCTGCCACCAAGTGTCCAATTTAGGGAATGTCAAGCAGACAGAAGAAATGACATGGTAAAATCACACAGTCCTTAACACACACAGTGCATGCTTTTTAAATCACGTATACAAACCTCCCAGCATTCCAAATGGACAAAGGGGGACAATTTAACACCTTGGTTCATATCACTACAATTCTCTGTTTAGTGAATAATTCTCTAGGATGACTGAGTGCGTGAAACCTTGCGAAACACACACACATAAACACACGCGCACATCTGCAGCAAAGAGAAAAAATATCAATTCTACCAGGGTGATTACCAGCTCATCTTCAACATTTTAAACTATTTTGGATTCACCGTAACTAAGTAGGGAGAGAATTGTTCATTTATTTTATCAAAGAGATTAGTGCAATTAAAACTTAGCTATTATTACTCAAAAAAATTTAAAACTTTCAACTCAACAAAGGATTTGTATTTTTGGTTTAATTACTAAAACAAATATCTAATCAATAGAACTCATGGAATTGTATTAAATTAAAGGACCACTATAGGCACCCAGACCACTTCAGCTCAATGAAGTGGTCTGGGTGCCAGGTCCATCTAGGTTTAACCCTGTAGCTTTCAGAGAAACTGCTATGTTTACAAATGGGTTAATCCAGCCTCTAGTGGCTGTCTCAGAATGGACTGACTGAATGCGCGCGTGGCTCTTTCCGCGCATGTGCATTCAGCCGATGACGGCCAAAGGGGGAGGAGAGTCCCCGGCGCTGGAGAAAGGTGAGTTTTTAACCCCTTCCTCTCCATTCAGCCCGACAGGAGTGGGACCCTGAGGGTGGGGGCACCCTCAAGGCACTATAGTGCTAAGAAAACGAGTTTGTTTTCCTGGCACTATAGTGGTCCTTTAAGGTACTGGCTTGTCAGTTTGCAAATTGCAACATTGTGAACTGATGTGATTAACCTCCCAGTTACATTAATTGTTACATAGTAAACATAAGGAAAAGGAGAGAAATGTGTTCATGCAGAAAAAATGATGGATGAGCACAGGAGGTGCAGAGAAGTTGTGGATCGATGATAAAATCTCCCTAAGGTGATATAAAAAATAAAAGTAAAGTAAGGTAGCAGCTACCTATCTAACCTACATTAATAATCTACATACTGTGCCTTCAAGGGCATTTTCTAAAACTAAAAGGACTACATGTGGGGTATCAATACTGGAGAAGAGTAGCAGAATACAAATATGTTGTTATGTTTACAGTATTGGGACATGCGTGTTCTGTGAATTTCCCTAAAATAAAACGTGTTAAAAAACACAATTTTATATTTTGACAAGCTTTGTGATAAACTCGTTAAATGAAAAGTGTCAAAAGGCTCTTATTAAATAACCTGGGGGATTTACTTTTTATAAAAATGTACTTTTGTGTTGTTCTCAGAATGACAAATTTTAGCTTTAAAGCCGTAATTTACTCCTTAAAATATTTGTTTCATAGCTTCTAAAAATGAAATGAAATCCTAGACATATTTGGCTTTTTAACAATCAGGACTAATTACTGAATCTATCTAGAGTTAGTTTTCTTTGGTTGCACTTGGTATATATAGAAATTATTGAATGTAAAACTGAGAAAAACTTATTTTTTATTTTTTCCAGTTTTTAAATATTTAATTCCTATTTAATATTGTGTTATGTATACATCCAGGCCATAACAATAAAGCCCTATTTATCCCTAATATAAATATGTATGAGTGCCCTTAAAGGGACACTATAGTCACCTGAACAACTTTAGCTTAATGAAGCAGTTTTGGTGTATAGAACATGCCCCTGCAGCCTCACTGCTCAATCCTCTGCCATTTAGGAGTTAAATCCCTTTGTTTATGAACCCTAGACACACCTCCCTGCATGTGACTTGCACAGCCTTCCATAAACACTTCCTGTAAAGAGAGCCCTATTTAGGCTTTCTTTATTGCAAGTTCTGTTTAATTAAGATTTTCTTATCCCCTGCTATGTTAATAGCTTGCTAGACCCTGCAAGAGCCTCCTGTATGTGATTAAAGTTCAATTTAGAGATTGAGATACAATTATTTAAGGTAAATTACATCTGTTTGAAAGTGAAACCAGTTTTTTTTTTTCATGCAGGCTCTGTCAATCATAGCCAGGGGAGGTGTGGCTAGGGCTGCATAAACAGAAACAAAGTGATTTAACGCCTAAATGACAGTGAATTGAGCAGTGAAATTGCAGGGGAATGATCTATACACTAAAACAGCTTTACTTAGCTAAAGTAATTTAGGTGACTATAGTGTTCCTTTAAACAGAAAGGGGAACATTGTGGTAGAATTAACTCATGAGAAACATGCTGAAAGGCCTTGAACACAAATGCGTTGCATCTCAAAATAACCTTGGTCCTTTAGGAGTTAAATATCCTGGAAAGTGGAAACTAAGAGTTGCTGTTTATGCAAAGAATCTCCTGGGGGAACTCAATTCTGTCTCCTGTATGGTAGTATAATAAAGTAACTTTTGTTAAGTATATCCAAGCACCATTGTGTGTGTGTGAAGGTGCTGTGTGCGTAAGGGAGCTGTGTGTGTTTGTGAGGATGGTGTGTGTGTGTGTGTAAGGGTGCTGTGTGTGAGGTCGCTGTGTGTGTGTTTGTGATGGTGGTGTGTGTGTAAAGGTGCTGTGTTTGAGGGTGATGTTAGTGTGTGAATGTGTAAGGGTGCTGTGTGTGTGTAAGCATGCTGTATGTGTAAGGGTGCTGTGTGTGTGAGGGTGCCATGTGAGGGTGCTGTTAGTGTGTGAGGGTGCTGTGTGTGTAAGGGTGCTGTGTTTGAGGGTGCTGTTAGTGTGTGAATGTGTAAGGGTGCTGTGTGTGTAAGCATGCTGTATGTGTGGGGGTGCTGTGTGTGTGGGGGTGCTGTGTGTGTGTGTGTGTGAGGGTGCTGTGTGAGGGTGCTGTTAGTGTGTGAGGGTGCTGTGTGTGAGGGTGCTGTTAGTGTGTGCTGTGTGTGTGTATGTGTAAGGGTGCAGTATGTGTAAGGGTGCTGTGTGTAAGGGTGTTGTGTGTGTGTGTGAGGGTGCTGTGTGTTTGGGTGCTGTTAGTGTGTGATATGTGTGTGAGGGTGCTGTGTGTGTGAGGGTGCTGTTAGTGTGTGAGCGTGCTGTATGTGTAAGGGTGACGTGTGTGAGGATGCTGTTAGTGTGTGCTGTGTATGTATGTGTAAGGGTGCTGTGTGTGAGGGTGCTGCATGTGTAAGGGTGCAGTATGTGTAAGGGTGCAGTATGTGTGCGTGTGCATGTGAGGGTGCTGTGCGTGTGAGGATGCTGTGTGTGTAAGGGTGCTGTGTGTGAGGGTGCTGTTAGTGTGTGTATGTGTGAGGGTGCTGTGTGTGTGAGAGTGCTGTTAGTGTATGCTGTGTGTGTATGTGTAAGGGTGCTGTTAGTGTGAGAGTGCTGTTTGTGTGTATGTGTAAGGGTGATGTGTGTGTGTGTGTGCTGTGTGTGTGCTTTTTGTGTGGGGTGGGGGGAGCGTTTAGTTAATAGCCCCCTCCCTTCTTACCTTATGTATGGAGGGGAGATCCTTGTTACTGCTGCCATCCAGTGGTCCAGTCAGTGGTGTATCCTGGTTTTGTGCTGCCCTAGGCAGGACAAAACTCAGGCGCTCCCCTCTCCCTGCGCCACCTCCAGCCAACCCTTCCCCCCCACCCCACCTTCTAAATACACACACACACAGTCAGACACAAACACACACACAGTCAGACACACACACACAGTCAGACACACACACACACACACAGTCAGACACAAACACAGTCAGACACAAACACACACAGTCAGACACAAACACACACACAGTCAGACACATACACAGACACAAACACACACAGTCAGACACACACACACACACACACAATCAGACACAAACACACACACACACACACAGTCAGACACACACACAATCACTCACATTAACTCTTTTTTTAATCCCCCCCCAGCCTCCTTACCTTTGGGAGTGCTCGGGGGGGGTCTCTCTCTCCCTGTGGTCCAGTGGCTGCCGGGCGGGCTGGGCAGTGCTGGCTGCTGTGCGGGCGGCTGGCAAGGGAGCACTTCCCCTGAGCTGACTGCTCAGCTCCCTCGCGCGCCGCAGAGTGAGGCTGGGAGCCGGAATATGACGTCATCTTCCGACAGCCTCACTCTGCGGCGTCGCAACTGAAACAGGCTACTCAGGAAACTCCTAGCCAGCCCGCCGCGCGCAGCAGCACTCCTGCAACCCGGCACGTCTGTTAGCCGCAAGGCTAACTAGGCATTTGCCCTGGGCATTTGGGGGCGGCGTTTTTTGCCTCCCCCTGAAAAATGCCGCCCAAGGCAAATGCCTTGTTTGCTTTGCGGCTAACACGTCCCTGGGTCCAGTGGTGAGTGAACTCCAGCCTGTGGGGCTAGAGTTCACTCTCGCGAGATCTGAGCGTTGCCACGGCAACGCTCAGATCTCGCTAGAGGAATCCGGTGGAGCAGCTGGCTAGAGCTCCCCGGGTCCTCTCCTGCCTCCCTCCATGCTGCTGTGGGTCGGTGAGGGAGATCTTTGATCTCCCTCACCGGCCCACGGAGGGAGGCAGATAACACGTGCCACGGGGATTAGGGTGTGCCCAGGCACACCCGGCACACCCCGTGTGCACACCTATGGCAGAGTCCTAAGCATTCCCATGAGTACCTGTGAGTTGGTTCCAGTGACACAAGGTTATGTGTAGTCCCTCTGTAGTTCACCACTAGGGAGCCCATTGTTCCCCATCTGTAGGGTATTCCAGCATTGCGCAGTGCAGATGTGACAGGTCCAAGGGACTTTTGCCAGATCAGAGTGGGGTTTTGTGAGGTTTTGGAAAAAGGAAAGTTTTGAATCCTCAAAGGCCAGGGGTGTCTTAACCTTTAGGACCAGCATGATTTGGATCTTATTGTGGACAGTCACATAGCATAGGATAACATCTCTGACCATAGTGGAGGGGGATCTTGTGGAGATTGTGATGTGGTAGATCCCATCTATGGTGATCTTATTGGCAGTAACCTGGGGCACAATTGTAGATAGTAAGCGCCTAACATATTGCTGCAATTCTTCAGCCGAAACCGCGGCGGGTATGCCCCAAATAGTACGGTGCTGCCAGTCTTCCAGAGACGTCATTTGCGCTGTGAGTGCTTACTGATCGGTTCGAAGTTGTTCGACCAAGTCCCTGAGAGATGACAGGTTAAATTGAATGTCTGTAATCTTTGCATTCTGTCTGTGACCTGTTTGATGTCGGCCTTGACAAGATTCATGTTCTCCGCTAGCAGTTAGCATATGTCTGCCAGAAGGTCATTCAGATCACGCTTAGTTGTTGGGGCTAAGATCGGAGGATTTTGGTAGGTGAGGACTGGTTAGTTGCAGGTTCAGTTCTAGTAGCTGGGCCCTGCTGCTCCAATTCTGGAGCTTGAATGAGACCAGAGTGGGCCCGGTGTACATGGGCCGCAGGAGCATCTCCCTACCGGCAGAGGCAAAGCCCAGTTTGTACGAGAGGCATCCTTTTGCTGGCATACAGTCAGCTGGAGTAGAAACTGTTCTTGCAGGAATGCCTCGGGACTCCTCTGTAGCAGGCACGGTGAGGAGTGTCTCTAAGTCCAGGATGGATAATGTGTACTTGGCCACAGTTTTGCGCCTCTGCTTAGGCTGCTTCAATGCCTGAAATAATGGCATCGATCGATACAGCTTGCTTCCAATATGTTGATGAGCTGGTTAGTTTGGCTCGATGGAATTTAGTAAGAGGAGATATTTGACGGTATTCGATCGGTAGTAGCAGAGCTAACAGAGGTGGCATTTGAGCAGGATGGCTGGCAAGCTCCGCCACCTCGATGATACTTTTTAAACAGAGAATATGAGAATTCTGAAAATGGGTAAAAAGCTTAGAGAAAACAAAATAGCTTGCTCTTCATTAGTCCCTGCTAAGGTCTCCTATATAATATGCATATCAGATGGATCCCAACCATAAGGACAGTCCAAATCGGAATGCTGGCAAGTTTTCTCTGCACCAGATGTAAAGCAACTCCGTACACTAGTTTCAGCCTTTGGGCCTAATCAGAGCTTTCTGCCCTTCTCATATTTTCTGTTATAGTCCAAGCATTGTCCGTTTAATTAATTCAAATTAACAAATTAATACAAAAATTATTTTTATTAAATCATCTCCTCTTCAAGTGTTTTACATCCTATATGTAAATCTGTTTGCTGCTTTTTTCTTTCTTTGTTGGTGCAGCTAGCAGAGATACCCTGAAATGTTCTCTGCACCCACCGTCTGTGTCTGCTAAAATATCGTAATGTAGTTTGATCTACAAAGGTTGCCACTTACAGTCATTTTGCAGAGAGGGTTAATGAAGGTCTAGTAGAGAAATATATTTCTCCGTAGTATAAACGATCACATTTGACCAAGGAGAAGAAAAGTGGGACTTCATGCGTAACTTTTATTTGTAATTGCTTTGGAAAGTAATCAAAGTTAGCCTTTAAATGTACAGGTTGGGAGAGAAGGGGTTAAACTACCTTGTTGGTATGAATAATATGGTAGCCTATAGCCATGAAATTCAGTATTGTTGAAGAAAATTTGTTGATAGAACAGATATTCTCAGTTTTCACAATAAAATTGCAATTTATAATTAAAATGTAATTGGATTGTGAATAATCCAAGCAATGGAATAATGTTTTCTAATACTGGTTGTCTAAAATTAATCATGATTAAATAATTAGTCATTCCAATTCACCATTCATTTTTTTTCCCCTCAAATTCATATTAACATTTCAGAAGGGACTGAGAAACAGCAAGATAGCTGGTTGTAAAATACAACGGAAACTTTATGTTCTCTTTTCGAGAGATTTTGTGAAGTGTCAGCACATTTAAAGCAAACTCAGTTTATTTTAATTTTATTCCACCGGCTGACAATAAGGATAAGACCTGATAAAGTTAAATACATGCGCACCAAGGTGACTTTAAATCTTTCACAATATCTACATTGACTTGCTTATTTAAAGGCATATGCTAAACACCAAAACCACTGCATCTTAATCACTAAAGTGAGAATTGAATGTGAATTTAAACTTTGAGGCCAAAATAGCTGAATTGCAACATCCTTTTCCAGCTATAATTCCTGTTCAATTACTCAGGCCTTAAATTTGAAATTCACATTGAATTCACTTCAAATTCCCATGTTAGTGAATAACCCTGTTAATGAAGTGGTTTTGGTGCATCGATGATGAGCCTGTGATTCTAACAATGTAACTCACTGCTATTGTCTTGATAAATACAGGGGTAATGCAGGAATAATTAGATGGGAACAAATATTAACAGTGAACCAAGGTGGTAATTTACCTTATGACATTATGACATTATGTTATAATAACATGTTTAAGATTGCATTGCCACCATGAAATCAACATGTTCTGGGACTTGAGTTCCACATTAACTGTGGTCCAGTTATCCAGTGTCCTCGCAGGATGTCAACATATCTCAGTCTATTCCCAAAATGCAGAATGCATCATCTAGTACGCAATCGGTCACTTTTACAGACTCTGGGGCTGGGCCCTGCCATCTCAGGTCTTATTTATAATACTCCCGATCACTGGTAATCACAAAGCATGCATCAATGTTCATCAAAGTCAAGTATGCAGAAATACAGCCTCGGCTGGCATCACAATTGATGCGTGTGGCTTCTGTATGAAGAATAGTGTATTCAATGTTCAGATCAGTGGCAGAACTGCTGCCGGTTTAACCGTGTATGTGTCAGTGTGTGTATGTGTCTCTTAAGATGTGTGTATGTGTCAGTGTTTGTATGTGATTGTCAGTGCATGTCTGTGTATCTGTGTGTCAAGGTGTGTGTATGTGTCAGTGTGTCTATATGAGTTTGTGTGCATGTTTCAGTGTGTGTATTTGTGTGTGAGGATGTTTGTATGTGTGTATTTATGTATATGTCAGTTTGTATCTGAATGTGTGTGCATGTGTCAGTGGGTTTACATGTGTGTTAATGTGTATGTCTATCTGTGTAAGTATGTATGTAGCATGGTATGTGCATGCATCTCAGTGATCAAACACCAACACAACATGCAAACTCACCACGGCAATGAAACACAAGCATTACATACAAACACGCCACTGCATTCATACTCCAAAATTTTATACAAGCACCCCATCATTCAAACACCAACACTACAAACAAAAACACACCTGGATGTAAAAGCCATCACTGCATAAAAAAACACCCCTGCATCCAATAGCAACAGCGCATACAAATAATACACCCCTACAGGCACACACATACTCACAAAACATGCTTAATTCAAACACACAAACACTGCTCACATATACAACCCGGCAAGGATAGGCAAATGGTAAATCACCAGCTTGCGTAGCAACCATTGTGTTAGGGGGGGGGCAAAAATGTTCTTGCACCTGGGTCCACTCATTAGTTCAGCCACTGGTTCAGACACACTTTTATGGTTTCTGGAAGGTTTAATAACATTTCTTGCAATCTCCAGATTGTCTTTTTGTCCTTGGTTTGGCTTTCAGTTACACAGAGTTTTGGTATACTATGGCCAGGCTAGTCATACTAAACTTAGATACTCGAAAAATTACATCATTCCACTCCTGTCTAAATGTTCTAATCTAGTCTAACATATACAGTGATTTTCAACAGATGTCATTTAGTTTGCCGAAACAAAGATAACAGTTTACACGAAAAGGGAAGATAGATAATTTCTTTATATATAATATTTGGTAAGGCCAACGATTGCCATCACTGCTCTAGACCTGTGGGTAGAGATTTCACAAGGGATATAGTGTAGAAAGGAACTTGCCTAATCAACTACTATCCACTATAGTTTAATTGTTAATAGACGTCTATTCTCACCTGGTCAAAGGCTTAACAGTGTCCAAAAAATCTCTACTGCCTCGTGAAAAAGTTCTACAATCTAAATGATTGCTGTTGTGGCAATTTGGTGTGGATTTGTTTATGTTCTGTATCTATGATGATTCAGTATAATTTATTATTTTACAAAATAAGATAAATGTGAAACTTTAATTCTGTGTAAATAAATGTAAAGTTTATTATCAGCCTGCTTAATGTTATCATGAAAATCACCAGAAAGAGCAACTTCAAATATATCGACAAAAACACACAAGGAACACACACAAAAATAAATTACGATCAATGAACGCAATGTTGAGCCTAATTAACTAAACACCATCAGCTGGTTGTAGAGTGTGATAGGTTACGATTGAGCCGTTGTACGTTTTATTTTATTAGATGTGATTTATGGCTCCATATGGTCTTTTGGAACTTAACAGAATTCTAATGTTATAAGAGAGCAGCAGTTTGTTGCTTCAACAGTTCATGCATATGTCATCTATTCTGCCATCTAGTGGTGCAACTGTATATAGTGAGTTTGGGTTTTTATTTGTGTGTTTGAATTGGCAAATTAGCAAACAACATGTTAAATAAATGGGATTTGTGGCTTATATAAAATATAACTTTTCCTAACTAATATATTTACAAAATAAATTAGATCACAGTAACTGTCATTTAGACTTTGGACCTAGGAAGAGTAAAATAATGTACAAGGTTGAAGACTAGCATGATTTATGAATGACAGGGTATTTTAAATGTAAAGAGGGGCCAAAGTGGGGGCATAGCAGAGTTAGCGATTCTCCCCCAGTTTGCTTATTTTGAGGTACATTTTAAATTCACATTGATCTCAAACTTCAGTAAACCTGTAAGTGTTTTCATCGAAGGAATAATTCACAGCTTTCTAAATTGAGAAATAATACCTTTATTGAAAAGATTTATGTATCACCAGATTTAAAAAGAAATAGCACTTTTTATATATGTATGTATTATTTTTTTTTTTTAAAAGCAATTATTTTTTGGGTGGGGTTTGAGTCTCATTGTTTCATTGCTACTGCTTTTGTCTGTTTAATGTTTGATTACACCACGATAAAATTTGCAAAAGAAAAAATAAATGATGACTGAGATTTATCTTGCTAATACTGTTAATATTGGAGAGGAAGCTCAACGGAAAGGCAGTGTGAGCTGTATTAAGCACGTCACATGCGGCAGTCTCACTGCTCAATTCTCTGCCATTTACGAGTTAAATCACTTTGTTTATATAGCCCTAGTTACACCTGCCCTGCTTATAGCACAGTATTAAAGAAAAAAAAAATGTTACATTTTAAAGCACATTGTATTCACTTTAGAAGTCCTTATTTCATGCTCTTTTAAATGAACTTTAAACACACAAGTGGTTGTGCAAGAACTAGCAGGCAATAAGAACTATGGAATAAAACACATATCTTCTAAACCTTCCTTTCAGAAAAATAACGTATACATTTCGTAGGGCTGCCAATTGTCACTTGGATCCATTAGATTATTTAGGACTCATTACTCTTTTTTACATTTTCAAATACTTTGACCCTGACATGTGGACCTCCAGTTAAGAGACAGAACATCAAATCAAATACATACCATTTTGGTCAGGAGTATGTTAGATGCCTGTTATTTAATTTCCATAATTCACAGCCATCCACAGATATGAGTAATCTATACTATCTCCAAACTTAATTCCAGAAGGCTGTTCGAGTTCCGATTTGTTCGAAAACCTAATCAATATTTCCCATAAGAATTAATGTAAATTTGATTAATCAGTTCCAGACCCCCAAAATTACAGCATTTTAACACAAATTTTGTAGTATAATAATGCATTTCATGCATAAAAAACATATAGGAAAATAATAATAAACACAATGTACAGTAAATGAAATGAAAATGTAACTTCACTTTACCTGTAATGATGAGAGTTGATGGCATAAGTGGAAAGGAGAAGAGATATTTTTGTTTGAATGGGGATACGTAACTGTTCTTCTGGCATTTAAAATGTGTCTAATAGAGCATGTTTGTGGCATGATTTGTTCGGGTACCAAAGATCATTCGCGTACCGAGACATTTTTTTTTTTTTTTTACTCAAATTTTTTGTTCGACTTCCGAATTGTTCGAGAACTGGACCGTTCGAGTTCCGAGGTTCCACTGTATTGATCAACATTAACCTATAGCAGACAATTGGTTACTCAAATCACCTATCAGAACATATCAATTATAGCAAAATTATACAGTCCTGCTTTTCACCAACAGTCTTGTATTGATATATACTTAATTTCTTTGTGAATAAATGCCACTAATTCAAACTAGAACGTACTAATTGTGATAAATGGTAGGAGTTCAAGGACAATCCAACAGTATGTGGGAAGTCCTTGACATTTTAATGATGTTTCCATTTTAATGTAATTTTTTTTAAACATTCTCCAATGTAACCACAAGGAGTCACTGTTCATCTATGAATGTAAGTTTTAATGTGACAAAACTATTTTATAAAGTATTTTGTTTTATGATTTTTTTTCCAAAGGTTAACAACAATTTATATTAATCCAAAGAGAGAAGTTAAGATTGGTTAAAAAAAAGTTAAAAGTTAATATCTCGGGCTGTCTGCAAACACTGGGCCAACTAACTAGGCAAAAATAGTCACTAATATATGATTTTCTCCTACATCTTCTATTTTTGAAGTGCAAGTTTATATCAACTTGCACTTCAAGTACAGTCATAGAATAATCAGCGCTACAAGGAAGCATTTCCATCAGTATGTGTGTACATGTGAAATTAGCACTTTTTTTTAAACACAGGAACATAGTGCAAGACTTAGAAAGCAAATAATAACAATATTAGAGCAAAGATTCAGCAATATGTCTTCACTGTTGTGAGAAAAGAGAGGTGAGTATTCATCCGAGTGGTTTTGCCGCACCTGATCTCATTCTCCCACAAGAGCATGGTTAAGAGAAGAAGGGTGCCATAAGCCAGCAGGGGTGGTGAATTCAAGCAAGGAGGAACCACGTGCATGGTCTTGCCTGTACACCATGTCAGAAGCCAGGAGCTCAGCGGGATCCTTCACACTGACACTGGTCAATGAATGAGGTATCGATGTGCCCCTTTGCCTTAATTTCATGTGTTTCAGGACGGCGTTTAGCTACGGTAGACTCTGGCTGTGCCTTTCACCTCCGCCATTGAAGGTGTGATGTGCTTCTGCTGGGGTGGCTGCCACAGGACATGGAGATGTTCGCCTGAGGCCTGGATAACCCACACCTATCCAGAGGGGCAGGAAACGAGGGCCAAAATTTGTATCACCATCCATCAGTGGTAGCTGGAGAGCGGCTGTCTCCCCTCCGCCAGCGATTTTTCAAGAAAGCCTGCGTGAGTGGTATCACTGTGGGCACCTCAATGTCCTTTGTCACTCAGTGGCTAAGATCAGTCAGGATAATGCGTTTCACTTGCAAATAAATAGCGAAATTATCCACAATATGCAGGAGTTGTTGTGACTTGCTCCGCTCAGCAGTCAGGCCTGCCCCCATAAATTGTGAGTTTTTAATGAAATTAAAATTTTAATTTAATTAAAACATTACAGTATAGTGAATAATACCCTGGACTATCTATTATTATTATTTTTCCATCAATGATATATCTTAAATATATAAAATAATAATAAAGTAAAAACAACATTAAAACCATGGGTATTCTGACTGCTCTCCAGCTACACAGCCCCATACTCAGCAAACTGTGATGCACTGTGTCTTCTGAAACCCTTCTATCATGCCCAAAATGTAGGTGTTTTTTTTTAGGAATTTCAGCTGTGCATCAATGAACCTTGGTCATCCAAACTGTGCCGCCAGTTCACTGGTTGTCCTTCCTTGCACCGCTTTTGGTAGGTACTAACCACTGCACACAGAATTAAGTCATGTGCTCAAACTCCCACTACTACTGGGCAGCAGCAATGAATAAAGTACTCATCTGCCTTTTTCTTTTTAAAGTTCCTTGCGCACTATCCAAAATCCCTACGCACCTTTAAATAACTGGAGGTTTTTTAGTATCTCTGTAATACATTAAAGTGTAAGCTCACCTGCCACAAGGCAAAACCTCTTCACCTGTCAGTGGTTTTAATGTTGTGGCTGATCAGTGTACGGAATTTTTTTTTTATACAATTTTACAAGTAAAACTGGTGGATACATATGGTATACAATATAATAAGTTTAAAAAAAATATGTCAAATATATTCACATAGAAATATATAACAAAAATATCCTCTAGAAATCAGGCAACACAAAGTAACACAACAGTGCTGGAATAGATATTTAGTTCAGATTGGAGAGCATTGGATGTGATCATTTTGTTCCAAATCAATTCATGATACATTTCAGACTTAAGGATATTTGAAAATTAACAAATTGGAACTAAACACATTTTTTGTCTGTGCACGTCTCTAGAGCTTAGTAATCAAGATAGCAAGGATTCAAAGCAAGAGAGTCATAGTGTTGTAGATAATAACTAGTTCTAAGACATGGAAATAAAATAGAAATGATATTAGAATATTCTGCAGCATTTCACTATTTGTTGGCTTGATTTTCTTGATTCTTGAGAAGAGAAAAATGAAGTAATGTGATGCGTTACATGAGGAAAAGGATAGCAGCAAAGGATAACAAAAATAAAAAATTCTGGAAAGAGAAATGGAGAAAAGGGCAAACATATTATCAAAGTAAGCCCACACTGGAGAACAAAGGCCCGGAGGCTACAGAGGAGTTATCGTTACCATAGAAGTCACAGATCTCTCTTTCACTGCTCAGATGATTTCCTTACCACTAATAGCACCGTGGTTTGTCAATTTTTGGGGAATGGAACATTATCATGGATTTTTTTGCTACTCAAGAAATCCCCTATTCATAGAGCAGTTTGTCTGCTCTGGTAAATGTGAGTAATATTCTCTTATTTATTCTTCTGGTTGATTTTATACAGTGAGCACTATTGTTGTTTCTTTTTCTTTTTTGGTCCATACATCGTTGTAACCATTCCTCACCCTTTACCACTATCTTTATTTGTATGTTAAACTGTAAATCTGTAAGTATTATGTTAGAAATTAAACTCTAATTCGATGTAACATAAAAAAAACTGGCTTGTCTACTTTGGCTGTCTGGGAGCTTTTGAAAACATATAATGTATGGAAGAGTGTATATCAACTTAAATCTGATCATGTTTGAAATGTTAAATATACACTATGTTTCTAGGCTCCCATGGCAACAATGTATTATTCATAACCTGCCCATAACTTTCCATGTGCCTGTGGCATATACAAGTCCCTGTGCTTTATAACAGCATCTTATTTTACAATATAAACTTCCAGATACAGAGGATAACAATTTTACTTGGTACTAAAATATATGTTTGCAAGAATTTATGGTTCTCATTTAAACAAAATCATCGGATGAGAGTCAAGTTTGAATTCAAACTCTGTTTTACGTTTCTGTGAATGTATTTTGAGTGCTCTAGATGTTTGAAAATAAAGTAAAATCTGTTTGTATATGAACTTATAAAACATTTTGGACCATGCTACTGGATGAGATAAACCACTTGATAAGATAAAAAGTGATTGAAGTAGAGAAGTAACAATTCTTCAATCTTTTCCCATCATTTTTGTAGTGGGATGGGGCTTTAAAAGAACTACTTATGGAAACTAGAAGATATACCCTTCCTCACACAACATGCAATGGAGCTGTAAGTGATGGGAAAAAAATGTAAATATTTATTTTGTGGGTCAAAGTAAGTTCTATAGAATGGTGATGTACTTATAAAAAAAAAAAAAAGCCCAGAAGGTTGTGCCCATATTCCTGGCATGGCAATTAACTTTCACTGTAAAATATGTTTTTTGTGCCAAGGGATGCCTGGTTACCATAATACTATTTAAAAATATGCATGCTTTGATTCTTTGAAATGTAAGTGGTACAAGGATGATTTCTACCCTAACCTATCTCACATGTTAAGCAGAGCTACCCAAATTGCATAACCTTAGCTGTTGTAGAACAACACCTCTCTGGATGGCTAGTCAGTCTCTTTTTTTCTCCGCTGTTAAACCTGATTATTTAGTGGATATTTGCCAGGCCGATCCTGTTCCTATCAGTATAAATTTATGGACTTAAAAGTGAAGTCAAGGGATTCTATTGTTAAACTGAGAATTGGCACTGGGAACCGCTGCAAATCATTACATAGCTACATAGCTAAAAAGAGACTTGCGTCCATCAAGTTCAGCCTTCCTCACATTTGTTTTTTGGTGTTGATCCAAAAGAAGGCAAAAAAACCCAGTTTAAAGAACTTCCAATTTTGCAACAAGCTAGGAGAAAAATTCCTTCTTGACCCCAGAATGGGAATCAGATTTATCCTTGGATTATTACCCTACATTCAAATGTATCCTTGAATATTCTGTTTTTGCAAGTATGCATCTAGTAGTTGTTTGAACATCTGTATGGACTCTGATAAAACCACTTCTTCAGGCAGAGAATTCCACATCCTAATTGTTCTTACAGTAAAAAAAACCTTTCCTTTGCCTTAGACGCAATTTTCTTTCTTCCTGTCTTAATGCATGACCTCGTGTTCTATGTAAAGTCCGGTTTGTGAATAGATTTCCACACAATGGTTTGCATTGGCCCTGAATATATTTGTATAATGTTATCATATCCCCTCTCAGGCAATGTTTTTCTAAACTAAATAGGTTTAAATTTGTTAACCTTTCTTCATAGCTGATATGTTCCATTCCTTTTATTAATTTTGTAGCCCGCCTCTGCACTTTTTCCAATGCCATTATATCCTTCTTTAGAACAGGTGCCCAAAATTGCACAGCATATTCAATATGTGGTCTTACCAGGGATTTATAAAGAGGCACGATTATATTCTTGTCTCGAGAATGAATGCCCTTTTACATACATGACAATAACTTACTGGCCTTGGCCACTGCTGATTGACATTGAACATTGTTGCATAGTTGTTGCATCATCCTATTAAACATGACGTGTCATTGTCTTTGTCAGTAGTTAGCATGTCTTGCTCTACAAAGAAACTTTTTGAAATTCAGGTTATCTTCCTCTAAATCAATCCCAAAAGTCTACCCTCCCCCTCCCATACGTTGCCCCCACCCACACATGCAGACAAACAGATACAAATACAGCCACTCATAAAGCGGTATAAAAACACCTCTGAAGCACATAAATGTTCTTCGATATGGGAAAAAGTATATTTTCCTACGTTGTGCAAGAAGTTCTATGGAGGATCCCACAGCCTCACAGCTGACCACTCTTTTTTGTACTTTAGGTCATGAGTAGGAGTAGAACAAAGACATGGGATCATCGTGAAGGCCTTGATTGCAAAAGTATAAGTAGACATGTCACCCTGGGCAGTCTTTGCAAAATAAAGAAATACCCTGAAGATGATATAGCCAATATAAAATTATATTCTGCAGTATACACATATACAGTATTTAAAAGATTATTTATTCTATGTAGACATTCAGTGGAAATTAAATAAATGCCAAGAAATGTAAAAACAAATATTAAAACTAAACTTATAATCATGTATTTGACTTTGAGTGTCCATTGTTGTACATTAAATTCCCACTATTATTTGTTGAATAAAATTATATTATAATGGTGTATTATATCTTACTACATGTATAATATCTAGTGAATGCAAACATTTGTACATGAATGCTTTCTGCTGTCTTCAGTGAATTATCGAGTTAGACTAAAGGCCAGGCATTACCTCTGGGGCATCAGGTAATGACTTCGATAATAGCTTCAATATTATTTCCCTTCATTTCGCATTCTCCACATAAGGTGGATAATATATTTCCTACTTCCTCTGAGAGGTTTGCTTTTCCTTAATTAACAAGACCATTTCTCTGAAGAGCATATTGTGAATTCTTACACTGTGTTTATTCTCTCATACTGTACAGTATGTTCTATCGGAATTTCTAAGACTTTTTTTTTTTTTTTTGCTAGACCATCGAAACACATCTTTGAGCTTTGGACCACACAACCTTTCTGAGACTTTAGAGATTTTCTTCTGGAAAATGAGACATTACTTTGGTCTTCAGATGACCCTCCTATCCATGAAATCAAAATATATTAATTATTACATTCTTAAACAACTTTTACTATTTAGCAGAATCTAGTTCACGTGTTTAGGAAAAAAATACATTTGCTGTAATGGTATTGGGAATATTTTGCATATTTAGACCATTGTAAACTCTAAGCATCATTAACATTGGTCATTTTAAAAACTATAGGCTTTTTTATCCCAAACAAATTTGACTTTTGCACAAAAAGTGAAACATAAATATGTGAAATGATAGGGAGATCTATGTGAAATAAGACCTAATAAACTGGGTAAAATATTGGCAAGGAATTGTACCAGACTATGATATCATGGAGAGCAAATAATCTTAAAGGATTACTCCAAGCTCCACGACCACTTCAGTGATTTGAAGTGGTTATGGTGCTTTAAGCCTGTATGTGCAGCATTTCACTATTAAACACTGCACATACTGAATTTAACCGCCTTGCTGCCGGAGGTAGAATTCCACCTCCGGCAGCATCACAGGTGTGTCAGATTAAGAGTGGTCTGCTATCTGGCTCTACAGAAACTGGACAGAAGTCACAAGTGGCGGATGGAGCCTCGGCACCCGGTGGCAATCCAGGCAAGAGCGTAAATTGTTGCAAAACAGTGTTTGTAGGCGTATGAGGCTTGGAGTAACTCTTTAAGAGAAAATCAAAACAAGGGAGAGATTGAGGGATAAACAAAGAGATACATGTATGTGTTGGAAGCAAATGAAAATAAACTAAAGGAAAGCAAACCTGAGGGTTGAGTGAATTTGGGGTTCAGTTACTAATGTAAACCTTAGTAGCAGGTCTGGTAAAGTATTAGGCATTGTCCAATCAAGGTATTGTTTTTGCATGAACATTGCTCAGTCAGCCTCCTTCTGGTTAATAAGTAGGTACTTCAGCTAGTAATGGCTACTGTAGTCTACTGAAAAAGCACATGTCACTGGGTTCTAGATTGAAAGGAAGGGAATCTTAACAACCAAGTGATAAATTCCTGCCCCAGAGCTAGATTTAATGTACATTGTGCAAGTACACATTTTAAACCAACATTCATGTTTTTAATCTATAATAAAATATCAATATTCACACTTTTAAAACAATTTTTATATAAATATCTAGATAGCCGTGTTGTATATTAATTATAGAATATTCTCTTCATAACATTTTCTGACATATCACTTCCTTAGATATTGTTTTCTTTTCACCTTTGTGCTGAAACGAACAATATTCCCCTGTCATATTTATGTAAGAAATAATTTCTCTCATCCTTTCTGAAGGAGAAGCAAAAAAAATAAAAAAAAACCCCAAACAAAAAATAAACATAAAATAAACAAAACATAATTTAAGCTCTAAACAAGAAATGATTGTGTTTCATGCCCTGCGCTGATCAGATTTGCTCTCAAAATGACAGATCTATAGAAGCATTAGGAAACTCAGCCAAGCAATTCATTGCATTAATAAAAATAATAAAAAGGTGAACTTTAGGAAACATCCTATAAGCATTAACATTATTTACTTTCCCTAATCATGTGAGTTTAAACAAATATTGCTGTTATTCTTAGTGATTCCGCAGAACAGTGCCTCTACTTTGCTCTCTGGAGTGTATTTTGTCCTGCATTGTAAGGTATCATTGTAATATGCTGTAGGTCTTGTACCGAATTCAGTAGAGAACAAACAGCTAGATTGTATTTGCCAAAAGTCTTGACCTTTTGAGCACAGTGTGCAGTTGTTATATTAAGAAGAACATTTTTATTTTAAAAGGAAGATTATAGCTAACTTGTAGATTTCAGATAAAATATAGATTTTCTTATTTTTTATAAAAAAAAATTTTTCACGCTTTGTAAAATATACCTGTAAAAGCGTATGTGATTGGCCAAAGTTTACAATTTCAAATTGTAAGAAATTGTTTTCAGCAGGCTGGGGGTGAAAACTTAACACAATTATTCTGGGGGTATGTACTAAACGATCATAACTGAAAACATAAGTGTAAAGTTATAAAATGTTACTTGTGACAAATATAGTTACTCCCCAGTCATAAGAAGTAAATAAAAATGTTCAGTACTTATCATTCACATAAAATACATTATTAACAGAAAACCTATATTTTATAGTTTATTGTGACAGCCAGTGTGTAACAATTTGTGAATACATTTGTACAGTTATAAAAGATACTAATAACTCACAATCTAATCTACTACTGCTAACGACTGAATGCGAACAATTATACATTTTTTAACAACAGGGTTTTTTTTAAAGAGAAAGAAAGCACGCGTAGATCAAAATTGCAAAATTGGAAAAAAATTATAAAATCAGCTATTTTTCCAGCTCCGTTTTCAACGAATTAACCTATTGATTTTTAGGTTGGAAGAAGCACCATGGGAAACATAATCGGGGAATAGCTTGAGGGCTGATGGTAAATATAACTGAGAGTACATTTTAGCCCACAGATATGTGAAACTAGATATTGCATGAAAAGTCACTTTCTTACACTATGTGTTCAGCTACTTAATGAAGAGCAAATAGAGAATATGGAATTGTCATAGATTTTTTTTTTTACATGATTGGTTGTGTGGCACATTGCTTATACTATGAGAGATCTTGATTAAAGGGTTACTCCAACATCCATGACGCTAGGTGCGAGTTGCACCCCCGGCACATGTGACTTTAGCAGCCCAGGACAGAGCCAACTGTTAGTTCCATGCAAAAATGATGTCTGTCGTCGGGGCTCACTGCACACTGGTGATAGACGTAATCAGCTTCTACAAGGGAAAGCTTGTATCTCTCCTCCCTCCTCCCTTTGGGGTGTTTGCTTCCAGTCCTTCCTGACTGCCTATATTAAGCAGTATTATTTTGTTTCCTAGTCCCTTCCCTCTGTCCATTGTCCACCCCACCGCCACTCCCTACCTCTCTCCCCTCCTCAGTTCAGAGGGCACACATGCCCTCAAAGCTTGGAGATCAGTCCAACCAAATGCTTCTCAATGAGCATTTGATTGGACCACGGAGAAGGAAGTCTTGATGTCAGATGGGGATTGGAGAGCAACGCTGAGGACTTTGCCAGACGCCTGATTCCAGGTAAGTTTAATCTTGTTTTGTAGGTTCATGACGGGGCAATTAGAAATGCCCAACAGGCAGAAATTTAGTTTATGATAAAAAATGGTTTTAAAACCCTTTCAAAGGTGGAATAGTAAAAAAGGCCAAACTGAGCTCTAGATCCATGTGCTACATGAGACCAGAACCAGGAGAAAGGTACATAGAAAGGTAGGGTTTTAAGGCTGTATACATTGTTTCTATTATTATGTATATAATGTTAAAACCAATATGGTTAAACTGTAGATTTATAAAATATTAAGAACTCCACGTTTAAATTATTATAATATCTAGAATCATTAATATTTAATTATTTATTTAGAAAGTATTTTTATGAGAAAGATTACATTGCAATTCCTTGTATTCTCTAGTATAGCCTAGATCTACGTGGGCCGTTAATGTGTCCAGGGTGCACACCAAGGCGCTTGTTGCCAAGGAAATCTTTGATTTATTTTGCCCTTTGCCTAGAAGGAGTTCCTTTTAATATCCGTTATTAATTCCTTTAATATTCTTTGCATCTTGGAATCTTCTGAGGTAGTGTAGATAGTTCTGCCAAGTTATGTATTTATACAAATCATGCAGTTACATGTACATGGACAGTCATTACACTCATGGTTGTAATTGTATGGTGATTTTCGACCTCCAATGCATGTTAGAGGGTAGGTGGTAAATAACGGTTAATTGCATGCAATAAGCCTCACAACAATCAAATGGGCAGCACAATTTATCACTGTGGAAAAATAGATGAGATAAACTGGATTATTATTTACGTAGTGTGACACAATAGTTTTGTGACATCAAGAAAAACGTAAAACAGCTGAAATTGTGTCACTTTTGCTGTTCTATCACACATAGCTCTGATCTGATTGGGGCAATGCAATGGGCATATTTCTTTTAATCCATGGAGTGAAATAATGTATGGGTAGTAAAAATATGCACAATACTATATATGAGTAATACAATCAAAACAAACAAAACAACCCAATTATATATATATATATATATATATATATATATATAAAAAATAACACGCTAAGAAAAGTAAGAGTTAAGAATATAAATTAGATTATTTGAGACAAGAATAGCATTGGTAATTGCATTTTCCCACTTCTGTTAATTGGAGAAGTTTAAGTTAGTGTAAGTTAGGTTTACTTCCTTTCAAGTTAAATTGTATTTCCTATAATAGAATCCACCATGAAATAAGAATTGCTGAAATAATGAACAAATTAATGGATGAACGAATGAATGAACGAACGAATGAACAAATGGGATTAAGAGATTCTACCTTTTCAAAATGCTGCTACACTTAGATACTAAATACAAAGAAACAAAGACAATAGCACAATGGACAGCAGGTGTCAACTAAATCATATTGTGCTTTAGAACAAGAGTCTGGAAAACTTGCTCATCTGTTCCATATCAACTGTCCAACCTTGGAGAACAATAGGCTGTCCTGTACCTGATTTCAAATGTTTGTGCAAAATGTTATGTACGTATTTAACAATCTCAGTGTCAATCTCTCTTCACTCTCATCATGTTTCTGGAATTGGACCTTGAGTTATTTGTGAATTTGTGATAACAAATAGCGTAGAGGAGGGTATATATAGATAAAGGGTTAATATATGCATTTATTGGGGTAAAATACACACACACACACAGACGCACAAAGACACACATTAATTCAATGGTTTTGTATAGGTCATGATAGTATCACATTATTACTTTCACTTCAAGACTGAATTGTTAGTTATGGCCAGGGCAGACAATCGGTACAACCGCATGTACGGGTGAACGGCAACTGACAAACTGAAAAAGGACTTAAAGTTTATTTTTCTTTTAAATGTTGGGATCATATGAATTTGTTTCTTGTTTTGGTAACTAACTGGTGTATTTTTTTTAAAAGAATGTGAAACAAAACACCAGAAAAGCATACATTAACTGACGTATATGTCACAAAATAAAAAAATAATAATTTTGAGTGTGTATATAGTGATTTTTTTTAATATTCCAGTGACAATTGGAGGGCAATATCATGCTCTTATGTGTTTGGACAAGCAAATCACCAAGATGCGACATTGTATTTTAAGGACATCTACCACCACAAGAGTGGGATGAAAATATCAAATGATATTTGTGGTTTATTTTTATCCCCAAGCAGCACTATAAACTACGTCTTCCTAAATTGAACATTTTCAAAATAAGAATTATGTTACATTCCAAGGACTGCTGAAAATTGTTAAACACATGCCAAAGGAGCAATGCCAAACAGTGTTCGAGTGCCAATCAGATAAAGTATTTTGGTAAAAATGTGGTTTTAATGCAGGGGCATAAAAAATTCAATTGAATCTTTTCGTAGATGGAATGGTGAATGCACCATATTGTTTTGGAAATGTAATGTTTTTTTAAAGACTGTGACAAACTCAATAACGTGAATTTACATTTTAGAAATTAAAGGACTTTAGGATCTTTTGATGTTCCTGGATTGCCAGTGAGGGGTATAAAACCCAAAGTCTTCACATGTCACACATAACTTCTCCATGAAGCAAAGACAAGCTATGATACTGTAAAAAAGAACATTGTACTATAGAGCCATTATTGTTTTATATTGCCCAAATGTTTAAAGAGACTCTCCCCATATTACAAAACAAAAAAAAAGGAAAAATCACTGTTTGGTAGATATACTCCCATTGAAAATATGCATGCATTTAACTATGCATTGTTTCATTGGGTTTATATCTAAAAACAGATTGCAACACCTGCAGATTTCTTTTTTTTGCAGCCTTTGCAAGTCCTTCCCTTCAAAACCCACCCTGACTTTCTGTGGCTGTCCAATCACAGACTTCTAAGTGCAGCTTAATGAGACTTCTTTGCAAGGAAGCTGCTCTGGGCAAGTGCTGCCTCTTGAGTTTAGCTCCACCAAACCAGGAAGTAACAGGACCAGTTGTCTGATTGACAGGTTAATTTATAAAAGTGCCCATTTATATAGAAAATGAAAAAAGGAGGACACGCGCTTCACACATAAAGCATTTCAGAAAGCTAAAGTGCTTTAGGTGTCTGGAGTTTCCTTTTATGTACTTCAAGAGCTTTAAGAACTTCAACACTATTTTCAGGTGTTTGGAAACAACCACATACCACTGAATTACACTCTCAGACAATATATTCAAGATGTCCAAGTAAAAGTGAAGACCAACACAAACCTGTCAATATTTATAAATAGTGAATGTTATAAAGTATATATGGCTGACTTAATGGAAACTGTGCTGAATTTTATTTCGGATAAAAAAAGTTTTTACACAATATCTATATTTTTCATATTCATATGTGTAATTAATATTTAAAGTCCTTTTAAACTAGAGTTGCAATAATTATGTTTGTAGATCATGCATAATTAATGTTACTAATGCAATGATTAAATGCAAACAGTTGTTTTGTTTTACATAATGTTATTCTACTAACTGGCCAGGTGGTGTCAGTAGCAGCACATTAGCTTCAACTGTGCAAAGACAGCAAATTTAATATAATAAATGTTCGCGAGCCCTGACCTCACCCTGGCAGTATCGCTTCTTTAAAAATTAACCTTACAGCTGATGTACAGTATAATAAAAACTAATGCGGGTTTCTGCAGAATAACTATTTTATTCCAGGAACTGAACTGGCAAAAGGGCTTGGATATTATTTATTCTTAGAAGTAGGCAATATATCATAAGATTTTATAATCGGATGTAGTGTCATGGTGAGGAGAGGCTGATGCAGACTGTAAAGGATCAGTAGTGTTAGGAGAGCAATATTGTAGCGAGACACTGAGGAATGCAAATTTGAGATATTTGGGTTTAAGGCCACGGAGTCCAATGGGCAATTCAAAGTATCGCAAGTAAGTGTCATGGCTTTGGGTTTCATACCGACTTTGCTTCATTTTCTTTTTTCATTTTATTGTTATTATTATTATACTTTATTCACAAAGCGCAAACACATTCCGCAATGCTGTACAAGGGTACAATTCGTACAAGTAAAAAGACAAAAGGTACAATACATCTGAGACAACAGAAAAATTGTCAGACAAATTCAGAAAGAGTTGAGGGTCCTATTCCTGTGGGAAAAATCTAGATCTAGGAGGGTTGAGAAATGGGAGGTGGGGTATGCAAAGGTGAGAATTATGTTAATACAGATACTCTCACACAATAGGCAGAAATCTAAACAAACTATTTATCTTACAGGTATTAGAGTTATTGGGTCCTCTCAGGGGTAGCATTATTTTTTTTTGGAGGGTTAAAACCAACTGCCCCTACATTTTTGAGGGTGGACAATGGCATCAATACCCTCCACACCCAAAGCCAATAGGTGGGAGAGGGCCAGATAGTAACATGTTCATTACAGGTTTTTTTAATTACCCTGTCCACCTGTAGCCCATGGTTGGGATGTGAGGGGTGGACAATGGCATGTCTCCCTCTTTCTTCATTTTTAATGGGGGGGTTGCTTTTACAATAACCCCAGTTATATATAATAGCACTTTCCACCTTTAAACTAGGGATGGCATGGGGGGTTGTGTAGTATCCTCTCTGTTGAATTTTAGACCCCCTCCCGCCCCCACTTGCAAATTTGGTGAAAGTTAGGGGTACGGCTTTAGAATGTCCTCCCATGTTTTTCTTTTTATTTTTTATAGAACCCTCAAAAACTAGCCACCTGACCATATGATTAAACCTTGCACGTTTTTATTTTTTATTTTTAATTGGTCCATCCAAATCGTTATACTTGAAAGGGCCAGATGAATGACATTTGTGTGAACGGAAATCCCACATGAATGAAACACTGATTTATTTATTCTTTAGTATATTGATTTTTTTTTTTTTTATAACATTTCACTGCTACTGCTCAACTACTGCTCATCCTAACATGCTGCTACTGGGCTTGCTCTATGTAAACCTGCAGTAGCAGGAAAGTTTGGTTGAGCAGCAGTTGGTCAGATAAGAGTTGGCTCTGATTCAAAATGGCTGCTCAGCAAGAAAAAGTAAAATTTTGTAAAAAATAAAAATCCATGCACATCATTTAAATTAAAAATCATTAGCGTTTCATTAAATGTAATAAGCATTTATAAAATGAGAAGTGAAAACTTGATTAAACTTGTCTTTTAACCTATATGGGTATGTAGAGTGGCCCTTTAAATATAATTTGTAAAAGCAAAAAGTATTCTTTGTTCTTATTAATATCTGATGATGAAGAGTCAATGTACTCTATTTAATCACTGACCTAGTTTACTAATTACAACACTGTTGAGTCACTTTTGGCCAAGGCAGTATACTTCATGTGTCTCACTGATGAATAGGTCCCAGATGTTCCACTTCAATTCATTTGTTAAAATAATTTCATGCAGATTTTTTTTTCAACTCAAATTCACTTTTTAATTTAACATAATAACATAAGCCCCCACCTCCCCAACTATCTGAATTTTGAGTTGATTTTAAAAAGTAAACAATTGAAGATGTGGATGTTAATAAAACAATTACATTTTACATAACACAATACTATTGGAAGTTTAAATGGGTGAAGAAAAGGTAAATAACAAGTTTGTGTTAAGCAAGAATTAAGACCTCACCCCTTTTAACCCCTTAAGGACCAAACTTCTGGAATAAAAGGGAATCATGACATGTGTCCTTAAGGGGTTAAAGGAACACTATCACCATCTAGCCCCCACGGCTCCCCTTTGCCTCCCTAAATATTGTAAAACCCTACTTGTATTCATGTCTGCAACAGCTTGCCCTGCCCCTGTCTGCCTCTGACCTGCATCATCAGAAGTGGTGGTCTGAGCCAATCACAATGCTTCCCCATAGGATTGGCTGAGACTGACAAGGAGGCAGATCAGGGGCAGAGCCAGCATGATTCAAACACAGCCCTGGCCAATCAGCATCTCCTCATGAATTAAATCAATGCATCTCTATGAGGAAAGTTCAGTGTCTGCATGCAGAGTGTGTAGACACTGAATGGCAGTGCTGCTCACTGTGCAGCACTGCCACAGGTTGCACCTCTAGCAGCCATCTGAGGAGTGGCCAGTGGAGGTATCCATAGGCTGTAATATAAACACTGCATTTTCTCTGAAAAGACAGGGCTTACAGCAAAAAAGCCTGAAGGACATGGCTATACTCACCAGAACAAATACAATAAGTTGTAGTTGTTGTGGTGACTATAGAGTCCCTTTAAATATATCACTAGACCAATCAGCAAGAACAGAAGATCTTATTTTGTGGTTTGATCTCTTAGCATAAATGTAAAACTATAAAGTTTTATTGTCAAACAAAGACATTTGAATGCATATCTCAGCTAAAAGGATATGCAGTCACACTGGATTATTTAGCTGTGTTAGTAAACATAAATCTCCTAATTCAGATTTTACAGCAGCCTTTTTTTATAAATATCTCAGGCGTACAAAAGTCAGTATAAAGTTGTTAAAAACACAATGGTAAAAAAGCATTGTATAAACCCGCCACTATTTACAGAGTTCGCCATTTCGGTGGGTGCAAATCTATGATTACCTTATATATATATATATATATAGTGAGAACAGAACATATGCACACACTTATTATAGCTGCTATTTTAGGGTGCTGCTGCTGGCCAGTAAATACAACATAAATTCAGCACATTACACTTTAAGCTATTTTTAAAGGAACACTCCCACTTGATTCAAGCCACCATAACAACTTCATCCAGCTTGCATTACTGGTAATTACTATTACTTGCAATGGGCAGCCAGCGATAGATTGAGAGCATCTCCAAAATTGTATGGGGCCGCAGGGAACAAGAGAAGAGGCAGAGATTTTTCTTTGTGGTTAAACTGTTCAAAAACAGTTAAACTTAGCGAGTTAAGACTACTGCCACCATAACAACCTTATAAAAATGAACCTGTTAAGGGTTGTAAGTGTTTCTTTAAAACCCACAATGTTTTTAAAATACCTGTCTTAAGTAAACATAGTATGAGTTTAATTGCAGTATATGATAATTTATTGTATGAACCTGCCACAAGGCCATAATAACATCCACTTAATATTGTTGCATAAACTTTGCAAAATATAAAAATACTAAAAAAAATATTGTGTATATAAAAAATATCAAAATAGTAGAAAGTTTTACATTTTTTTTAATTATATTAAACAATTTTAAATGTTTATCCAAACATATCAAATAATTAGAAAATATTATGCAACAATATTAAATTGAGGACCATATTAAAGAAAGCGTAACCCATATAAGTGTTTCAACGAGACGGTCACTCATGCATGTTTCTTCCGTAGAATACCATGTGGTCTAAGGCCAGCTATGTACTCTGCTCCGTATGAAATCACAAAACATAACATTTAATTTCCCTTCAGGGGTTTTACATAGGAGTTAAAACTGATGAGTAAGCTAAGTAAGACTTATATGCAATTAAACAGGAGGAATGGTAAATAATTGATTTACTTGACAGGCAAGTCAGGCTGTGTTTTTAAATAATAGATAACGTTTTCACAGTGCAAGTGATTTAATATTCTTATCTCCTTCATTTACTAGACCAAAGTATTACAGACTGACAGATCAATTGACTCTCCAAAAAATATAAAACTCATAATTTTTTTTTAGCAGTGAGCTGCGTTCTGTGTCTGCCATCACCAACATTTTTCTAGGTTTATTAAAAATACAAAATTCATTATGGTGTTTATAAGTTCATTTCCTTTTAATGGCTAAAGTGGGTATCAAAATCTACGCTGTAGATACCGCTTTCCATTTACCATATTCATACTTAGGCCTCTCCCTATTACATCAGTGTTTTTACCTCAATCCTATCCTTTATATAGGCTTTTCAGACTCTCATGGTTCAGTTTATCCTGCACTGTCCTATTCCCTATTTCCTATTAACTGTATGGACAATTAAACCATGTTCATTGTCCATATAATTAACACAATGCACAGCAACACAAGGGAAAATTAGAAATCTGGGTAATATAGCACTATATATATATTGTATTAGTTAACACAATAAAAAATGTGACCATGCAAAATCCAGAATACATTCACATACAGAAATGGGCTGATACAGAATAAAACTAATAATTTTTATCAGTGTTTCTAGAAAAACACAGGATGAATATGAGACAAAATGTCTACCGTAAATGCACCTACGTTGTGTCAGTCTAAGGGTTCCTTTAAGTGAAGACATACATATATTCTTCTAAACTTCTTTCTAGTTATCATTAAATAGTTTTATTCAAAGATGGGTGCTGGTGGCTCTTTATTCGGGTTCATCACAAAGTTCTCATGAGACATCTCAAAGTCTTACTTAGGGCCCCTGAATACAGCAAATATTTAGGAACCACACTGCACAAACAACTGCATAGTCGTAGGAACTCAACATTCCTCCAATGTTGTCTGTAAGACACATCTTTCCAAGAAGCTTAAAACTCTTGCTTAATGAGATACCATTTCACCCCTCAATCAAACCTTCTATCTGTGTTCTATCCTGCATTCTCCTAATGCACACATTCAATATGGAGAAAAAACTACTTGCTGGGAGGATACATGCCTGAAAACTGACAAAGACATAACTGGTGATAAACTATGTTACTCCATATTCACATTTTTGACAACATACCAATATTTCCATTAGGTTTCGTATACTTACAAGTTTACAACTTTACAGTTGCATATTGTTGTTCAGATCCGATACTTTCTTTTCCAGGATTACTCATCAATTATAAATGACTTATAGATCATAGAGCAATTTACTGTCACTGTTTCCCTATTTCCAAATACTAAATTTGCTCCCTCACAGAGTGAAACCCAGAGGAAGACGTTTACCTGACCTGAGAGTGGCCGGACTTGCGTCTGAGAGTAGTCAAAGGAATAGCCAGAGGTCAAGGGAGTACAGAAGATGGGCACACGATAATCCAGGCCAAAATAAAGGGAAACCAGAGAACAGAATAGTCAGAAGGTAAGCCAAGAATCCGATAAAAAAAAATCAATCAGAATACAAAGAGCGCTAGAGGACTCAAACAAGAACCACACTAGTAACCTAACAAATGCCATGGATGCCTTTTTATAGTGTGGGATCTTTTGCTTTAAAACCACGCCCCCAAAAGATCGGGGAGCGTGGCCACATTTTAATTTTGGCGGCATTATTTTGCTGACGTCGGCGCGCATGCGCCATGTCATAAAAGTGGGCGTGTTGCGAGCGGCCGGCGTCAGAAAGACTGAGCCGCCTCCCGGAAGTGTTAGAAGAGGACACCGCGCTGCGCGGGTCTGGCAGGGAAAGGTAAGGTATAGTTACCCCCCTCGAGAACCGCCCACAGGGCGGGTAGAACCAGACCCGTGAGAACAACGCCTCTCAAACAAACGAACCAGGCGAGGGGCGTGAACATCAGAGGCATCCACCCATGAACGTTCCTCGGGACCGTAACCTTTCCAATCTATGAGATATTGAAGTTTTCCCCTAGAAATACGAGAATCTAATATAGACTTTACTTCGTATTCATTTTGCTCCTCTATGAGTTCAACAGGAGGATTCAAGGTTTTTTGAGTATAACAATTACATATTAAAGGTTTGAGGAGGGAAACATGAAGAGAGTTAGGTATCTTCATGGCAGTCGGCAAGCGCAGGCTATAACAGACTGGATTAATGCGTTTGAGTAGTTGGAAAGGACCTATGAAACGTGGAGCGAATTTCATTGAGGGGACTTTTAATTTTATGTTACGAGTACTCAACCATACTCTGTCACCTGCTACGAATGTAGGAGCAGCCCTGTGACGTCTATCCGCATTATTTTTTTGAATCTGCGCCTTCTGAGTCAAAATATGTTTAACCCCTAACCAAGTCTCTCTCATTTCGTTGATAGTGCTGTCAACATTTGGCACTCCGGTAGATGAAAAAGAACTCGGAAGAGTTGTAGGGTTAAAACCATAATTAATAAAAAAGGGACTGTGTTGAGTAGATTCGTGCACCAGATTATTATGGGCAAATTCAGCCCATGGAAGCAGCTCCACCCAATTGTCTTGATGATCAGAAGTGAAACAGCGGATATATTGTTCAAGGCATTGATTCATCCTTTCCGTAACCCCGTTTGATTGGGGATGGTAAGAAGAAGAGAGGTTGAGATTGATACCTAATTGGTCACAAAATGCCCTCCAGAACAGTGAAATGAATTGTGGCCCTCTGTCGGAAGTAATATCTTGAGGTATGCCATGTAAACGTACCACCTCCTTTATAAACAAAGAGGCCAGTTCGGAAGAAGATGGTAATTTGATTAATGGAACCAGATGGGTCATTTTAGAGAATCTGTCGATAATAGTCAATATGACACTATGATTTTTGGAAGGAGGCAGATCCACTACAAAATCCATGGCAATACTCAACCAGGGTTTATCGGGAATGGGTAATGGCAAGAGAAGACCAAAAGGACGACCTTTAGGTGATTTAGTAGAGGAGCAGATACTACATGCAAGAATGAACTCACGAACATCCTTCTTGTATGAAGGCCACCAGAATTGTTTTTCGAGTAAAGATTCAGTTTTGTGAATACCAGGATGCCCTGCCAATTTGGAGTTGTGTACAAGGGATAAGACTTTTTTTCTATAAGCCAAGGGTACGTATAATTTGCCCCGGGGAACGATTAATGAGGCACGATCTTGGAATTTGGATAGTTCCTCCATCAACCCAGAAGAGATTTTGGCCTGGACAGTGGCAATTATGAGGTCAGCTGGGATTATGGAGGAAAAGTGGGTTTCGGGAGGTGATAAATGTTCATGTTGACGGGATAAGGCATCAGCCTTAGTGTTCTTTGACCCAGGTCTATAAGTTACAATGTAATTAAACCGTGTTAAAAATAAAGACCATCGAATCTGCCTGTCTGACATTCTTTTGGCCTCTCCAAAATAAGAAAGGTTTTTATGATCTGTAAGGATGGTAATTGGAATAGATGACCCTTTTAATAAATGACGCCACTCTTTAAGAGCTGAGATAATAGCCAACAATTCCCTATCACCAATATCATATCTTTTTTCTGTTTCCATTAATTTCTTAGAAAAAAATCTACAGGAATGCAGTGGTTGATCATCAGAGGGTCTTTGAGCTAGCACAGCCCCAATACCAGTTTCTGATGCATCTACCTCTAATAGAAAGGGACGTGAAGGATCGGGATGTCTCAATACTGGCGCTGAGGAAAAAGCCTTTTTTAATTTCTCAATGCTTCCTTAGCCTCGAGACTCCATTCCATGTGATTCCTTCCTTTTTTAGTCATGGCAGTGATGGGGGCAGTGATAGAGGAAAATCCCTTAATAAATTTCCTGTAATAATTAGCAAATCCCAGGAAATGTTGGATGCCTTTGAGTCCAACGGGTAAGGACCAGTGTAGGATAGCTTCTAGTTAGTTTTTTTCCATTTGAAAGCCAGACCCTGAAATTATATAACCCAGGAAATGTACTTCGTCTTTGTCAAACAGACATTTCTCTAACTTACAGTAAAGTCTGTTTTCTAATAGTTTAGAAAGAAAGAACCAACCTGACATGTTTATGGTAGTCATTAATACTGTTGGAGTAGATCAAGATATCATCTAGATAGACTATTACAAACATCTGTAAATATTCTCTTAAAACATCATTAGTGAAGTCTTGAAAGACTGCTGGGGCGTTACATAACCCGAAGGGCATGACCCGATACTCGTAGTGACCATAACGAATATTAAAAGCAGCCTTCTATTCATGCCCTTTCTTAATTCTGACTAAATTGTATGCTCCCCGCAGATGTAATTTAGTGAATATTGTTGCCCCCTTCGATCTGTCTTAAAGTTCTGTTATTAATGGAATAGGATAAGCGTTCCGTATAGAGAGGATAGACAGTGCCTCTAAGGGGCATAATGCCGGGTAACAAGTCAATGGGGCAGTCGTATGCCCGATGCGGAGGTAACTTTTATGCTTCCCATGGTTCAAAGACTGCTTTAAGATCTTAATATTGTTTGGGTACCTGAGTGGTTAATGGTTCCATAGTAGGCACATTAAGTAAACCTACGTGTTCTATTGGAGTAATACACTTTCTAAGAAAAGTGTAACATGTATAGCTTGGAGGAAAGACGAGACGGGGGGATATGATAGAAACATTTAAATACATAAAGGGAATCAACACAGTAAAGGAGGAGACTATATTTAAAAGAAGAAAAACTACCACGACAAGAGGACATAGCCTTAAATTAGAGGGACAAAGGTTTAAAAATAATATCAGGAAGTATTACTTTACTAAGAGGGTAGTGGATGCATGGAATAGCCTTCCAGCTGAAGTGGTAGAGGTTAACACAGTAAAGGAGTTTAATCATGCGTGGGATAGGCATAAGGCTATCCTAACTATAAGATAAGACTAGGGACTAATGAAAGTATTTAGAAAATTGGGCAGACTAGATGGGCCGAATGGTTCTTATCTGCTGTCACATTCTATGTTTCTTTGTTTCTAAAAGTATCACCCAATTTTAAAATCTCTTTTCTCTCCCAGTCTATTGAAGGATTATGTTTAGAGAGCCAAGGAAAGCCGAGGATAACAGGAAAGATGGGAGAGGTGATTTGTTGCAGGGTTATAACCTCCCTATGCAGGGAACCTACGGACAATACCACTGGATTAGTTTCTTGTGTGATAAAAGGAATTGACAGTGATCTACCATCTATGGCCTCAACGGCCAACGGTGTTGATCTATTTTGAAACGTGAGAGCATGTTTCTGACCCAATTTGCAATCAACAAAATTCTCCGCCGCCGCAGAATCTATCAAGGCAATGGTTGTTACCTTCTTTCCTTCCCATTCAATAACCACTGGTATAAGAAGCCTATGATCTTAGGAAATACACATTACACAAAAGGCCTGTCCTCCTTGAGGGCTTAGGTGCTGGAGTTTTCTGGCCGGCTATGACAGGTTAAGAGAGAATGTCCTTTTCTACCACAATATAGGCATAGTCCCTCCCTACGACGGTATTGTCTTTCAGTCTCAGACAAACGTGTAACTCCCAATTGCATAGGTTCTGGGGGAGTGACTGCTGTTATCTCAGATGAAGGGAAGGTCAATGCCAGGCTTTCTGGCACCTGTCTTGGTCTATCTCTAGTGTTTTGTCTATCTCCGAGATGTTCATCAATGTGGGCAAGATATGTGATTAATTCCTCCAGCACATTCGGTAAGTCCCTGGTAGCTACCTCATCTAAGAGCTTATCCGAAAGTCCGTTCATGAATACGTCTACAAACGCTTGTTCATTCCATCTAACTTCGGGAGCATGCGTACAGAATTTTAGAGCGTAGTCAACAAGAGAACGAGACCCCTGTCTCATACGTAACAAGGTCTTGGCAGCATTAGTCCTTCTCCCTGGGGGATCAAAAGTCCTCCTAAAAGCTGCAACACATTCTGCATAGTTAAATACTATCGGGTTGTCATTTTCCCATAAGGGATTAGCCCAAACTAACGCCCTATCTATCAACAAAGTGATTATGTAGCCAATTTATGCCCTATAAGTAGAATATTGTCTCGGATGAAGTTCGAAATAAATACTGACTTGGTTTAAGAAGCCCCGACATCCCTTAGGATCACCCCCATAATGAAGAGGGGATGTTGCTGGATTGGTAGTACCTACATCAACCATTTCCAAAGTTTGTTCTGAGGTCTATGGGCAGGGATTTGCTCCTCCGGTTGGAGATGAGCAGTACGAGCTAGCAAGGTCTGTACGGCAATAGCGAACTGGTCCATGCAATGGTCCAGTTCTTCAAACCGGTTATCAGGTACCGGCCCAAGAGGGTTAACACCTGCAGGGTCCATGGCCCTAGTGTAATGTCACGACAGTGACCCCTTCACACAGAGTGAAACCCAGAGGAAGACTTTTACCTGACTTTAGAGTGGCCGGGACTTGCGTCTGAGAGTAGTCAAAGGAATAGCCAGAGGTCAAGGGAGTACAGAAGATGGCACACGATAATCCAAGCCAAAATAAAGGCAAACCAGAGAACAGAATAGTCAGAAGGGAAGCCAAGAATCCGATACCAAAAAATCAATCAGAATATAAAGAGCGCTAGAGGACTCAAACAAGAACCACACTAGGGCGCCTAACAAATGCCATGGTTGCCTTTTTATAGTGTGGGATCTTTCACTTTAAAACCACGCCCCCAAAAGGTCTGGGAGTGTGGCCCCGTTTGAATTTTGGCGGCACTATTTTGCTGACGTCGGCAAGCATGCGCCGCGTCATGAAAGTGGGCATGTTGCGAACGGCCGGCGTCAGAAAGACTGAGCCGCCTCCCGGAAGTGTTAGAAGAGGACGCCGGGAAAGGTAAGGTATCGTTACACTCACAAGACCTCACCTCTTTTTTTATTGGAGAGAAATAACATTTTACACTTGACATACAAGTCATATTCCTCACATGAACATTACTCAAAGTTTAAAATTATTTTAATATACAAATAGAGATGCCACTGAACATATTTCATTACTCATACTACTAACTCATGGACAATCCTAGCTCTGTCTGTAACTTTATATAACTCATTATAGGTTAACCTCTTTCATTGCTTCCTTGACCCACAATTCAGCCATTTTGGAGGTAAATATTTGCTCCTTATTTATTTGTCTCTTTCTGTTTTTTAATTTATGTCAGGGTTTGGTTGGGAAGGGGTGCTGACACCATAAGTACCATAATTAGGAACCCACTATGCGAAGAAACCACAATACACAACAATGTGAGAAGGAAAACACGTATATTAGTTACAAGAACACAAACTGATAATACAAATGCAAAACAAGAAAACAGGGACACTGAATACCAGGAAACAGACAGGCCTCTGGGACTCCTGCAAGTTGGATACAGGCAGCAGGGACTCAGGTAATCAGGCCTTCTGGATATTGTGAGCAACGCTTGGGGAGCAAGATAAAGATGGCAAGGCCTCCGGGAGCAGGATACATAGAGCAAGGCTCTTGGGAGCACGTACAGAGACTCTTATACTCTTACGATCTGCTGAAGACTTACGTCTATCTTCTGTCCGTACTCGCACCTCTGATGCTTGCCTTCAAGATTTCTCAAGAGCTGCACCGTTCTTGTGGAACTCCTTCAAAAAATCGTTAAAAACCCACTTCTTCATAATAGCGTATCAATTAAACTGTTAATAGCTCCTGACTGATTCCTCTTCTACAACTGTCACTAGTCTAATACTATCCTTACCTTTTTGTGTCATTTTACCCCACTCCCTCTAGCATGTAAGCTCATTGAGCAGTGCCCTCAACACCTTTATTCCTATGTGTCCAACTTGTCTGGTTACAACTACATGTCTGTTCGTCCACCCATTGTAAAGCACTGCGGAATTTGATGGCGCTATATAAATATCATAATAATAATAATAATAATAATAATAATTAATTGTTACGTTCCTGGTCAAGATCTGAAAATATTTTGCAGTTGGTTGTATATGTTTAAATAGTGGTAAATAAATTATATTATTATTAGTAAAATTAATGGGAGACTAGCTTTATATAAGTGTTTTGGAAGAAGACTTTGGAGGCCAACAGAAGAAGATGAACTCCATCTTTAAAAAAAGGTCCGGAAAAGGTTGCTCTGTGGCTCAAATGGTAATGGACCCGTTTAGAATTTTACTTTTAGTTACAGGTTCCTTTACACCACTTAACCCATAAGTCATTGTTTTGATTACTTTAAAACAGTCAATTAATAAAATGACATGCTTTAACTCCCTTGAGGTGGAAATGTTTATGTGACACATTGCGAAACAAATCATAAAAGGGAACTGAGTTTGAACTTTATTCTTTCAGCGTCTGCCATGCGTGACTTCGGGCTAAACAAGAATTTAAAAAAAAAAAAAAAAAGGTTGACTGTAGTTTCTTTCACTTTACACGGTGCTCTTTCATGGAAGAATAGTCTGATATATTTCTTATGAAGCGCGCCAAGATTTTGGCCTTCCAAGGACTGAACACCTCACAAGACCCCATGCAGTTATTGCTTGGGGTGATATTCTTTGTGTAATTATGAATAGTATTTTCATAATAGCTGCCTAAAGATAAATGAGTTAATTTACGTTATTGCCAGTTGGCTAACGGTGACACGGATGTTTGGAAATATTTCAGCTATCTCCTTTGAAAACAACCGAAATCACACTAGTGGTCATGTAACGCAAAGGTAAAATTTGAATATACAAGATCCAGCGCATTCACTCATTCACTAAACAGCAATTTCAAAGCTCACAAAATGTAATAGTTTTTTTTACCTTACCTAGGCTAATATAACAGGGGTTTAGTTACAGTATATGATCATACGTCGCACTAACCTGCCATAAAGTCAATGTACCCCATCTTTGGCAAGTCCTACTCTAGCACCTAATGCTGGCTCTCATGAGATTTATCTACTTACTTGGGAAAATCTTCCTCCTGTGGCTCTCTGCAGTACAAGGCTAAATAGGGCCCTGGAATGAGGCACCTGTGACAGGGAGGGGTGCAAAACCAATGAGTTGGCCTGGTCTCCCAAATATACATAGGAAACCAAGAGGGCTGCACTCACCTGAACATGCATACATTATAGGGTGCTGCTGGGGCCAATTTATACAACATGCAAAATACACAATCCAGCGCACTTACTCATTCACTAAACAGTGATTATAAATCTCACAGAATGTAGTAACTAAAATTGTACAAAATATTATTTAATGTATTATAAAGATAATGCATTAAAATATTGTCAATTAATTAAATAAAATAAAAAAACAAGAAGCAAAGAAAGTTACTTACCTTTTTACGTGTCCCTCAGCGCATTAGTTAAAGTTTCTGCTTGAAGACCCCTAAAACGCCATCGGGGTTATTCACTAAAATGAGGATTCAAGGTAAATTCTACGAGAATTTCAAAATCTAAAGTCAAAGTAGCCAAACTAGAAAAGTTCTCAAAGTCAGCTATGCTCTCCATGCAACTACTCTGGCCTTAAATTAAAATCCACTTTAAATTTACTTTAAAGTCTCAATTTAGGGACTAGCCCTGCATGAATTGCTCCAATCAGAATTCGATCGCAGATATTAGGGAGAAGATATGACGGGAACGATGGGAACGATATGTTCTGAAGGAGAGTCCAGAGGAGATACAGACATAGAAGGGGATCCATCCAGTGTACTTATTGGGGAGAGGGCAGGTGACGTGGATTGATTCTTAAAAGTCTAGGGGCACTGAGCACGGTAGGATTAAATGTACATGGCCAATGACCTCATGATACCAACTTAATCCTATGGAGAAGTTAATACAGGATCATTAACTCACCGGGTTTAGGAAAAATAAGAAGTAAAACAAATTAGGTATTTATTTTGCTTGAGTAAGAAAGTTATGGACCATGAAGAGTGCATCTTCTGATTGGTACCAAGCTGACAAATGAGAATAGAGTAATTAGAGATGAAAGCAGTTGGATAATTGTAGGAAACACTCACAAGATGTCCTGAGTAAGCAAATTGGGGGAGACGTAAGACGTGATTCTTTTATATCAGCCAGTTTCAACGAGTCAAAATAGAGTATTGTCTGCCTCCTCACATTACATCACACTTTCTGTTATGCACTTTTTAACACATTTTTGTTTTATTATTCCTTATTTATGTATCTATCTACCTTTTTCAAGTCATTTTTATGAATGGGGAGATAATGATTGGCTTAGAGCGTCAGTTGACCGCTCTAAGATAAGTAGTGGTACCCGGTCAATGCAGCCGAGCCTTTCATGCTGAGGAATGGAGTGGGAGAGGGAAGAGCAATATGGCGCTGGATCACAGCCTTTGGGGTAAACTGCTCATGAACAGTTTAATCCCTAACAGTAAGAACGTGTCTATGAACTCCTGTCACCATAACAACTTCATTATAATAAAGTTGTTTTGGTGCCCGGAGTGTTCTTTCAAATTGCTGCTTTTATATGATAATGATGGAACTTTGTGCAAAGTTTCCTAAAAAAAAAGGACATTATCCACATAAAGGTCGGCTGGGTTAATGGGAGTTGTCATTCATCTTAAGTTCCATATGCTGTTTATCATCAGTTTTGAGCATTATATTGTGTTTTTATTTTCCTTTTTGTAACTGTATATGTTCTGACAAGGATACCTAAAGCCAGCTTTTAATAACCTGTAATTCTAAAGAAGACACCTTAGGACTTAAAACGTGATTATCCATAATTCTTTCTATACGTGTGTTCCTCCTCCAAAAGCATCTTAATTTTAACAGCATCCAATATTTGTATCTTTCTTTGAATACTTGAAGCATAAGAGAATTTTGCTACTAAGCAGTATCAAAAGGGATATACAAAAACTGTTGTATCTTCTTAAATGGATTTAATCACATCTTGAAGACAAATGGGGGAGACTTATCAAAGTGTTTATAATTGTACACCTAATTGGCTGCATTTGGCTAAATTTATCAAATCTGGGTTTTTGTTGTTTTTGTTGTTTTTTTTGTTTTTTTGTCTGTTGCTTCTTTTGAGCCAGAACCATCATTTTTAATACCTTATTTTCTTTTCAGTGGTGCAATAGATTTATCACTTTTTCTGAAAGAAAAAAAATTGTTTCACTTCTCTAAATTTTGTGGTCTTGTGAAATGCAAATTTCTAAAGAAATTATGCAAACTTTTACTCACTTTTAGAACAGTCTAATAAATATGATCAAAATAAAGGCGGAATTTCAACAATCACTTTTCAGATTACTTTGATACATTTGCCTAATTCGTTTAGGATTTTCAAATCGTTTGACCAGTTACGAACACAGCCATAAATTTGTGACTTAGTCTCTGATGTTGTTTTATGCATAATTAAAACATCCATTATTTCATGCAGATTGTGATATATAAAAAGATGACATCTGCCAAAAGGTCAATAACGCAATAGGAATTTTGTAATTGAAATTTTTTTTCTTCCTGGATTATAACAGCCACCAAGTATTTACATGATTAGAAACTAAGATAAAGAGAAATCAGCATTTTATTCAAAACACTGCCTTAGGGAAACATAGGAAAGATTTAAAAAAAAATTCCTGTACATTTCACTGATTAATTACCTGAGACATCTAAGCAACTTGTGTTAAATGCCCAAGAACTCCATATATCTATAAACCATATGATGCAATAAATGTGATACATTTATAAAAATAAAAATAAAAAGTCTAGCAGAGAGTACCAAACAGACGAAATTTAAGTTGGACTGGAAAAGGGAAAATATATGGGGACTTTTAATAATAACTACATATATCTTTAGGTTATAACGCCTAAGGCACTGAGAGCAGGGACGAATTAGCAGCGAGGCAAACAAGGCATTTGCCTCGGGGGGCAAAAAAAGCCACCCCCAATTTGCCTGGTGGCTAACTAACAGTCCAGGCAGGTGGTTGTCCGGCTAAAAAGTTTAGGGCAGCACAAAACCAGGATACACCACTGACTAAGAGCTGGGGCTATTTCTGCAAAATGCTGGAGTATCTGCTCTGTACACATTTTAAAAAATGCTATCAATTCAAAAACCTTCTTTTAACACTAATACACGTAGGAGGGGATGATGTGCACTTTAGTCTGTTTATTAAATGGCTAGCATCATTAAAAAGGCTTTTCTAAGCCCCTGACACTTAAATTGCTGAAAGAGAGGGGCGAGACTCATAAAAGAAAAAATGTCTGAATGGTAAGAGAAAGTTAAGATAGCGGGGGTTGAAGAAATTCTTTATTGAAGGATTTGTTTGCATACACACCCTATTCTGACATGTCTGACATATTCATCTCTGTTTAACTGTAAATTACATTTCTTTTATAATGAATACGTCTCAATTCATGTTGTAAAAGGGACATTATAACCAATCTGGACACTAGTTTACAATAATCATGGGATAGTAGTTCTGCTTTTAAAATAAATTTAAATACTTGTTTAGTTAGTAGAAGTCATAGGTTATAATGGATGAGAGGAACTAATTGGCCCATCCATGCTTAGTTGTTTTTATATTTTACGTATATTTATATTATATTTTATATTCTCCTGGTATATAGTCCAGTGTATATATATTTTATTATGTAATGGTATATCTGCTTTAGTCGTTTTTAGTAGCCACTTAGTTACAAACACTGGCCAAAATTGGCGTTCAAATTAGTTTTTTGCATTATTCTCACACAAACAAATAATAATGCTACACTTGGCCAGTGTTTGTGACTAAGTGGTTACTAAAAAAGACTGGACATACCCCATTTCCAATACCTTGGGTTGTCTATTATTGCAAATGGTATGCCTTAATGGGGGTAATTCTCATTCCTGGGCTACCATACGGTCTCAAAGGCAACGTAACCAATCTGGTGAATTTCAATGTGAAACAAAATGAAAAATGTAACATGCTATATTTGACCCTGTAACTCCCCAAAACACCATAAAACCTGTACATAGGGGGTACTGTTTTACACGTGAGACATTGCTGAATACAAATATGTGTATTTTATTGCAGTTAAAGCAAACAGTATTATGACATTGACAGTTAAAATGTCACGTAGAACTAAAATAACAACATTTATTAATTTCTCACATTTTTTTTATATTTTATTCATACTAAATTATGTTTCATAGCTAAATATTTGATGTTAAATGAAAGCCCTGTTTCCCCTGAATAAAATGATGTATAATAAGTGTCGGTGCACTTAACATGAAAGAGGTGAATTACAGTTGAACAGACAAATAGTCAAATTCCAAGTTTTGTTTACGTTTTATTCTGATCAAAACGTGTTCATTTGGCTCAGTCCTTAAGGGGTTAATCAACATACTTCCAGTACTATTTTTTTGCCAATGCTGTCCAGTTATACCTCTCTTCCGTTAGTTGAGTTTAGCTACAGTTTGGATTGTGCCACCCACTATTTTTTTATCTCTTTCACTGAATATGTACTTACTTTCTGAAACCCACTTTCTCCAAAACAAAACTTGTTACATACATCTATCGAGGTTGAAACACTGCTTTGCTTATAGTTTGGGTACAGATCCAGTTGCAGTTTTTTTCATTGTGTAATAAAAAGCCTAAAAATTAAAGGAGCAACACAATTAAGTAAATATTATTTTTAAAAATGTAATAAATGTAAGACTAAGTAATTAGATAATTCGATATAAAGTCACATTTTTCTTTCCAACATTTCTTATTTTTTTACAGTTCAATAATCCAAGCAATAAAAAAAAGTCTATGTATGGAGACCCCAACATTTTTAAAGGAGCACTATAGGGTCAGGAACACAAACATGTATTCCTGACCCTATAGGGTTAAAACCAACATCTAGCCCCCCTGACTCCCTCATGCTTACCTAAATATAGTAAAATCTTACTTGTATTCAAGTCTGCAGCTGCTTACTATGTCACTATTTCCTTTAGACCTGCCCACTGTCTGCTGACATCATCAGAAGTGTTATTCTAATCCAATCACAATGCTTCCCCATAGGATTGGCTGAGACTGACAAAGAGGCAGATCAGGGGCAGAGCCAGCACAATTCAAACACAGCCCTGGCCGATCAGCATCTCCGCATAGAGATGAATTGAATCAATGAATCTCTATGAGGAAAGTTCAGTGTCTGCATGCAGAGGGAGGAGACACTGAATGTTTGGATGCATTTTAGGCAGCCATGACCCAGGAAGGAACTCTAACAGCCATCTGAGGAGTGGCCAGTGAAGTTATCACTAGGCTGTTATGACAATGTTTACAGCAAAAAGCCTGAAGGTAATTATTCTACTCACCAGAACAAATTCAATAAGCTGTAGTTGTTCTGGTGACTATAGTGTCCCTTTAAATAGAAGAAATTAAATTAAAATCTGGTTGCCTTTTAAATCTATATGAAATAATTCTTAGCAATGTTAGTATCACTATTTATTTGTTTAACCATTCAACATCTTAAACAGTCAGGTTAGGACCAGTCTTAAAGAACTGTTTGTCTACTTTCCATTTCCCTATTAACTATAATGGTCTATTATCTTGCTGCCCTGTTATCAGCAAATCACACATGACTGGGATATTTGCATACTGATCTATGTATGGTATGTGCCATTTACATAAAGGCTTCAGTTATCAACTAAACAACTGGATTGTAATCTGGTTAATGTCAGTTGATACATGTAATTTTATGAGAAACGTTTTTTGCAGACATGCATCACTGTTTACATATCCCACTCACTGAGCATACTTTATATGGAAAACAAGTTATGTAATTCACATTGATATGCAAAACAGCCAATATAGGCTGCAGTTTTTCTTAAAACAAATTGTTTTGCAAGATTTCAGAGGTAAATTAGCTGGTCAGCATTAAAGGGACACTCCACTGTCCAAATACAAAATAAATAAAAAGTCATTTTTAAGTAGAGATATACCCCCAATGAAAACATGCATGTGTTTAATTATGTATATTTCATTTGGAGTATATTTAAAAACAGCTTGCAAATATTACAGATTTCTTGTCTGCAGCCTTTGCAAGCCCTCCCCTTCTAACCCTGCACAGACTTTCTGTGTCTGTCCAATTACAGACTTCCCAATGCAGCTCAATGAGAAGTCTTTACAAGGCAGGTGTCTGGACAAGTGCTGCCTTTTGGGTTTGGTTCCACCAAGACACTACAGGCTCTATAACCAGCTAAATGTGATGACGTTCCTCACTAGTTACATCCCTCGAAATGTCATTTGAAATCCTTCAAAAAGCCTATCTCACTCCTGAATGTCTGAAGTCCTCACACGAGAATGGCAACCTTTTGCACTGTCTTTAGAGATCCCCTTCAATTTCATCTCTTTGGACCTCAATCCTTACATTTGCCACTCGACCATGAAGTTGACCCTATAAACGTATCCCTTTATGTGCCACTTTTAGGAATAATAGAGGATGAGAGGGGCTGGAGAGCAAAACTAAATGAAATGAACCCTATGATCCCCCTCCCACTACGAATGAATATTTTATTGAAAGTGGCCATTTTCATTTGTGGTAATTTCTCTCTGTATAATTATCATAATTCAATATGCCAATTCTGTTCTTTCGATTCTCTGGACCAGTTTGTAATTTACTGCATAGAGCAGTCATTCTCTCTCTGTTCTTATTTTCTTTGCAATTTCCTTCCAATGCCGTTATCTGTTATTCATGTCAATGTTTATTTCTTGTCTTATACCAAAAATAAATGCATTAAGGTACTGTATGTGACTGCATAAGCAACCACCTCCTTCCAATTGATGTATTTGCGTCCCACAAGCTCTAGTGTAAACCTGTGTGCTAGGAATTCTGAGATACTCATCATGTCATTTGGGAGAGGGAAGGCTGAACCAAGTTCCGGGTGCCATACTTGTTGTGATAAAAGTTGACAGTTAAGTCTATCTTTTATCAACGCAGATTTGGGCAATTTTCCAAACACAACGTATACATTCCATTGATACCAACTTGCATGTAAAACTGTCATCTGCACAAAAAGGCAGTATCTCATTTAACCTTTTACTATTTCACTCCAAACTTAGCTCAAATTGAGGTATCTAAACACAGAACACATTCTTTAATGGTTTTAAGAACCTCCAAAACTTGCGTATTCATAAATAGATTGTTTCATTCTTACAGAGTCGTGTTGGTCCCGATAGTGTCATTTTATTTATTTACGTGTCTATAACCTTAAATATATCCAACATGTTTCTGTATAAATATAGAAAATATATAATCTTGTAAGAATACAAACGTTTACATTTCTCATGTGCAGAAAGAATTCTTCGATGAAAGAAATATAAATAGTGTCCAACCCTGATAAGTCAATCTATGAGAAAATAAGAAATATTTTCAGCAAGATTGCAAGTGTCAGGTCATTGATTTGAAGATTATCTGGATCATAAATGTGAGAGTGATTGAAATCTTTTTGAGAGAAAGTCAGTTGTGGTCTGTCTTTCCAGGAAACTGACCTGACATCGCATATTTAAAGTGGCACTGTCACTTTTCAGTATTTCATTAAGATATAATTTCACTGAAATTCCAGCACAATCCAATGATAACATAAGTCAAAGTAAGGACTATTTTGTGTTATGATAAATCTGAGGTTGACAAAAGGTCCAGCTCTACCAAAAACTTTATCCAGTCCGAGAAGCTGTCACAACTGACGGCTGTGGGAAAAGCCGTACCTACGACGGGCGCAGGGATCGCGGCTGTGACTGGGCCTCTCAATCCAGGGGGCCCAGCCACAGCTGCGACCCCTGCAACCATTGGTGGCCTGGATACCTTCTGGGCTGGTGCACAGCCGCATCGGATCCTGGGTGTCTGACAGGAGGGGAGAGCTGTGCTGCTCCCCTCCTGTCTGTGTGTAGTGTGGCCGAGCGGTCTGACAGAAGGTGCTCACTGTGAGAAAACTTCCTGTCAGACATGGAACCATGGTACAGGAGGGGGAGAAAGGGAGGGTATGGGACAAAGGGAGGAGAGGGGGGAGAGAGAGAGAGAGAGAGAGTATGGGACACAGGGAGGGGGGAGAGAGGGAGACATGGGACACATGGAGGAGAGAGGGAGGGTATGCGACACATGAAAGGGAGGGGAGAGAGAGGGAAGGTATGGGACACATGGAGTGGGGAGAGAGGTAGAGTATTGGACAAATAAAAGGGAGGGGGAGAGAGGGTGGGCATTGGACACGTGGAGGGGGAGAAATGGAAGAATGTGACACGTGGAGGGAGGGGAGAGAGGGTGGGTATGGGACACATGGAGGGGAGAGAGGGAGGGTATGGGACACAGGGAGGGAAGGGGAGGTGGAGGGAGAGAGGGAAGAATAAGACACAGGGAGGGGGAGGGGAGAGAAGCAGAAATGGGGAAACATAGAGGGGCTGGGAGGGAGGAGGGCATGGAAAACATGGAAGGGGGCTCAGGGGAGAGGGAATGGGACACATGGAGGGGCTTTGGGGTCGAGGTAATGAAACACCTGGGGGAGGCCAGGGCACAAAAATGAGACACATGCAGGAGCTGGGGGGAGGGAATGGAAGGAGACATGGGGGTTGGAGGGGGTTGAGACACAGGTGGGGGGCGGGATGAGACACATAGTATACGGGGGCCCAGAGCAATTTCCACACAGGGGCCTGGTTGATCCTAGTTACACCTCTGCCTGTGGGATTCAGACATCGATCTATAGAGTCTCAGCGATCCTTCCTAGACCGGAGAGCTGACGTGGCTCCTGGTAAATAAAGTACCAGGAGCTGAAAAGGGCAGCAGACTGAAGAATGGCAGCTTAAAATATGTAAAACTTACCTTTCCCGGCACCCCACGGCCCACATCGGATCTGTCATATTCTGTAATCTTCATAAAATGTGCAAAGACTCCCAAAAGTGACAAATCTGCTCTAAATATAACTTATACATATATTCTAAATATAATGATTAGTAATTCTCTCGTCACTGATAATACTGATCCACCTTATTCTGCAAGTTAAAATAGGTGTGTATATATATTATTCATTGCTAATATAAATATAAAAGTAATTGGGGTAAAAAAAGTAATAGCAACAAACAATTATCCTGATAGACTAGCGATCTTACACTTTTATAAAGTTACAGCCAAACACATAATTTCATTCAACTACCATGCAGTCAGTAATGGACAGTGAATTTAAGATGTTATGTAGGAATTATTATGGAAACAATCTGAGTTGGGATGGGATGTTAAATAGCCAATGCTGAGTTGTCAGCTAAGAACAGTTTTTCACTGGTATAATATGTAATTATACATGACAGTTAATTACAGGTTTTCAAACAAGATCCTCCCGTGTAGTTCTGAGCTGATTCCTCACCGTTCTCATGATCATTGAAACTCCACAAGGTGAGATCTTGCATGGAGCACCAGACCAAGGGAGACTGACCGTTATTTTGTGTTTCTTTCATTTGTGAATAATCGCACCAACTGTTGTAACCTTCTCACCAAGCTGCTTGGCGATGGTCTTGTAGCCCATTCCATCCTTGTGTAGGTCTACAATCTTGTCCCTGACATCCTTGGACAGCTCCTTGGTCTTGGCCATGGTGGAGAGTTTGGAATCTGATTGATTGCTTCTGTGGACATGTGTCCTTTAAGAGAGTGCTCCTAATCTCAGCTTGTTACCTGTATAAAAGATACCTGGGAGACAGAAATCTTGCTTATAGGGGATCAAATACTTATTTCACTCATTGACATGCAAATCAATTTATAACTTTTTTTAACATGCATTTTTCTGGATTTTTTTTGTTATTCTGTCGCTCACTGTTAAAATACACTTACCATTAAAATTATAGACTGATCATTTCTTTGCCATCGATCACATACTTTTTTCCCTAACTGTATTTGTCTATTTTGTCAAAACAAAACAAGTGCTTATACATTCAAACAGTTTACTTATAAAGGATGTTTAAGAGCAAGCAACAGGCTGTACAAGTCCGGTCACAACAGATATTTCCAGGATAAAATCACAAGAAAACATGCAAAACAGGTTCACAGCTGAATGGTTCGCCCTGAGGCATAACAGTCTCCCAATCATTCAGAGCGAAGTGAAAAATTAACCGGTTACGAGTGTTATGACAATGATCTACAAATCTATATTTATTATCTTCTTTCTTCCAATGTAACTTTCTTCACTGTTACTTTTTCAATTATAGTTTTATGTACATGCAATTGTTATGGTATTCTGTACACGCAGCCTATTAGTATTTCTGTAAAAGTGATTATTAAATTGATAGAACCTATTTGACAATCTTTTTTCACACCTCACATTTGTTTTTCGCTTCCTCTTTCATTGTTCTTACCCTTCGCTTTCCCCAACAATACATATTTTCACCCATTATCTCATCATTCGACCTTATTTAGAGGCCTCACACACACTATTCAGTACAAACAATAGCCGCCATTTTCACTAAGGACTACCTACCCACCATGCTCTTGGCTTTCTTTATAGCATGTCTTTCCATGTGAATAGCATATTCTCCAATTACCTCTTTAACTTCATTGCGTCTTCGCAGTCTGTCAAATTAATTAAGACTCCCTGTCCATTACCTTCGAATTCCCCCTGCTTCCTCTTGTCTCAAATCTCAATCATAACCTTCATACTGTACGCTCATTAGTCATCTAGCTTAGTACTTCCTTTTATATTGGTTTGTTATACTCTACTATCTATTTTACTCATTTGTACAACACTGTGGAAGATGTTGGTACTTTAGAAATACCCGTAACGATAATCAACATAATACAAATTCTTTTTGCTAACAGAGAGGCATAAATACACAGGTGAATTATTGAGATTCTATCACATTCTACTAATTAATCTGTAAGGTATAACAAGTATAGCTATTCTTAATTTCTTACTTGTAAAATTCTAATACTAACATTAATGTATTTTATACAAATTTACTGTTGATTTTTATTTAACACAAATGCCTACATTGAAATGTCTTTTGTTTTATAGTATGTCCTGCAATATAATTTTTATTATCGATTTCCTTTTATTGAGAATACAAAGATGAAATGCTGAGTTGACTGTTCTAGAGAGTACAAAGGATTGAAGTCCTGTTTATCTCCATAAGTGTCTCAAGTGAATTTCTGTCTTGGGCTTCTGGTATTAAGAGAAGATCATGTGTTTCATCATAGTGATAGCTCCAACTCTCACAAGACCTTGTACCAATATTTCTTTTGATAACCTTGAATGAGCCAACAGCATTATGAAAGCAACATTGACTTTATTACCTTGAGAATAATTTCACCAGATCAATGTAGTTATTGGTTTTCTGTGGATTGATGTCATGGCAATTTTTGAGAAACTGTGTTATGTGTATTGAAACCTAACCTTTCCAAAGCTAATGAGAACCAGAAGAGGACCTTGAAAAGTTACGACAGTAAAGCCAGAACCTGGTTGAATTTGTTAATACTTGTGCTGGAGATTCTTCACTATTGAATAAAGCTCTGCCACTTTTTTAGACAGAAAAAAATAATAAAAGTCTATGCTTTTATAAATCTCCTCCAATATGTCAATTTGACCATCAAAATGAACATAACTGTTTTCATTGCAATATGGTAGATAATCTGAAATGTCAATTCTAGAATCAAGATGTACTAGGGTCAATTCCCTTTCTTACCAGGGCAAAAAACATTTCTATGGAAAGCTCCTGCCCAACTTGAGCAGCACGCTTATTCTAGATCTCCAAACTTTAGATTTCATGGTACTCTTGACCATTAAAAGAAGGAAGTGGGTTGATGATCCTTCTCCTGCAGAGTTCCACAACTTTTAAAGAAAACATTACAGAATGTAAAATTTGTAAAAGTAAAGTGATACATGTAACAACTTCGAATGTTTAGCTACTTGTTTTGTATGTGCTGTAATTATATGTGTTTGTAACTTCATGGTGTTGTTTGTGCATCCCCGGACTTACTATATAAAAATATAAATAAAAGAGGAATCTTGATCCGCTATTTCTGGTAAATACTCATAGGCTTAATCACTAAATTCTGAGTTTATGAGATTCAAAAAAGTGCTTACCTGGAGAAGTTTTCTAGCTAAATTTAGGCAGGGCCGGTGCAAGGATTTTTGGCTACACAAGTAAAGATGCATTTTGACGCCTCCCCCCCCTTAAAAATGCGTCTTCACATGTGTCTCTTGTAACCCCTCGTTTGAATTATTACCCTCTTTATTGTATTCTATCTCCCCTTTACTATGTTTTACACCCTCTTGTGTGTCTCTTACAACCCCCCTTGTGTATCCAAGCCCATTTGTGTGTCTCTTTTTTCCCCCCATGGGGCTGAGAGTTGTGGACACATGCTGTGGTGGTGGAAAACTCAGGTTACATGGGCTGAGAGAGGGGACAGTGGCTGTGATGAGGGACACAGGCCCTGAGAAGGGGTTACACAGGGACTGAATGGGGGATGGGGGGTGGGACAGGAGCTGGAGGGAGGACAGGAGCTGGAGTGAGGGGAGGCAGGAGCTGGAGTGAGGGGGGACAGGGGCTGGAGTGAGGGGACAAGTGCTGAAGGGGGGAGAATGAGAGGGGGGACAGAAGCTTGAGTGGGGGCTGTGGTAAGAAGGGGGCACAGGGACTGAGAGAGGGGGCACAGGAGCTCTAGAGGGTGATAGGAGCTGTGGAGGGGGCAGGGACTATAGGGGGCATAGGGGCTGTGGTGGGGACACAGAGGATGTGGTGGGGGCACAGTGGGGTTGGACAGGGGCTGCCCCCCAAAAACAATTGGATTAAAAAAAAATGTATCCCCCCTCCCAGAGGCTTACAGTGGGCCAGGGAGGGGTGAGACAGGAGCTTGAGCCTACAGCCATCACACAGAAGTAATTGAAGTCAGCCAGCCTCTCCTGATGATGTCAGGATGAGGGGGCGTGACTTCCACTGCTCTTCTCCCATCCCCTGGGGAGTCTGAGAGAAGAGCAGTGAAATTCACGCCTCCTCCTCCTGACATCATCAGGAGTAGCCGACCATCTTCAATTGCTGCTGTGTGCTGGCTGCAGGCTGTAGGGAGACAGGTAATTAAAAAAATCCAAGGGGATTCGGATTTTTGTGCCCTCCTGCTCTTGTGCCCTAAGGCAGCTGCCTGTGCTGCCTTATGGACGCACCGGCCCTGCATTTAGTCATAAACATTAGACTTGGACAAGGTGGAAAAATGTGGTTTGGCTGAATCAATTTGGCCCGGAAAATTATTTAATATGGTCTGCGGAATTTTGTCAATGCGGCAGTTTGTCTCGTCCTAATACAGAATATTGTATATGCAAACAATTTGGGAAACCGGCACAGAAATATTTGCATGTATATATATTTTACAGTACTGTGATGGGCTCATTTTCACACCCTTTTTATGAAACTAGTCCAGCTGATCCCTGGTTTAATTACTTTATTATTTTATTTTATTTTATTTATTAAGTGGTTTATCAGTCCATACCATACCCAAGTTATAGAATCCACGTGACCTATTGATCAGCCAAAATTTAGACAAATTGCAATCTGTTTGAAACCGAATGCACAACTCCACTAAACATTGCAATTGCCTGTAATTTTTATGCAATTCCCAGTTTAGTGAATTGTAAACTAATGTATATAAAACTATATATTTGAACCAAATGAAGCCATGACAATAAGAATCTCTGCAGTATGACAAAACTGATAAATATAACCAATAAATTTTTTAGCAACTTGGGGGGCGTGACCTAACCATCAAGGCAGACGGTTGCATGGCCTCCGAGCTCCGGCTAAACAAAATGCGAAACTTTGAAAATAGAAACACGCCACGCTCCAGAGGCACCCAAGAAGACCCCACTACTTACCGCATGGGCAAGAAAACCAAAAAATTTAAGCCCGATCAACCCCGGCAGGATATGAGCATCTGGCGGCAGGCACATGGCGCACTCGAACATAAGATGGCGGTGCTCCACGGCGGCTGTTCAGACTTCTTCGACGGGGCGTTGGAGGAGGAGAAGGAGGAGGAGGGAGACCTCACGGCAGTCACGGTGCAGCAAACAGCGGTATGTACGGCGCCCCTGCACTGCTCCGTCGCACTAACAGCCATCAGGGCAATAATGGCGGGCCACCACCTAAAAATCGCAGCAGATGTGGCCCTGACCCGAGAGGATCTGCGAGACCTGACAGGCCACCTTGGGAGGTGGAAAATACATCGCGAGAACACACACAGCAAATTAAGGAGCTGACACAACAGGTGGCAGATCTACAACAACAGAAAGCAGCACATGACAGCAGATTTGACACCCTGGAAGACAAAAGGAGGCAAAAAAAACTGAAATCTGAGAATGTGCAGCCTAAAGAACTCACACACTTTACCAGATGCCTCCTAACGGGCATACTACCCTTACCACTCACCTCCCTCCTACGCACGAAGAATATCAGCTACCGCTGGAGCCAAGCTCGCTCGCTGCTGATCCCATGAGGAGACGCCACCATCACCATCCGGAACCTGCACAACGCCACAAAGAGCCTTCAAGCACTGGGCCTACCCCCGGACTCGCTCTGCCAGACAACACAGAACCCGCATGGTTGGGACCCCGCGACCACCCGAGACTTTGTGCCAAGCGACTCTGCTTCGACCTCCCGAGCAGGGTTCACATCCAGACTCTAATCTGGGTCAGATCTAATAGTGTCCATTTGACACAGAGACTGCATCCATCTGTTGTTACCTTTTGCTCTTTTTCATAGCTTTTTTTTTTTTTTTAAATATATATATCTCCCACCTTGTAGGCCATTACATATACAGGGAGAAACACCTTGCCCATTCCCGACTGTCGCACACCCAATGTTCACCCCCCCCCCCTCCATGCCTGAGGGTAATTCAGGCGAGGTTAACATACCCTCCAACATGCACAGCTCGCCCACCCACGACCGCCGCACCCGACGGAAGGCACCGAAAAAAGACATCTAGACACTCCAATTTTCCATTAAGTGCAACCCTTACCCACCAGGGAACTGCAGGCCAAAGGTCCCGTAGCCATCACAGGACAGGGACCACGCAGATGACAGGCACACACACAGCACCGACACCACATGGCCATCCCAACACCAACATTACTCTCAATGACCAGCTACACACGCCATGTCGCTCTCCACTCCGCACTCGATGGGTACACACGGGCAGGTAGAATTGTAACCCACGGGAGACCACGGAATGCGCCCCCACAGATGGCTGAAGGGCTCACGACCCACCGCAAGCAAACACGGCTACCAGCAGACACTCACCCCCTAGCACGCAAACCGGCAATTCTCCTAAGTGCACTTACATTACGAGATAACCCCCTTGACGAGACAATCACACCACGCCGGCATCACACGACTGCCCACTCCACCCTGCAATAAAAATGTGCAATGTTACTCATACCCCACCACTGTTCTAACATGTTCTTTGGTACGCTGGCAACTGCTTTTGGGGCATTGTGAGCAAATATGTAACGTCTTGCCTATGCACCAAAAATAAAGAGTTTTTATTTTTTTAATTACAGTTTACAAAGCAATTATTTTAATTGTAAGGCGTGGTTAAGTGTAGTAATACTTGTTACTTGAAACTTTCACCCAAAAGCCCAATACATTTGGTTCAAAATGTAACGTGGTTTTGGCTGGTATAATATTGGGACAGGAGAGAGCAGGGGTGAGAGGGGTGTTGGAGTTATTAAATAATGATAACTGGGGGCTGACACTGACAGGGACATTTACATGCATCACACAGAAATATTCACCAATAATATTTACCAATAGGAGCTGCAATGATATCTTACCAGGCTCGGACTTACCATCAGGCAAACTGGGCAAATGCTGCTGACAGGGGAGATCAAAGAACAGTACCATTCAGCAGGATGAGAGAGGAGAGGGAGGACTAGGGAGGCACTAACCTGCATCGCAGAGATGTCTTATTTGTGTCCATTTCATGCTGAACTATGCAACACATTGTTTACTGAATTTGAATGACTCTTGACGATTACTTAAAATGATCAGAGGACTGGACAGCATGAGAATGTTTAGCATTTTCCTTGTCTCTGCATAAGCTAAAAAACAAATTAAAGAAATACAAATATGAGAATCTTGAGATCTTGAATTCTATCTAATATATGGACTTGCTGGAATACCTGAATGAAAACCTTGGAGTGTCGGTATTTTTGTAGATATTCATATATTACTATTTTGTTCCTTTGTAAGAATATCCATAAAGTATTTGTGGAATTGCAGGTTAAAAGGAAAAAGGGTGTTTAAAGGAAGGAAATGGTTAACATTTATTAGGCTGCCTTATTTCCCCTGACCTTATGCTATTATTAGTATTTTAATTATTTACACTGGCATTTTCATGTCTATAATGCCAATATACTCCGCAGTGCTTCACATTTACACAAGGACATATAACATCAAGATATACAAAGACGCAATAATCTCCAGTTCTAGACATACAAACAGTGCTGTAATACCAAATGACATGTAACACAATCATAGCACTACTAATGGATAATGAAATTTATAATGAAATTGTTGGGAAAATAAATATTTTCATTTAAAGCATTTCTCATTTCTGAATTTTGAAATAAACGTTTGACGTGGCACCAGGCGAGGCAATCAGATAATACCGGAGTACATTCCACTTTCCATAACTGAACTGTTCTAACCTGCTCTTGGCAAGACGGGTAAGTGGCATTGATTCCGAAGCAGGTTGGCAAAGTAACAGTTACAGTTTCTATGGTTTATTTGCGAAAACAAAACAACAACAAAGTACAAGGGAAACACCTTCATTCACTCAATAAGTGTCTTTGTAACATCTGTAACTGGGCCAGGAGTGCTCCCTAATCGTTTTAAGGCATTGGTAGATGACCTTTTGTACTACATCCTTTGTCAATTAAGTCTCCAATGATCCTCACCTACTGGTTTAACTGATCCTATTTTTTTTTTTTTTGGTGGACAGAAACATTCCTAACGCTTAAATTTCAGCTTTAGAAAATCCCAGAATTTGTTTGACCTGCCAAATTAATAAATGTCAGTTTTTATTTTGAGACGTATCAAACAGCGCAGAGGAAGCTACATTCTTGCAGAAAACGTTGTTTTTTTTTCTTGTTCTATGGAACAAAAATGTCAAAAAAATAAAACATTAAAATGCAGTTCTGAAAAAGAATGATAAACTGTTCATTTAGCAAATCAAAGCATTGTGCTGATAGGAAACCATAGTTAAACGAAGATTCGAAGGATAGTTTTCTACCTACATTCATGCTGACCACTTTAATGAGATGGAGTGGTCTTGGTACCTGTAGTGTCCCTTTAAGTACCAGCAGTAGTACAGTAAGTACACCTGTTGTAGTAGTGCTAGGTGCAGGATTCAAGAACATTAATTCATCTTTACTAGGATCCATGCAACAATAATCAGCCGCCATACTAGACAAAACGGCTCTGGAATTCTGACATCAGTAATGTCCAGGGGTGACAAGGGGAGGGGGGCATTTTTGACACAGAGCACAGTGCTGCCTGTCACTAGTAGTGACTGCAGTCATGCAGAAAAAGCCACAGGGTGTTTAGCTGACCCAGGGTCAGCACAACCCTTGCAAGTAATATATCCAAGAAAGGTTTCAGGCCCTCACTAGGCTCAAAGTAAGGCATATTTATTGAAGGACGTACAGAAACATTTCAACCTGCACAGAGGTCTTTGTTTTAATAACTCCTAATGGACAAACACACCGTCTACTAACTTGCTCAGTCACTCTACAGAAGAAACCTGAGACACTCATGCTGAGGCTAGTTGATACGTTGTGAAGCTTCAAAATGCAGGACTTGGGCTGTGACTCTGAGGACTGATCTGATTCTGATTTCAATCTGTTTAAATCTGCAATGACTGTTGCTTCTGTTAACCATGTCAGGTAATTCTTGGCTCCAAATCACCACTGCAGATTAATTATATTGCCAATTTCAAAGGTAATAAGGAGTTTATCAGTATCAAGCTGCTTTAACTCTGTGTGCACTGGTAGCTAATAATGAATCAGGGGTAGCTAAATGGTTTGAGTCTATCAGTATCTTGATGCATAGTGCACACTGTTTGCTGAGAGCTAATGAAGTAGCTGACATATTTCATAACAGCAGCAATATTTACTAGAAAGGTAAAGTTATCACAGCAGGAGCACTACTGAAGATGAGATCATGGGAGGGAGAGCTAAGAGAGGGCTAGGAAGATAAAGAGAAAGAGTGAGCTAAAGCGTTTTACAGAGACATGTACTGTGTTGGTATCTCTGTATTGCAGCTCTGTGTAATCCATCACAGTGATCCTGAATGTGTGGGATAGTTACTCGTTTCTCCTTATTGTGCTCAGCTCAGTTGTATCTCTGTATTTTACTCAGCTCTACCTGTTGTATGGGTATCTCTGTAGACAGCCCAGCTCTGTGTATTCTATAGGCATCTCTGTATTGTACCCAGCTCTCTGTATTATATCTCAATTGTTTCTCAGCTCTGGCCCACAACATGCAGTATCATACAGAGAGCACTGTTGAAGCGTAACGTTGTGACAATTACCTAAGATAGAAACTGTGCTGCAGAAATTGGGGCAGTTGGGAGATTTTCACTCATTTTTTTAAAGTTTCTGAATGCATTACGGGATCATCAGGCACTGTGCCAGCAAACTCCCGTCATTAACAGCGGCTATAAGTAACCTCTGTTTTAATTGTATTCTTCGACTCACCTTATAAATAAAATATATTTACTATTTACTATCTGTCAATCACACGATGCTCACTGCCTGAATTAACCCTTTCAGTAGAAGTTGGCGCTGCCTGAACATGGATAGATATATCTCTCCCTGATACTGAAACAGTAATGCTGGGAGGAAGTTGACTTTTTATTAGCCACCATTAGTATTCAAAGCCTGCGTGCGCTGCACACACTGCGCTCAGCACGCATGTCGATACTGTAACCATTTCAAGAGCTTTAGTGGTGGTATTTTTATTGCAGGTTAATTGTCCTCCCTCCAGTGTGAGCTGCTGTGTTCTGTGTCTATTCTACAAACAGCAGTTGGTCTGTGTAACTGTTTGAATCGCTGCTTCGAGAAAGGCACAGACCTGCTACCAGCTTTTTCTTTATATCCGTTATATAATCATGTAAAGACTGGGGAAGAGAATAAAACTATTTTTTGTACATAACGTTTACCATTACATCTTTGCATTTTAATATACCATATCCGTAAAGTATCTGTTTAAACAAAAGCTTTTTCAATATCCCTGTAACAGAACTATGCTGTATGCCTGGGCCAGTGAACTAACCAAAACCAGCAGGAATTCGTCACATTTAGTGCATTTCAACCATTCGAATGGGTTCGCATGAATTCCCTGTGTAAAGTATAGGTGGCCGCCATTTCGGGACGTTACACGTGGCCGCGGCCATCTTACGTGCGAACAGCGGTGTTTGCCTGCGTGGAACTAAAATCGGATACGCAAACAGGCGAACACCGCTGAGTCCTCCATACTTCCAGAAGTTCGCACGGAAACTACCGAATCACCGGACGTTCGGTAGTTATGTTCAAGCATCTATGGGGATTGCGGCGAACCCCGAGATTCGAATGGATGGCAAGAATTTCATACCTTTTTACCAGGCGAACGGAGATCGACCGCAAGGCCAAAACTCATGGAACTATTTTCGGCTAGTTGGTCTGTGCGGTCGGTCAAAACTTTGGAACTCTGTATCTCCCGAACTATTCATCCGAATGGGCTGATTTTTGGACATGTTGGTCCCCTGAATGAGAGCTATCAAGCGACCCCGGATTTAAAGCTGTACCCCCTGTTTTGGGGAACATCCAGAACTGGGGTAAAATGTTGTACGTTTTAATTATGTTATATGTTATCTGAGGGGAGGAGACGTGGGGGTGTTACCAGATATATGATTGGATGTTTTTATCCTCCCCCTGGGAGTATCCTGTGTGTACCTGATCCCAATAAAAAGCAGGCTGGGTGTTCCAGTCCTCAGTTCTTCTTGACCCTTCAAAACGTAGCCTTGTCTCGTTTCTTGGAAGGGGATTATTTGGGAATATTATTCTGCTCCTGTTACAGCTGAACCTGACGCTTACTCTGGATATCGTGGATGGGATTATACCAGCTTACTTCTCCACAGCAGCTTACAGGGAAAAAGGACGTCTCCAACGGCAGATACCCTCACTCTACCCGGGTAGCCGTTACATTGGTTGGCAGCGGTGGGATGGTCCTTTTATCCAGAGAACAAGTGCTGAATGGAGGCTCAGTACGCCAAGCTGAAAAGACCCACATTAAAGGATTTATTGGAGAGTCGTGGTAGGAGTGCCAGCAACAGACCACGGAGGGAGCTGATAGCTGACCTACTAGAACTGGACGAAATGGATAGGTCCATGGAGGTAACAGAACCTCTTGCACCTGTCAGCGAGGACGATGAAATTTCTGCCATTGTACAGCGGAGATTAGCTTGGTATCCAGAAAGATCCACGGAGCTAATAAACCAGCTGCTCCGGGAAACAAGGGAGGAGATACAAACTAAGAGGGGACAAGAAGCGGAACTGGTAAGAGCTAGACAGCCCATTACACAGGCAGTTCCTACCCCCCCACCCGCTGCTACAGGGAGGAAAATACCGTTCACTGCATTTAAAGCGTTTGTAGAGAATGAAGAAGAAATTGACGGATATTTAGCGGACTTTGAGAGACAATGCTCGCTACACCAAGTACCACCAGACCAATGGGTTACTATTCTGGCTGGAAAGCTCTCAGGAAAAGCAAATGAGGCTTTTCGGGCACTTACTACGGAAGATATAACGCAGTATCAACGGGTGAAAGCTGCACTACTCACCCGATATGCGGTCACCCCAGAAGCATATCGCCGTCGCTTCCGGGAGTCCAAAAAGAAGGCAGTGGACTCCCACATGGAATGGGCAAACAAGATACAACGGGTGGCAACACACTGGGTGCGAGGGTGCAATGCTAACACCGGAGAAGAAATATTACAGTTGTTCTTGATGGAACATTTCTTTCAAGATCTGGCTGCAGATATACAGGACTGGGTAAGAGATCGGCGCCCTGCCAATTTAACTGAGGCAGCGCGACTAGCAGATGAGTATGCAGAGACAAGGAAGGTGAGCCAAAGTAACACACGACCAGCCCCTAGAGCAGAGGCCCGCACTACAACCTACCCTGCACGCACAGAATTTCGGGCCCCAGTGCCCCCAGGGCCTCCACGTCCCCAGGGGCATAACAACCATCCCCGGGAATCTTACAAAGTAACGTGCCATCGCTGCGGCAACACAGGACATATTGCCCGGTATTGCCCGTTGGGATCAGCCAATAATAACTGGAGGCGCCCACCTAACACCGAGAGCACACCGCCACGTCCAGCGGCTGCTCACTGCCTAGAAATTGAAGGAAGCCCTGAAGAGTGCCTGGGAATATTATATGAGGCCAACCCCATACAAGCAGCTTCCCCAGATAATCGTCAGCATCACCGTCAGGAGGTGCGTGTGAACGGACAGATAGCACAAGGCCTAAGAGACACTGGCGCTACCATTACCCTAATACAGAAACACCTTGTAAAACCAGAACATGTGTCGAATCGTACCGTGGCTGTTCGTGTCGCAGGGGGAGCTGTTTTTCGCTTACCCACCGCCAGGGTACACTTAGATTGGGGAGCCGGGTCAGGAAAGACCACAGTGGGCATCATGGACAATTTACCCGCCGAGGTCGTATTGGGCAACGATATTGGCCCTCTAGCTTCAGCATTTTTACCCACTACTGCTGGTGCTTGCCCCGTGACCACCCGCTCACAGACCCGTATCGAGGACGATCCTACAACAGGTCGGGAGACCCAGGTAAGCCACAAGCAGACACCCCACACTAACATGACAGAGAGACCCATAGCTTGGGACACCCCAGAAGAATTTGGGAGGGAAACTAGGCAGGACCCCACCCTCCAAAAGTACAGGGAACTAGCTGACAGTAGGGGGGACGAGCGAGAACGTTTTGTATGGGAGGGGGACAGGCTATACAGATTGACCGAAGGCAGGAAGAGAGGCTGTGCCCCCTCGCAGAAGCGCCAATTAGTGGTACCCAGAAAGTACCGGTGGGAGCTTCTCCGAATTGGCCACGACATTCCGTTGGCAGGGCATCTAGGGGGTAACCGCACAACCTTCCGGATCACCCAGACCTTCTTTTGGCCAGGGATCTCGAAAGATGTGCGCCGTTACTGCAGCACTTGTGATGTATGCCAGAGGGTGGGAAAGAGAGGGGATCACCCCAAAGCCCGACTGTTACCCATGCCAGTGATCGAGGAACCATTTAGCAGGGTGGCAGTCGACCTAGTGGGACCCCTACCTAACCCCAGTCCCTCTGGTAAGAAATATATTCTTACTGTAGTAGACTATGCTACCCGCTACCCAGAAGCCGTCGCTCTGACGAATATCCAAGCTGACACTGTCGCCAGTGCTCTAGTTGGGATCTTCACCAGAGTAGGATTTCCCCGGGAAATCCTGTCGGATCGAGGGACCCAGTTCACCGCAGACCTAACTCAGCAGTTATGGAAGGCCTGCGGTGTCCAATCCCTCCTTAGTTCCCCGTACCACCCTCAAACCAACGGTCTCTGTGAACGCTTTAATGGTACCCTAAAGCAACTACTGCGTACCTTTACAGCGGAATACAGGGACTGGGAGCGATTCTTGCCACACCTCTTGTTTGCATATCGAGAGGTGCCGCAAGAATCCACAGGGTTCTCCCCATTCGAATTGCTCTACGGACGGCGGGTACGAGGCCCCCTCGACCTGATCCGAGAGCACTGGGAGGGAGAGACAGAACATGAGGGGGTCCCCATCGTACCATATGTACTGGAGATGCGGGACCGCATGGGGCACCTAGCCAGGATGGCCCGAGAGCATCTCCAGGCGGCCAGAGGCCGACAGAAACATTGGTACGATCGGGGCGCGAGATTGAGAACCTTCCAGGTGGGACAGAAAGTCCTAGTACTTAGACCCGTTAAAGGGAACAAATTACAAACCTCCTGGCAAGGTCCTTACAAGGTGGTCGCACAGATCTGTGACACCACCTATGTAATTGCCAGTAGCAAGGACGAGAGGATACAGAAGTCCTTCCATATAAACTTACTGAAAGAGTACCAGGAAAGGCCCGAAGACATAGCAGCCATATGTATCCCAGCCACGGAGGACCCGGACAGTCTCCCCATCCCGGATCTACTAGCTAACCCCGAGTCTAAAACCTTGCTGTACACTGTACAACTAGGGGAGCGACTAACGCCCACCGAAAGAGAGCAACTCCAGCAGATGCTAGCTGCAAAAAGATTGACGTTTTCCCAGGAACCCGGTTACACACCCTTAGCGACACATTACGTAGAGACCCCAGGACAAAACCCTCTCCGACAGACTCCCTATAGAATTCCCGAAGCCGTGAAAGAGGAGATGAGAAAGGAGATTCAGGAAATGTTAAAGCTAGGAGTTATAGAACCCTCCGACAGCCCCTGGGCATCCCCAGTCGTCCTAGTCCCCAAAAAGGACGGAACGACCCGATTTTGTGTCGACTACCGACGCCTTAACGACAGAACTGTGACAGACGCATACCCCATGCCCCGAGTAGACGAACTATTAGATCGTATTGCTAGGGGACGCTATCTGACCACCATCGATTTGTGCAAAGGATACTGGCAGATCCCCCTGGCCAAGGACGCTATCCCTAAGTCGGCGTTTGTCACCCCGTTTGGCTTGTACCAGTTCAAGGTCATGCCTTTCGGGATGAAAAATGCCCCAGCTACCTTTCAGTGCTTAGTGGACCGCCTCCTTGATGGCTTCCAGGAATTCGCTTGCGCGTACCTGGATGACATTGCGATCTATAGTGAGACGTGGGAAGAACACCTACGACACGTAGAGGCTGTGCTGGATCAGATTAGGGCCGCCGGCCTAACCCTGAAACCAGAGAAATGTAACTTTGGTATGGCTGAAGTTCAGTACTTGGGACACAGAGTGGGGTGTGGGAAACAACGACCAGAACCGCCAAGGTAGAGGCCGTAGCGAATTGGCCCACCCCCCACACTAAGACCCAGGTATTAGCCTTCTTGGGAACGGCAGGGTACTACAGAAAATTTGTCCCTGACTACAGCGCCATCGCCAAACCTCTGACCGATTTAACGAAGAAAAATTTACCTAGGGTAGTCCTGTGGTCTCCCGCCTGTGAAGCAGCATTCCAAACAATGAAACAAGCTCTGATCAACGCACCTGTTCTGTCTGCCCCCGTCCCTAATAAAAGATTTGTCGTCCACACAGATGCGTCCATGTACGGACTGGGGGCAGTGCTAAGCCAGGTCGGAGAAGATGGGGGAGAACACCCTGTCGCATACCTGAGTAGAAAGCTATTGCCCAGGGAAGTGAGTTATGCGGCAGTGGAAAAAGAATGTCTAGCCCTGGTCTGGGCCCTAAAGAAGCTCACCCCCTACCTGTATGGTCAGGAATTTACCCTGATCACAGACCATAACCCTCTAGTATGGCTGAACCGAGTGGCTGGGGACAATGGACGACTACTGAGGTGGAGCCTAGCCCTACAACCGTATAATTTCTCCATCCAGTATCGCCCAGGCCGGTTCAATGGGAATGCAGACGGACTGTCCAGGCAAACAGAACTTTTACCTTAGAGGCAGACCGGACAGCCCCAAGTTGACCCGAAAAAGGTCAATCCGGGTCTGCCGGAGTGTTCCACAAAAGGGGAGCAGTGTAACAGAACTATGCTGTATGCCTGGGCCAGTGAACTAACCAAAATCAGCAGGAATTCGTCACATTTAGTGCATTTCAACCATTCGAATGGATTCGCATGAATTCCCTGTGTAAAGTATAGGTGGCCGCCATTTCGGGACTTTACACGTGGCCGCGGCCATCTTACGTGCGAACAGCGGTGTTTGCCTGTCGACGCGTGGAACTAAAATCGGATACGCAAACAGGTGAACACCGCTGAGTCCTCCATACTTCCAGAAGTTCGCACGGAAACTACCGAATCACCGGACGTTCGGTAGTTATGTTCAAGCATCTATGGGGATTGCGGCGAACCCCGAGATTCGAATGGATGGCAAGAATTTCATACCTTTTTACCAGGCGAACGGAGACCGACCGCAAGGCCAAAACTCATGGAACTATTTTCGGCTAGTTGGTCTGTGCGGTCGGTCAAAACTTTGGAACTCTGTATCTCCCGAACTATTCATCCGAATGGGCTGATTTTTGGACATGTTGGTCCCCTGAATGAGAGCTATCAAGCGACCCAGGATTTAAAACTGTACCCCCTGTTTTTGGGGAACATCCAGAACTGGGGTAAAATGTTGTACGTTTTAATTATGTTATATGTTATCTGAGGGGAGGAGACGTGGGGGTGTTACCAGATATATGATTGGATGTTTTTATCCTCCCCCTGGGAGTATCCTGTGTGTACCTGATCCCAATAAAAAGCAGGCTGGGTGTTCCAGTCCTCAGTTCTTCTTGACCCTTCAAAACGTAGCCTTGTCTCGTTTCTTGAAAGGGGATTATTTGGGAATATTATTCTGCTCCTGTTACAGCTGAACCTGACTCTTACTCTGGAATTTCGTGGATGGGATTATACCAGCTTACTTCTCCACAGCAGCTTACAGGGAAAAAGGACGTCTCCAACGGCAGATACCCTCACTCTACCCGGGTAGCCGTTACAATCCCCAATATACAGAGTGTTGCTCTGTGAAAATATAAGTTTGCATATTCTTTTAGATATCCATTAACAGAAATCTACACACAAACTTGTTTTATCGGATTATTGCTGGTCATTCATCTCATATTTCAAATAAACGGAATGCCATTTTTTTTAGACTAAAAACTAATTTGGTTCTGAAGGGGTTAACATTCTTCAGTGTGCTAATACTGTTTACAATGTACATACTAACATTTATATGTTATATGACCATGTTTGTTGATATGTTGTGATTTGTTGTCAAACAATTAAGGTTTACAATATGAGTAATTATTGTTCCAAAAAATTAGGGCAAAACAGAAAAAAAACATAGTTATTAAATTATTAACTGACTTAAATATCAACAGTTACTCCTTTGGCACATGATCACGTCATTGACTCAAAGGAATCACATGCAAAGAAAATATCTTAAACATGCTATTTGAATCTAACAACTTAAAGGTCACCCACGTATATTTGAATCAGATTTGGTAGGTTTTACCAAGAATATACTTGTTTTGATTAGAATGTACCAATATTATACTTACTATCATCATTCAAGACTTCTTTATAAATATTTTAAATTACTCTTGGCTACAAACGTACCCTTCAAGTGGCTTCTTAGATCAATGGTTATCCCATGGTAGAATGTATTGCCACTGGAAGTCAGGAGAGATAGCATCATACTGCTACAAATTATATAACTATTACATTGTAATAACATCATTTCACTAAGCACGTGGACTGGAATACAACATATTTTATGACCTGCCGTGTTCAAAATGAAATAAACTGGAAATTAATAGATTTACAAGTTAGAGGGTGTTCATCTAATTATATAACTCAATCGGGGTACAATTTGAGGTGCATGACTTATATAGACTAACATCTGATATTACTACCTGTACCTTACATCAATTGCAGGTTTGAAGGGAGGAGGTCAGTAACATCACTGATTCCTTGCCCATATCATGTAAATGCAAGCCTATGTCATGTGATATCAGCCATTAGAATGTGCCATGTAACACTAAAGGGGCCCTCTAAGAACTATAACCAATACTGAGCGATGAGGTGGTTGTGGTGGCAGGAGTCCCCTTGGTGACATTCAAGTATTACGCATAATTCGTAGTTATTCTACTACTAGTAGTATTAGTAGGTGTAGGGAAAAAAACAACAGTTTGAGTGCTTTTCACAGTTAGACACAAGATTCATTTTACTGTATAAGTGTAGTGCTTACACGACCAACTATGAAATCTAACTTAAACCTTTGCAGGTCTATATGTTCCGAACTTCTCTGAAAGAAGCACAATGCGTAACACAGCTGGCTGAAGGTAAGTCACAAAGATGTGCGGCCACATGCTCTCTCCAACCATCTGTGAAAAATTAGAGAGACATTTCATAAGTTTACATAGTGTTACAGTACAGGAAGCAGAAAGACCAGTTCAGGCACTATGGGAGAATATCTTTTACACACACACACAGTTTCTCTTCAAATTGCACATACACACAGATGCACACAAACACACATTTCTCTTCAAATTACACATACACACAGAAGCACACAAACACACACATCACACACTACTAGTTAATATCTCTTTAAGTACACATACAGAAAGACATACACACACATCACATCCATTAATAATTAGTAATATCTCTTTAAGTAATACATACAAAAGCACACACAGGCACACATCATACACAGTAATGATTCGTGTCTCTTTAAATAAAAATTCCATTAGAACAGTTCGTTATTACTTTGTATAATTTTAAAGAGGTCTGCAACTGTTTCTTTCTTAAATTAACTTTGCAGAAGGAAAATGCAAACACCATGTGCTTAACTGTTAAACTAAGATTCATGAGAAAAATAAACAGAAGCGAAGTATTAGCACTGCGCAGTGTGCGACATATTTACTGCACAAACATTACAGAGCCCCAGTGTCAACAACATGCCGTTTGCCTTTGTACTTTAGGAAACAGCACTGACTTGGTGTCAGAAATTACAAGATTTATTTCCCATGATGATAATATTAGAACATGAAAAAAAAAAAAAACAATTCAATATAAAACTTGTTAAAGATTAATAATTAAATGTTGCCAGGAGCACTGATAAAATCTAGCTCCACCAGGACCAAGGCAGTTTTTATGTCTTTTAGATCATATCTTGAAAAAATATCTTTCTCTCTATTTCATATACAACTTTAATAATTAATAATTCATTATCTTCAATAATTAAGTAAACATTTATTTAACTGTAAAGGAAGTATATGTTGCCAATATTCAGCCCCAAAATATGGTCAGTTAGTTTCGTTAATCGTTTTGGTTGAAAGGAACACTATAGCATTTGGAATATAAATGTGTTGGCCGTTTATTTTCTGGCCCCCACCTGTAGGGATATATTAAAAAGCATTTTGACTTTTCTCCTTCCTTGACTCCTCGATGATTTCAGCCAATCCCCATAGGAAAGCATTGTGAGGCTAGTGCGCATGCGCAGAAAAACACTGCATTCTGCCAATCAGCTGGTCTCTATGTTGGAGGAAGTGCCTGTATTGGCTATCTGAGTGACCGCCATTAGAGGCATTTAAACCCTGCAATTGTAACAACAAAGTTTTCAATTGCACGGCTAAAACTGGGGTGGGCGAGGGGGGAGGAATATGGCTCCCAGACCACTTAATTGACATAAAGTGGTCCGGGAGCCTTTAGTGTAATTTGGACAGAATTTTCTATATGTACAGACAGTCAAAGCGAATTAAACAAAATTGTCACCATTTTGAATACACATTAAGTAGTCAAAAGTTATACACAAATTGTGCTTGAACAACTCAAAAATGTATTTCTAACCAAACAAATATGAAAATTGGATGAGACATGTAGTTCCATAGAATTAAAATCTGTTTCAATGTATATGTTTTAATATATTATAGAGAAGTTGCATTTAGGAGCCACCCAGAACTGATATGTTGCAGTTTATACAGAGCCTAAAATATTGGGATCATATACACTTGTTTTCCAAACTTGCCATGGGGTAGCTGAATGTCTCTCTGGCTGTAGACTACACCAACACCCCTTGATGTTTTAAGAAGAACTTAGCCCTAGTCTGCAGCTTTACACCAACACCCCTTGATGACTTAAGCAGGGCTTAGCCCTAGTCTGCAGATTACCCAAAGCTTAACCAGATGGAGTAGAGCGAGTCAGATGGAAGATTGGCAGGTCAGCCAGCCTATGTGGACTGGGAAACAAAAGTTATATAACAAATTAGACCTACACCTCTTTTGTTGCCTGTGCCAACACCTGGAGCCCATGTAATCCTTCAGCACAATACAGAGCACTCCATGCTCAAATCCATGACTATTAACCATAACATGAGTTCTTAAGAGCTCCAGAGATCGGCTAAACCACAAAGCATGCCTTTTCACCAAAACATACAAGATGGGTATCCAATTGCCAGCTAAATAAAGCAGAACCCCTGTTACAGGATTTATCACAACATGTAGTCTATTCCCCTAATTTTTTTTTTTTACAATATACAAGTGGTTCTATTACCAGTTTCTTTCCATATTCAGTCATATACAAATTCGGCTAAAACAACTAAAACACACAGAACAATGCTATGTTTGGATGAAACAGTTAATAACATGTTTTTAAATTGCACAATTTAAATTACTCACATTCCTTAACTAAGTAATGTAATCACAGCTCTTCAGAGCAAGCCCTGCAACAGATCCCCCGTTTGTCTTTAAATTAATATGCATTTCTAGGTAATCATTGTAAGTTAGAAGCATCACAGTGGTTTGTATAAAATTGTACATAAGATCTGTACTCAATACATCAGTATGTTATAAAGCCTGAGCTGAGTTGATCCATCCAGGTCTGGTTGAAGTGGTGGACCTCAAATGCATGGAATAGCACACCCTTACTAACACCACCCACAGGTGGAGACAGGGTCCAAAATAGGTCTTTACAGATCAGTATATCCAACAAGGGGAGGGACGAAGGTGACGTCAGGGGGTCTATATGTCAGGGCTGGCAGTGAAGTAGCAGGATCAGGAACAAGTCAAAGTTGATAAGCCAAAGGGAGACAACAATTGGGATGGGATAGGAACAGGACAGCAGGATAGGAGCAAGTAACACAAGGAGTTACAGCAAGCTGTAAAACAAACAATAAACTGTTGGGCGTGTGCTGGGGCTTTATAGACTAATAAGGTCATGTGGCCATTTCTTACCTGCAGGTGGGGGTCCAAGTAATGTCCATAAATTAAGCCCAGGGCCTCAGCACTGTCATCACATCCCTTGCTCTGTTGCTCAACATGTCTAGCACTTTTTTGGGGTCCTCAGGTACAGCAATGGGTAGCCCTGAATGGAGGCCACAATCTTGGATTGATCATGTGGCACCCCTATTTTCAGTAATAAACAGTCATTTCAAATTGAATCTGTCAAGGCATAGCATCACCTTATGCAAACAAATATATTATTTTTGTCTTTATAAATTATATATGTTATACGTTTGAGGATATGTTGATTAAATATGCACCTCTTCTCTTGTGTGCCAGTATTGCCTTGACATGGGATTCATGTTTGTAACTCTAATTTAACTAAAACTCCTATCTCCCACTTATATCCTACCCCATGGCACTATTCACAAATGATGCTGACAAGCTGGCTCCATTGCCAGTGCTTCGGCTTCATACTCCCGCGAGAAACATTTTCTAGAATAGTACATTGCATGTGCTGCAGTTGCTGTCATGAAACGTAGTAGAATTGCCTGTAGGAAAGCTCTCATGTTCTGTCTATCAATCAGTTTTTGGCTTAAAAGGCTATGCCAACTCTAAGCCGTAGGCTTGATTGACAGAGGAGAGGGGCATATTTTTATGGCTTTCTTAAAAATCTATATATTTCTAATTCTGCTAGTATTAGTAATTCTGCTAGTATACTGCATAAACCTTAACCATGTGAACATTTTCTTCATAACAGGGTGCCTTTTGAAACAAAACTGCAACATATGAGCTATCTATAATCTTGCCATAATACAGGGAGTGCAGAATTATTAGGCAAGTTGTATTTTTGAGGATTAATTTTATTATTGAACAACAACCATGTTCTCAATGAACCCAAAAAACTCATTAATATCAAAGCTGAATATTTTTGGAAGTAGTTTTTAGTTTGTTTTTAGTTTTAGCTATGTTAGGGGGATATCTGTGTGTGCAGGTGACTATTACTGTGCATAATTATTAGGCAACTTAACAAAAAACAAATATATACCCATTTCAATTATTTATTATTACCAGTGAAACCAATATAACATCTCAACATTCACAAATATGCATTTCTGACATTCAAAAACAAAACAAAAACAAATCAGTGACCAATATAGCCACCTTTCTTTGCAAGGACACTCAAAAGCCTGCCATCCATGGATTCTGTCAGTGTTTTGATCTGTTCACCATCAACATTGCGTGCAGCAGCAACCACAGCCTCCCAGACACTGTTCAGAGAGGTGTACTGTTTTCCCTCCTTGTAAATCTCACATTTGATGATGGACCACAGGTTCTCAATGGGGTTCAGATCAGGTGAACAAGGAGGCCATGTCATTAGATTTTCTTCTTTTATACCCTTTCTTGCCAGCCACGCTGTGGAATACTTGGACGCGTGTGATGGAGCATTGTCCTGCATGAAAATCATGTTTTTCTTGAAGGATGCAGACTTCTTCCTGTACACTGCTTCCAGGAACTGGCAGTAGGACTGGGAGTTGAGCTTGACTCCATCCTCAACCCGAAAAGGCCCCACAAGATCATCTTTGATGATACCAGCCCAAACCAGTACTCCACCTCCACCTTGCTGGCGTCTGAGTCGGACTGGAGCTCTCTGCCCTTTACCAAACCAGCCACGGGCCCATCCATCTGGCCCATCAAGACTCACTCTCATTTCATCAGTCCATAAAACCTTAGAGATATTTCTTGGCCCAGTCTTGACGTTTCAGCTTGTGTGTCTTGTTCAGTGGTGGTCGTCTTTCAGCCTTTCTTACCTTAGCCATGTCTCTGAGTATTGCACACCTTGTGCTTTTGGGCACTCCAGTGATGTTGCAGCTCTGAAATATGGCCAAACTGGTGGCAAGTGGCATCGTGGCAGCTGCACGCTTGACTTTTCTCAGTTCATAGGCAGTTATTTTGCGCCTTGGTTTTTCCACACGCTTCTTGCGACCCTGTTGACTATTTTGAATGAAACGCTTGATTGTTCGATGATCACGCTTCAGAAGCTTTGCAATTTTAAGAGTGCTGCATCCCTCTGCAAGATGTCTCACTATTTTTGACTTTTCTGAGCCTGTCAAGTCCTTCTTTTGGCCCATTTTGCCAAAGGAAAGGAAGTTGCCTAATAATTATGCACACCTGATATAGGGTGTTGATGTCATTAGACCACACCCCTTCTCATTACAGAGATGCACATCACCTAATATGCTTAATTGGTAGTAGGCTTTCGAGCCTATACAGCTTGGAGTAAGACAACATGCATAAAGAGGATGATGTGGTCAAAATACTAATTTGCCTAATAATTCTGCACTCCCTGTACAGAGAGACCTTAATATACAAAAAATCCAGTTAACACCTTAAGGGTTAACAAAGACGTTATTTACTCATAACTCTCTGTATCAGATGTATTATTACCAATTTCTCCACTGCCTACTGTTCTGGAAGCTAATGCATTCACAAGAACAAAATGTACAGTGAATCGGCAAAATTATGCAAGGAGCAATTAACTTGATACCAGTACATGAGTTATTTATTGTTCACTATAAACAGTTTTTTTCCAAGGCATTGATGTACATGGTAGATGCTATTGATACATTGTATATAAAACACAATGCTTAAAATAATTGGTAATGCCAAAGTAAATGTGCCGCACTTCTACAATAAGCATAAAGTTCTTTTTATATATTCTTTGAAGTTGAGTTTATTTAACTGACAGCATATCATTAAACTCTGTTACCTGCAATGCATTACTTCATCGTATTGTATATGCCACTGCTAGTTATAGGAACTCATCTAACAAAACCTTAGCAAACAGCAAAAACAAAAAAAACCACACAATAACATTATACGCATGTCTGCTTGATAAATCATTGTAAGTAGGTTTGCAATTTTCCGACTTGTATTAGAATAGTAATGGAATGAAATCATGTCCATAGAAATAAAGTCATTTTTCTATCACGGTGACAGATAAATCAACCCTGTAAGATTGGAATAGAATTTTGTTTTGTGAAAGTTAAAACATTTATTAGAATGTGTTGGTCTCTGAAGTCCAGGCTCTAGAAGAGTAATCCCATGCCCATCCTCAAGACCGGTGGTTTGCCTTGTTACATGAGTTGGGGATCGCTATTCTAGACATCCAGGAGAACTCAATCTGCATAGATTGTAAACTCATTTGAGCATCACTTTCTTCACCTCTTGTCGCTGTTAAACTCTTTAGGACATGTCTTTGTCTTAAAGGAACACTATATCTATATCAAACGTGTATCCCTATCGCTATTGTGAGCCCTGTCCCTAACTTAATAGATCCTCCTATGATCTTTAAAGAGTTAAAAACCCTTTTTAAACAAACCTTTTTCCTGCGCCGGGGCACCCTCGCAGCACTTGTCGCCTGCGCATCAAAGATTCCCCATAGGAAAGCACTGAATCAATGAGGTTTTGAAGACCTTAGACGTCCTCATGCAAAGCGTGAGGACACCCAACAGCGTTTCATGGAGTAAAACTCTGTTAAAGAGCATGAATTGCCTAAAAGTGAACTTAACCCTACAATGTAAACATTGCAGTTTTTCAGAAACTGCAATATTTTACATTGCAGGGTTAAACAGACAGGGGTACTGCACCCAGACCACTTCAATGAGATGAAGTGATCTGTGTGCCTATGGTGTCCTTTTAAGGCAGTCGAGCGGGTTGTGAGCTTTGAGTGTGTGAGCTCTCGTGTGTTATGTGCTAGATGAAAGTAAAACTTATGAAAGTGTAACAAAGGTGTTAACCAAAATTAAACATTAGCAGAGTTAACTTTACTGTCCTTGGCAGTATCTGAGGGCTATAGTATATGATGACTGTCCGTCTCAATACCCTCCTCAGGTCATGACCGCTGAGTTTCCACCCGTGTTCAGCCGTCGGGGGGAGAATGGGATCACTCTCTCTGGATTCCAGCGGTGCTGCGTACCGGCCGCCACCTCGGCTCCGTTAGGTGTCAGGGCGTCTGGAGGTAAGTTGAGGATGGGCATTATGGCTGCAGCTTCCACAAGATTGTGTATCTGGTGCTTGGTTCCGTCTTGCTGGATCGTTAGGGTGCGAGATTGTGGTATAATATGCGCCGTTGTCTGAGCAGAGAGGTAAATGGCCAGAGCAATCTTCTCCATGCTAGCGTGCTCCGGGAAGACAGAACCGGGAAGAAAGTAAGGGACATGTCCTCAAACTTGTATGGCGCGAGGTCTCTGACTGCCGCCAGAACCGCTGACTTGTCTTTCCTGCTCAGCAGCTGGAGAACCAGATCCCTTGGTACTTTATCTGGCGCTCGGGAAGACTTCAGTACTCAGAAGAATCCGTCGATTCCCACCATTTTGACATGTTTTGGGGTGAGTATACTGCCAATTAGGTGCCCTAGGAAATGCGGTAATTCCGCCGTTGGGAACTCTTCCGAGATGCCTCAAATTTTGATATTGTTCTTTTGCCACCAGTCTTCTATGGTAGTGAAGCGGCGCTCAGCCTGCTCATTGTGTCGCTGGAGCCCTCTGACAGCCTCCTGCAGTGTGGCTATCTGTTGTGCTTGGCCGCCGGTCGCGGCCTCCACCACCGCTAGTCTGCCTGTGAGGCCTTGAAAGTCAGTGTGGAGAAGTGCTACATCAGTCTGGATGCTCTTCTGGAGGTCTGCCAGGAGCGTTGTCACAGGTGCGTTGTCTTGTTGCGTGTGCCTTAGTGCCGGTTTTGGGTTTGCAGGCTGCACCTCTGTGTCTTCGTCTGGGGACATGTCATCAGAGAGGTCGGAGTATGTTTCCTGGTATTCGGCCATCTTGGTCCTTACCGCTCCATGTGCCTGCCGTAGTAAGTCTCCTATATCTAAGCCCGTCCGTGGCTTTGCGGGTTTCATCTTCTTGGATTTCGTCTCATGATGTTGCCCCTGTCTTGTGGGGGTTTGCCCAATGCTGATTTTCTCGATTTCACGTTATTTTGATGGATATTTATACATTTTATGGTCAGAGCTCTGGATGTGTGCGGCCATTCAGCTCGGCTGCTTGGTTCCGCCCCCTGCCATTTGAGTTTTAAACCACAATTATCATCTTTCTCATTTATTGTTCCAATACATATTATATACCATTTTTAAAGGACAAAAAGGGATTTAATTCAGTGTGACATACATATATTTAATTTCTTATTTATTATTAAAAAAAAATACAGATAAATGCAAAAAAATCAACACCCTTTTTTCAGATTTGACAATAATAATGTTCACATAAATCTTATTAGAAACCTCACCCTAATCCTAACCCATACCCTAATTATAACCGTAATGCTAATCTTAATCCTAACCCTATACATAGTATTAGAAGGATTCCCTCTGCTGAGGAATTTCCTTGCTGATTTTAGTAGAAGGATTTCCTTGCTGGCCCAAATCCAAGCCCAAATCCTAATCCCAACCCTAATCTGAATCCTAATCCCAATCCTAAAACGAGTTCTAAATTGTTATCCTAAACATAAACCTAATAACAGTCAAGATTAAGACTGTGGTGAAAACAAAACATAACCTCTAATCACTAAATATAAAAAGGCTACAAAACGCTAGTAATATTAACTATTAAAACTAATTGCTTCATCAAATGATCCAAAGTAATCACTTGACCTATTTGTCAAGCTCTATATTTTGTGTCAATCCTATACTCGTTCCCAGGTGTAATACCGGTTACCCACAAGTAGGGGTCGCTTCTCTCCATTGCCATCAATCAAAAGTTACGATTATTAATTGACCTAATGTAAATTGATACATGTGACTCCCTTGTGCAAGCAGGTATTTAACCCTGTTCACACCACATTGTAGCAATGGGGATTTAAATCCCCAATTAAATACCTGCTTGCAGCCCTCATCCTGAGCTTTGCAAACAGAGCATCATTCAGTCTTGGACCACTCATTCTGTCCCCAGCTGACAGTGGGGATCCCAAAGTATCAAATTAAACTTGGGGTTCCCAGTTACAGCTATATATATATTTATAGGGGGAAACCAAATCATGTTAGGGATGACAGGTCCACTTTAAACAATGTTAGACATTGCTGGTGAATACATTTTTTTAATGTTAGTGCAGCACTTCCAGACTTACAGGAATATATCTGCACACATCATTGAACATTTTTTTTTTATTGGGTGATTGAATGACAATAGATAATTCTGAGTTAATTTACAATGTTAATAATGCAAATATACTGTCAATAAATATCATCCACAAACTGTTGTTGCTTGTAATAGCAATAGTAGCAATAGTAATGTTTGCAGCCCTAACAGCTCCAAGGTTCACCCAGTTAGTAACATCTGTCTACAGGCCACCACATAGCATTCTAAACATTGTAACAAAGTGCATTTAACAGTAAAGTGCCATAGCAGCTCCACCAGGACAACGTTGCATTCCTATAAATAACATCAATAAAGCTGATTGAGAGAATGTTTCCAGCCTGGCTATTTTCAACTTAAATGTGCAAATTACTTTGAATTCACCTTAATTTCCCACTTCAGTAAATAATGGTGGATGGATGGATGGATGGAAGATCTGTACATTCGTTTTTACAACGCATTTCACATTTGTCTTCTGTCTTGACTAGAAACCATCATTTTTGATTGTCACTTTGAAATGCCCCGCTCCCCCTTTTTATTTCTTCCTTCTCTTGTTAAATCTATTACAGATACACCTATCCTGACATAAAGGATTTCCTATGAAACATTTAAATATAGTGAAAGTTGTATTTGGATAGATATTAAGAAATCATTCATTTACATGTGCGTCATAAGGGAGATGCCATTCGATGCCCACTGATTCCAGCTTTATGTTCCTAATCTACACACCCTTGGCATTAAGAGAACAACACAACTGTGGCCGCAGGTGTATCTCTCACATCCTGAACACTTAGGCTTGCCAAATAATGCAGGAGAATTTAAAAACACATGGATTAAAAGTGTTTTATTAATTGTGCACTCATCACATGGTTAATCCAAAACATAGTTTAATTACTTCCAAAAACCTGTTAGACATAAGATAGGTGTTAGGCTTGTCAGAAACAGAACAAACTAACATTTATTAGTCTTGACGTATGGGGTGCAAACTAGGATGGGTCAAACTGGGTCAATTATTTATCAGATTAGTTTTTTATTCAAATACGGTTTATGGAATACTTAGTTTACCAGAAAATTTTGATTTCCAGAAAGGAAACTTACATTTCTAGACAGGTTTGTCTTGCTATCAATAGAAAAGTCCAAAAATCTTGCTTTATATACACACAATATAAAAAACTAACACATATTTAAATATCGTAATAATAAAATGAACGAAATAAAAGTATCTTTGAACAATTGCCATTTTATTACAGGATTTAATTCACCATGGTATTAGACACCTCAGATCTCGCCTCCATACCTGCTGCATTTTTATTAAAGTATTATCTTTGTGTGTCCTATTTCTAGGAATATTTTAAACATTCTACATAAGGTACATTTGTAATTCCATTTTAGGAAGCTTTCCTCAACAATGAATTTGCTGCCAGTTATTGGACTTTACATCCCATAGTTTGTAGCATGGCAGAGGCTTCCGGATATGCCCAGCTCCATTTGCAAAAATAGGAGCATCAGTATTGTAACTGTAAATGGGAATATCTATAATTTTTACAATTGTTCTCTTTAAATCACCTTTTGTAATTCACCCCATGTGCCACAGCTTTTCTCATATTTTTCAATGTTTCTTAATTTGTTTGACTATTCCATCCCACGATCATACAGGCAATGTCATTCTATATTACAGCCCATAATAACACATGCCAGGTCATTCTATCTCTCAATCCCACATGACATTCCATTAGACTTGGGCATTTGGTTTAAAATGAACCAAGGGTTGTCCAAATTCCATAACTAGGAAGAGCTGTAGGACCAAATTACGAAACAATGAACAGGACAATGGACAAGTAAATTCAGTTCATTTGTGATTCAGGGTTCTGTCCGTGGTGCTCAAAAAAAGAGATGATTAATGATTAGGTGACAGTCACTTAATCAAATAAATAAGATACAACTAAGGCACTTGTTCATGAACTCATGATTTCCTGATTTGATTATTGCAATTCTCTACTCATTGACCTTCCAAATACCCACATTGGCCCTCTTTGGTTCAAAATGAATGCTGCCACCTGTCAATGGTGGCAGTACGGAAACCGGGACCCCTGTGTTCCTGAAGTGGAGATGAGCAGAGTCTTCAGCGAGGTAATGGACTATCAGGGCATGGTACAGGGTAACCAGATGCCCCATGGTGTTGAGCACCAGCGTTTGCGCGGCCACATACCAGAACCCTGATGCAGCTATAGCGGATCCCAGGAATTAGGAGCTTGGAATTAAGCAGACCTCCCAGGAGCTGAATAGGGAGGCTCTGCAGCAGGAGTATCCAGTACAGAAACAAGGCAAGGCTAGGATAGTCACCAAACATGAAAACAAGACAGAACTAATAGAACCCAGAACCAGAGCAGGACAGAAAGCAGAACCCAGAACATGTACACAAGACATGAGGAAACAAGAACAGGGTAGGACAGGACTGTACATGAACTGGGATTACAAAATAAAACAGACAAGATATAATAGGCAAAACAAGAGGAGACATAACTAAGCACTATATATGAAAAGTATGGGGATTTAGTTACATTATATGATCATACATTGCATAAGCCTGCCACAACGCCAATGTACCCCATATTCGGCAGGTCCTACTCTGCCTAATGTATACCAAAAGAACCATAAGAAACACATATATAGCACTTACCTGCAAGAAAGGGCAGAAGGCTTGAGCAGCTGCCTGCAGGACACTGAAACAAAAGGAATGATGGAAAACAAATAGGTGTGGCAACATAAAACAGACATTTAAAGGAAACCTGGACACTGGGGATTCCAGGGACGGATTACAGGAATGAACCCAGAAAAACCCAGCATAAAGAAAACCAGACATAGAATAGAAAACCAGAAAAACCAAGAAAATCTAAACAAGAATTGAAAAAAGAGTACTGGATACCAGAAGCCACAACCAGAATGATCCGCAGCATGGAACAGGATGTGACATAACTCCCCTCCTAAGGAGCGACCTCCAGGCGCGACAAGCAGCTCTCAGGCAGAGACCAGGAAAGAAGCGAGGATCCAGCAACTAAGTCCTAAAAGACATACCGGAGGCAAGAATTCCCTGACACAGCAGAAAAGTAGTTTGCAACTCACAATGCCATGCCAAACTACTTTACTTCCTTTGGAAAGGTCTCCTGCAAAGGAGCCACCAGCCAGGACCCGGATCCACTCCAGAATAGGAGCACTGACATGAAACAGGAACCAAGCATCACAAGAGAGCACCTGAAGCGACCACCGTACAGCTTAGCAGATCGACCTCCTCCACGACATAAATAAGGAAGCCATCTCCAGCAGACTGGTCCAGATACAGGATCTCGTGCAAGCAGAAGAACCAGGCATGACACGACACAGACAGAACAGGAAAGCTGCAAAGTCCACTCCACGAACTCCAAGTGCCTACGGCCATCTGTCACGGGTGGCGGTACGGAAACCGGGACCCCTGAGTGCCTGAAGTGGAGATGAGTGGAGTCTTCAGCGAGGTAATGGACTATCAGGGCCTGGTGCAGGGTAACCACACGCCCCCTGGTGTTGAGCACCAGCATTTGCGTGGCCACACACCAGAACCCTGATGCAGCTACAGCGGATCCCAGGAACTAGGAGCTTGGAACAAAAGGAATGATGGAAAACAAACGGGTGTGGCAACATAAAGCAAACATTTAAAGGAAACCTGGACACTGGGAATTCTAGGGATGGATTACAGGAATGAACCCAGAAAAACCCAGAAATAAAACCAGACATAGAATAGAAAACCAGAAAAACAAAGAAAATCTAAACAAGAATTGAAAAAAAGAGTACTGGATACCAGAAGCCATCACCAGAATGATCCGCAGCATGGAACAGGATGTGACACCACCAGGTGGATCGGACACTGGGCCAGCACCGGTGGACCTGCTCAGTGCTGGAAATTAGAGAAGTTGGGTGTGACTATGTCTCAACATTTTGGATATTAAATAGGTGTTTTTGAAATAACCTAGAAAGATTATTTGTGTGTGCATACAGCAGTATTGTTTCATAATGTACAAACCTTGGTAATTTAGGCTCTAGAAGCACCACAACAAAATAATGTTTTTTATTGCAAATGTGTGTGGTTTGAATACAATGCTTTACCTTCTTAGTTTCCACCACTCTCCAATCCAGCATATCTCTCTCATCCTTTCCCAAATCCTGTATGTCTCTCCCACTCCTCCTCAGTTCTGTAAATCTCCCTCACTCATCCATAAATCCTGTATCTCTCCCTCACTCCTCCCAATCCTGTATATCTCTCCAATACCTCCCAATCCTGTATATCTCTCCAATACCTCCCAATCCTGCATCTCTATCACGCCCCAATTCTGTGTCTCTCTCTCTCAGGCCTCCCCAATCCTGTATCTGTCTTCCACTCCTCCTGAGACCTAACTCACTATCCCATCCTTAACCAATACTGTATATCACTCCCACTCTTTCCCAAGTATTTTTTGTCATTGTATAAATACTTCATTTAAATGGTTAAAATTTATATTTTTTCAATGAAAAGTTTTACAATGCAACAAGTATCTGAATTTTAAGCCCTCGAGCAATAAATGCCACAGCAACATACTTGACTTACATACGTGGGAACCACATTTAAGGTTGAGAAGGAAAGGTGTGGATATGACTCACTTACATGAAATGCAGGCATTCATTCAGATCCCGAGAGAAGCTGGTTTGTAAGGATTGCACAACTATAGGAACAATAAGCCTCAAGGGAAAAAAATGTTCCTTGATTAACACTCGGAACTGATAAAGCACTTCAGCTTGATGACTTTTGTAAAATTGCCTATTTATGAAAAATTGGCAATTTTAGAAATGAACCTTGTTACTCCTCCTCTGCTGTCAATCAAACAACTGGTCCTGTTACTTCCTGGTAGTTTAACCTGATGGAGATAAATTCAAGAGACTTGCAATTGTCTATTACCATTTATTGCACTTTCCTTGTAAAGACTTCTCAAAGGATTGTGATACAGTTGGTTGAGTGTATTAGTGAATTAATCCACAAATTTCATTTTTTGCTGTGTATGTGCATACACCACAGGCCCTTATGCTCGCCAGCAAAAAGTGGCAAAAGTTAGTGAGTAAAGGCTCTTTTAAACTCTATTAGTGACTTGTAATTCCCAGTTGACAAGACTTTTACAGGGTTGCTCAATAAAGTGAGAATTTTCACAAATTGTCCAATACACTATTTCTAATTCTTTGTAAAAAAGAAAAAAAAAGAAAAGAGATAGCTTTTCCTGGAATCTAGCTTCTTAAAAAGGCCACCAGCATGTAAAAAAAATAAAACAAATGCTATGAAATGCAAGAGGCTAAGCACTCTAATACATACAATGGAAGAGGTTAAGTTCTCTAATACATGCAACAAATGATAACATGTCACATTCCTCCCTTAAACCTTTTTTTCAAAGATCTGGCATGAAATTGTTCTTGCAAACACACTTTATACATTCTTCGGTAAAAGATTAATACAGTTACAAAACAGATTCCATTTGTAAACCATTCCTTCGTCAAACAATGCAACAGCTGCGAAAGGGGTGTGTGTATTACAGCTGAAATTAACTAACATAGAAAAGGTAAGTGATTAATTCCCCTGAAACGTACTTAATACATTCAGATATGGACCAGATCCAAACTATTGCCTAATTGTGGAATGTAAAAATCACTATGGAAATGAAGGCATATGGTAAACAAAACACCACCTTTCACCGGTCCTTTGTGGAGATGGTATGTGTGCTATCAGATTTCTCATCTCTCCACATTTTCATGTGAAATACACATTTACTTTTATAGTCTTTTGCATATAATTTGAAAATTATTATTATTATGTTATTATGTTTTTATATATATATATATATATATATATATATATATCGCCAACAAATTCCGCAGCGCTGTACAGTGTGTGGATGAACAAACATGTAGTTGTAACCAGACAAGTTGGACACACAGGAACAGAGGGGTTGAGGGCCCTGCTCAATGAGCTTACATGCTAGAGGGAGTGTGGGGCAAAATGACACAAAAGGTAAGGATAGTATTAGACTAGTGACAGTTGCAAGAGAGGAATCAGTCGGGAGCTATTAACAGTTTAATTGATACGCTTTTATGAAGAAGTGGGTATTTAATGATTTTTTTGAAGGAGTGGAGACTGGGTGAGCTTCTAACGGAGGAGGGAAGTGAGTTCCACAGGAACGGTGCAGCCCTTAAGAAGTCTTAAAGGCGAGCATCAGAGGTGGGAGTACAGACAGAAGCTAGACGTAAAATTATCATCTCAACATGTCATCAAAAAGTTTTCAGATAATTAATACATCATTGGTATAGTTCATAGACTTGGAGAATCTTTCATCTAACATATATAGAAATAAATGTTTTGTTTATTTCTGATAATCCTGTTTTTCTTTCTTTTGGTTAGTTTTTCTCACTTAATCTGTGAACCAAATGGAGGAAGAAGGCTCCTATTAATGTACTGCAAAATACAAACATTTTCTAAAATATTTTTGCGTCTTTTTGGTTTGTTCTCCTGATTCGGTTCCCGAACTGACATACAGCCTATATTTCAGATGTCCCGAAAAATTTGCTATCTTCAGAAAAAGGATTAAGACTGTGGTAAAAACAAAACATAAACAAAACATAACCTCTAATTACTAAATATAAAAAGGCTACAACACGCTAGTAATATTAACTATTAAAATATTAACTATTAAATCACTTGACCTATTTGTCAAGCTCTATATTTTGTGTCAATCCTATACTCGTTCCCAGGTGTAATACTTGTTTATTTCACATGAAGAAAGTTTTATGTTTTACAGAATAATATAAACTAATGGTAATCTATAGAAAAAAATGTGTAAGCTTACATCCCTGACCCTGCTTGCATACTTTACAACAAACTTTGTAGGTTATATTTGAAGAACTCTATTTTAGCAGTCAGTCTTCAATAGGAAGCAGGGGAACGCTAAGAACATTGCTTGGATTATATGCACACTGAAATAGAAATGTCCTAAATAATCCTGCTACGTGG
>OW240915.1:311758675-311911175 GCA_933207985.1 Pelobates cultripes
TCTGTGAGTAAGGTAAACGGTTGTCCATACAAGTAGGTTGCAGCTTTTTGAGGGCCCACACCACCGCCATGCACTCCTTTTCAATGGCAGTGAATATACTTCCCTGTGCAAAAGTTTACGGTTTAGATAAAAATCAATGCCGTGTACACGTCCACTGATAGGAGACGCGGAAGGTATTAAACTGATCAGAACAATACTAAACACACCACTCCTTTTTTTTGGTGAGGCTTTACAGGACAGAGTGCTTCTCCACGGGACATGTTAACTCACGGGCAGCTGGCTCATCAAGGAACCAGAGCAGCTTTCCATGTACAGGTAAGACACGTGCAGCCGGTAAGGGTTCAGGCTCTTCTTCCTGGAGGATACGCTGCAAGCCTGTTGAACGAGGTGACCTTGCTCGGGTCCCAGGTGTACGGTTCTTAAAATGGCTGCCATATACACGTCCACTGATAGGAGACGCGGAAGGTATTAAACTGATCAGAACAATACTAAACACACCACAAATAAGGTTTCTCTCCTGTATGGCTCCTCAAATGATGCTTAAGATTAGAAGCGGCTGAAAAGCATTTCTCACACTCCGAACAAAAATATATTTTTTTAACATTCTCTCCACTTTGAACGAAATGACGTTTGGGAAGAGATTAACATAATTAAACACAGGCAGTAAAAATACAGTTTTTAGCCATACACTGTAACTTTAAAACTACACATCCCATCATAATTACATATTTGGAATCAGCGCACTTAAAACATAAACATAACCAAAAATCAGCCAAATCCATCCAGGGGTTAAAAAGTTAGCTGGAGGTCCCTTTATGACCGACCGCAAGCACATTTTCCTGCCCAAAACAGTTCCATAGATTTGGGCTGTGAGGTCGGTCTATTTCAGGCTGAAAGACTAAGTCCCATTGCCGAATGGGACTTAGTCTCTGCAGCTGAAATAAGGCTGAAAAAAACGGCTGAAAAAAAGACTAAGTCCCATCGCCGAATGGGACTTAGTCTCTGCAGCTGTAAAACCAGTAGGGGAGAAGGTAGAGCTCAGCGGTGTTCGCGGAAATGTGTAGCCGATTTTAGTTCCATGAATTTGGCTACACATACCGCTGACCTCGTCGAATGATCAAAGATGGCCGCCGCCACGTGTTCGGCAAACGAACAAAGACCTCCCAGCATTGTCAATTAAGCTGCGGTTAACCGCAGCTTCTGGGAGGTAAATTGCCTGCACACTTCCACTTCTGGGTGGTCTGCCTGTGTGGTACTTGGTTCAGTAAGCCCCATTTACTGAACCAAGTGGGAATTAGCCAGGCAGGCACAAAGGGTTTGCACCAGGTCTGGGGACACAGGGGACACCGTCTTAAAGGGGCAGTGTCCCCAACAAGTCTGGGGACACGGCCTTAAAGGGGCAGTGTCCCAATCTTCCTGATGTCCCAAAAAAGGTGTTTAAAGGGCCAGCACCAGTCACATAAAGAGTCCATAAGCCCCAATATGCCCACCGACAGTCTTAAAGGGCCATACACACCAAATAAAAGTGCATACATTTTCACAATCTCCCAGGGGCCATAGTCATGCGGGAGGAGGCTGGCAAATAGGCTTCTCCACAACCCAGGGAAGCAGGGCAATTTGCCATTTAAAGGGCCCGTTACAAATAGCAGTTTGTAACAAGGTGTCAATCCATATCTGCCAAGTGACCCGATGTAGGGGGAACAGTCCCTATTCTGCTCTGTGTCAGTGTGTATCATGGTCTCTGAGGACAGGTGTCAATCCATATCTGCCAAGTGACCCTATGTAGGGGGAACAGTCTCTATTCTGCTCTGTGTCAGTGTGTATCAGGGATCCTGAGGACAGGTGTCAATCCATATCTGCCAAGTGACCCTATGTAGGGGGACCAGTCTCCATTCTGCTCTGTGTCCGTGTGCATCAGGGGCTCTGAGGACAGGTGTCAATCCATATGTCAAGATGTCAATATGTCAATCCATATTCATTGTGATTTAGGAATGTTAGGTGATTTCTGCCCTTTATGGATTAAAACCAGACTCTGTATCAACTGTGTAATTTTCCATGGGAGTTTTGCCATGGATCCCCCTCCGGCATGCCACAGTCCAGGTGTTAGTCCCCTTGAAACAACTTTTCCATCACTATTGTGGCCAGAAAGAGTCCCTGTGTGTTTTAAAATTCGCCTGCCCATTGAAGTCAATGGCGGTTCGGGCGGTTCGCCGGTTCGCGAACATTTGCGGAATTTCGCGTTCGCCGTTCACAAACCGAAAATTTCGGGTTCGCGACATCACTAGTGTTGAATATCTTCATATAACTGGACAATTTCAGCCTCTTCAGCATCCATGGTTGGAGCATAAACTTGGATCACTGTGATGTTAAATGGCTTTCCTTGAATCTGAATTGAAATCATTCTGTCATTTATTGGGTTGTAACCGAAGACTGCTTTGCCCACTCGATGATTTACTTTGATGGCTACTGCATTTCCTCTGTGGGATTCTTGACCACAGTAGAAGATGTGATGGTTGTCTGATGTGAAATGTCCCATTCCTGTCCATTTGAGTTCACTAATTCCCAGGATATCGATGTTTAACCTTGTCATCTCACGTTTGATCACATCCAATTTGCCTTTGTTCATATAGGCAGTGGTGTATCCTGGTTTTGTGCTGCCCTAGGCAAACACACACACACACACACACAGTCAGACACAAACACACACACACAGTCAGACACAAACACACACACACAGACACAAACACACAAACACACACACTCAGACACATACACAGACACAAACACAGTCAGACACAAACACACACACACAGTCAGACACAAACACACACACAGTCAGACACAAACACACACACACACAGTCAGACACAAACACACAATCACTCACATTAACCTTTTTTTTAATTCAAACCCCCCCCAACCTCCTTACCTTTGGGAGTGCTGGGGGGGGTCTCTCTCTCCCTGGTGGTCCAGTGGCTGCTGGTCGGGTGGGGCGGCGCTGGCTGCTGTGCGGGCGGCTGGCGAGGGAGCACTTCCTCTGAGCAGTCTGCTCAGCTCCCTCGCGAGCCGCCCGCAGAGTGAGGCTGGGAGCCGGAATATGACGTCATCTTCCGGCTCCCAGTCTCACTCTGCGGCGCGCGAGGGAGCTGAGCAGACAGCTCAGGGGAAGTGCTCCCTCGCCAGCACCGCCCGCCCTCCCAGCATGTCAGTTAGCCGCGAGGCTAACCAGGCATTTGCTTTGGGCATTTGGGGGCGGCGTTTTTTGCCGCCCCCTGAAAAATGCTGCCCAAGGCAAATGCCTTGTTTGCCTCGCGGCTAATACGTCCCTGCATATAGGTCCAACATTGCAGGTTCCTGTGTTAAATTGTTCTTTGCAGCAGTGAACTTTCCTTTCCCCTCCAAACACATTTGCAGTTGGGTGTCCTCTCGGCTTTGGCCCAACCACTTCATTAGATCTGGTGCTACTCGTACTTACCCTTTGCTCTTCCTCGGTAATGTGGTAGGCATCTTCTGACCTGAGGTCATATCTTTATGTCCTGCAGATATATGAAAAGACAAATAGTCATCACATTACATTGTCATCTTTATTCAGATACATGGTGCCAAGTCTATAGAAGAGGTTCACCCTCTATAATCATGATTGAGCAAACTGAAGTTCTCCTTCTTTTTTAATGCAATCAGGTATTATTATGTTTCCAATGTAGGTAATACCAAATTCCAAATTAAAACCCATTTTTCAATGTTTCTTTTTGTGGACCATTCCCATAAACTCAGCATGTCAGCAGGTGTCTTAGGTTCCTTTGTAGTATAGTGTTGGATCACATTTCAGCACAATCTTCACAGATGGCAGAGGGACATCCACAAATAGTTTATTTGTATAATGTACAGGCATACTGATTGCTCCTTGAAAATGTATTAACCAGATTCTCAGGTTTTATCTTTGTTGGTCAATTAAAGGCAGTTTTCAGTATACCTTGCTAATATTCCAAAACAGCAACAGTTTATGGTGAATACCCTCTTTCATTCAATTATGGCATTCATTATAACATCGTACAGAAAGAATTACCACTATCAGAAAGAAGCTAGTCCAATGTACAGATCTTCTCATAGTAGCAGAATGGTTCCAAAAAAAAGGTTAATTTTTTTTTAATATTTTTATAATTGCACAAGAAAGTAGAAATTTCGAAAATCTGGATAATGTGACACCATTTTGTATTGGTCTTTTAATTTTTTTAGGGATATTTCAAAGGAGAGGAGAGAGTGCCACAGATTCTAACGTATATTCTTACATACATTATAAGACAAAAAAAAGTGGAGACCAAAGATTCAAATTGACCAATTTCCACAATTTTTAGCATGTTTTCCTCCTATAAAAAACAGATAAAAACAAAGAACACTTTAAGGTAGCATAACCAGTGATAGTTCATGTAAAACTGTAAGGAAAAATCATATGAAATCACAAAGATTATTTGTTTCTCATACATAATATCACTTTCATTTTCTTGTAAAGTGCGTTCGTCTTGGGAAAGAATTTTCTTTTTCAAATGTATCTTTTATTTTAGCAAATATATCTACACAGGAATGTGAAATAGTATTTCTGACTGTGTCCGGGGCTGTGTAGGTGTGAGAAATCTATTCATCATCAGGATCAAATGTAAGTTATAAAACTGTGGGCTGGATTATTTTACAAGGGATGAACTTAACCCTAGTAACTGAATAGCAGTTAATATATACATAGGGAAATTGTTATTTAACAATTAGATATATGCTTATCTCGTATCATTGTATCCAACCCTAGATTGCTTGGCAATTCCCTTTTTCAATGACTTTTTCCAGTAACTAATACACATGTTTACGAATGAGATGTACTGTCCAATACTTCCTGAATAACCAGATAATGTTGCCTTTCTAACAGAAAACATACGGTAAGGTTGTATATTCAGTATGAACTAGTAGAATATTTAACCCCTTAAGGACACAACTTCTGGAATAAAAGGGAATCATGACAGAATATTTCCTTCATGTGTCCTTAAGGGGTTAAATCTAAAAAGAGTCACTCTATTTGTCAATGGACTTTTTTCATGGGTTTCACTTACTAAACTGGGAAATACAGAGAATCAACAGGGGAATTAAATATTTTATGAAAAACTGGAAAAAATGCTGATGTTTTGCCATTTTCACCTATTTTTTTCCATTCGCTTATCAGTTCTTCGCAAGTCAATAAATAAAACCCAAAGTCTTCTATTTTTAAGGCTCAAGCCATGGGCAATTAAGTGGTTTACTGCATGTAGGTCTACTCTGAGCTCATAAGGAAGTCAAGAATACGATCTGATAATATAAAATACAATTATATGAGTGAGGGCAGTTGACCAGTTGACTCTGTTTGACCCAGCAGTACACTAGGATTAGGGTCCACATTAGGGGTTAGGATGTGGGTTACACTTATGTAAACAGATTTCATGTTTTACAGGAAGAACAAGAGATGGTTGTAAGGGCATTGGTTAGGAAGTGCCGTTAAAGTTTATGTCAAGATATAAGATTGTTCAATAAAGACAAAATATAATTGAATAGACATACAGATAAAACTAGCTGATATTGATACATTAGACTCAAAAAGTACCAGTCTTAAGAATTGTGTATTTAGACATAGGTTATGGACATAGGTTATGGAATTGGGAAGACACGTGATTTCTTCTCCCTCCTATGCACCAGCATTTTGTGTAGTATGGCACAGCATTTATTCTACACTTAATTTAAGAATGTATTCGTCTATTTGGATTCAACATATCAGAACAGCATGGATGAATTCCTTATGCAAGTGGGAGCTTACACGGATCAAGTGGAAACTTTACAGTTCACACCAGAGGAGGCGACAAATATTCTATGGGAACAAACCAGTTTGGAACTTCCACACCACTTCACTTCCAAGGATGTCTATTTTAAACCATTGTGCCTACATAGAAAACACATAGATTTGGACTTACATGGACTATTTTTATCCGACTACTATAAAGCTAAGCGGATCCCATGTGGATTCAGAATCCTCAATATTCTGACCATTGGGAGCGGTAAGACCACGGTCTGTAGAGATTGGACTGGCGTCCTTAACAAAGCTTAATTGGATCTTGTGTTGATCATCATAAAGGACGTCAAAACAGACCTAGCAGATATTAACCAGAAAATCCTTGATATGGAAACGGAACATGTACTCATGCTAACCTCAGCCAAAGGATTAAAATTGCAATAACAACTAGAAGAGGAGCTGCTGAAGTATAAGAATGAGTTGATAAAGTTCAAGAAAGATAAATTTGAAAGGGTCCAACAGGATTATCAGTATCATACAGTATATAAATGGATGTCTGGTGATAACGCACGCAGGCCAAGAAGACAGCGCAAGAGGATTATACGTCCTAAGCTCCCAACCATTGATGTGACTTCTAGGGAATCTACCTTAGAAAATTAAGCCCCAAGGGAACCAGCAACTTTATCAGAGGTGGTAGAAGGGGGCATGTCACGTGCGTGGGCTATAGGCCCAGCCGAGACAGTGGGGAGAGTGTGGAAGTGACAGGGTTAATGACACCAGACCCCTGGTTACCTGTTGCTAGTCCCAGCAACCACTCAATTAACCCCTGCAATCCCTTCTACACTAACTCCCTTAGTACACTTGACTGCCACCACCAAGACTTTTAAACCCGGGCGTCTTAGGTTACCCCACACACAGGAGAATTATAGTATCACAGTTCTACTTTTACTGATAAAACATATATAGTTAACCCTTTTTGGTAACGTGTTTACCTGAGCTTTCCTCTGGAGAGTGAAGCTCATAGAGAACAGAGACACAAGCTGATTAAGTAAACATTTAATCTGACAAAAAGGATTCACAGTGCTGAGTACAAAATACAGAAATAAATGACATACAGATAACAAATTGCAAAACAGTACATAAAATAAAATAGGAGAAAACACAAGAAATTCCTTACATATATTTACCCCATATAGAATTCTTGTGGGAGTCTTAGATGGTATAGGTCTCCTAGAAGTTACTGACAAAAAGAAAAATGAATAACTGACTCCCTGGATAGTCCAACACCCTCATATATCTAAACTAGTTGTTTCTCAGTGGGCAGACCCCTGGGGGGGGGGATCAGAGGGGGCTGGTCTGGCAGTCTATTGCCCACTCTATGAAATTCCTTGTGTCCAGCTCTGGTGATGGCTATCTAGATGTTTTATGGTCTAGGCCTGGTGCAGGATCAAAGACCACAATAAATGTCATCCCAAGGTTTACAAAAAAACTACTCTTAACATATATAAACACACATCAAACACCAACTCATGCTTTTGGCATGACAGGGCACTACAACCAGGAACCAAAGCTGAGGCGCAGAAGGCACCGCACAAGACGAGAGCACAAGGATAAGGCCCAGCTCTCCCGATATTCAACCTATCAAATAGGTCCTTGAGCCATGAAGAAACCGATACACTGAACCGAGGGCTCTCCTTTGTACCCACAGTTTACCCCAACTAATTTAAATGGAATATAGAACTATTCCAATTTGAGAACAATGTATTTGAAGGAATACTTTAATCGCCGTGACAAACTGACAAATAATACTGCAATCAGCGAGGTTTAAACCTAAATCAGTGTTTGATCCGCAGACCAATAGACCCTCTATTAAGACGTTCCTATCAACCACGAACAAGACTACTTAGATAGCTTTGTCCTAGCACAAAGATAAATATCAGAATATCACTTAAAATGTAAGTTGATTAAGAAATTGGCTAACGATCCAGATATCATCATACGCCCTGCAGATAAGGGTGGAGGAATCGTAGTGATGAACTATCAAGACTATGCAGAAGACCTTAAATTACAATTACAGGATCACGACACCTATCAGCTACTCCAGTGTGACCCTATGAAACGGATACAGAATAAGATCAAGGACACCCTTGACATGGGATTAATGGCAGGTTATATTGACCTCGATCTGTACCAGTATACGAACAAGGAATATCCACGAATACCCATCATTTACAGTATTCTGAAAATTCACAAAAAAACACAGTGTCCGCCAATGATGGGGCTTTGGAGCCTATTGCTAAATCGCTGGACCATATGTTCAAGGGTCCAAATGAATAATTAGATACATGTATTAAGGACACCCAAGCACTCTTAACCAAAATCAAACTTATTGAATTTGGGGACCACAGACCTATTTTGATATTTTTTACTATGGATGTACGTAGTTTGTACACTGTAATCCCACACGAAGAGGTATTTGAAGCTATGCGTGAGGTCCTAAACCAGTCTAAAACATACCAAGGTCCCCCTATTGAATATACTCTGGAACTCCTGGAACTAACACTGCAACACAACTACTTTAGATTTGAAGAAAATTGGAATTTACAGGTGGCCGGAACATCTATGGGGGCAGCCATGGACCCCATGTACGCCAACATGTACATGTATGTATATGAACAAAAGTACATTTTAGCACACTTTGGCCATAACGTGGCGGGATATTTCTGCTACATTGATGACCTCTTGCTGATATGGACTGGCACAGTGACAGAGGCAACTGACATGGTTGCACACCTGAACCAAAAATGTACACCAATTAGGTTCACTGCCATCATTAGTCCGGGGAAGGTTCAATACCTGGACCTCGAACTCAAAGTGGGATTAAATCAGATTGAATACTGTTTGTACACCAAGGTCACAGACAGGAATACGTTATTACATGCATGAAGTGCACATCTGATAGCCTCGAAAGATTCACTTTCTAAAGCGCAGTACCTTAGGGTCATCAGAAACAATTCAGACGATGTCAGTGTGTATCAGGGATCCCTAGGACAGGTGTCAATCCATATCTGCCAAGTGACCCGATGTAGGGGGAACAGTCTCTATTCTGCTCTGTGTCAGTGTGTATCATGGTCTCTGAGGACAGGTGTCAATCCATATCTGCCAAGTGACCCTATGTAGGGGGAACAGTCCCTATTCTGCTCTGTGTCAGTGTATCAGGGATACTTAGGACAGGTGTCAATCCATATCTGCCAAGTGACCCTACGTAGGGGGAACAGTCTCTATTCTGCTCTGTGTCAGTGTGTATCATGGGCTTTGAGGACAGGTGTCAATCCATATGTCAAGATGTCAATATGTCAATCCATATTCATTGTGATTTAGGAATGTTAGGTGATTTCTGCCCTTTATGGATTAAAACCAGACTCTGTATCAACTGTGTAATTTTCCATGGGAGTTTTGCCATGGATCCCCCTCCGGCATGCCACAGTCCAGGTGTTAGTCCCCTTGAAACAACTTTTCCATCACTATTGTGGCCAGAAAGAGTCCCTGTGTGTTTTAAAATTCACCTGCCCATTGAAGTCAATGGCGGTTCGGGCGGTTCGCCAGTTCGCGAACATTTGCGGAATTTCGCGTTCGCCGTTCGCAAACCGAAAATTTCGGGTTCGCGACATCACTAGTGTTGAATATCTTCATATAACTGGACAATTTCAGCCTCTTCAGCATCCATGGTTGGAGCATAAACTTGGATCACTGTGATGTTAAATGGCTTTCCTTGAATCTGAATTGAAATCATTCTGTCATTTATTGGGTTGTAACCGAAGACTGCTTTGCCCACTCGATGATTTACTTTGATGGCTACTGCATTTCCTCTGTGGGATTCTTGACCACAGTAGAAGATGTGATGGTTGTCTGATGTGAAATGTCCCATTCCTGTCCATTTGAGTTCACTAATTCCCAGGATATCGATGTTTAACCTTGTCATCTCACGTTTGATCACATCCAATTTGCCTTTGTTCATATAGGCAGTGGTGTATCCTGGTTTTGTGCTGCCCTAGGCAAACACACACACACACACACACAGTCAGACACAAACACACACACACAGTCAGACACAAACACACACACACAGACACAAACACACAAACACACACACTTAGACACAAACACACACACACAGTCAGACACAAACACACACACAGTCAGACACAAACACACACACACACAGTCAGACACAAACACACAATCACTCACATTACCCTTTTTTTTAATTCAAACCCCCCCCAACCTCCTTACCTTTGGGAGTGCTGGGGGGGGTCTCTCTCTCCCTGGTGGTCCAGTGGCTGCTGGTCGGGTGGGGCGGCGCTGGCTGCTGTGCGGGCGGCTGGCGAGGGAGCACTTCCTCTGAGCAGTCTGCTCAGCTCCCTCGCGAGCCGCCCGCAGAGTGAGGCTGGGAGCCGGAATATGACGTCATCTTCCGGCTCCCAGTCTCACTCTGCGGCGCGCGAGGGAGCTGAGCAGACAGCTCAGGGGAAGTGCTCCCTCGCCAGCACCGCCCGCCCTCCCAGCATGTCAGTTAGCCGCGAGGCTAACCAGGCATTTGCTTTGGGCATTTGGGGGCGGCGTTTTTTGCCGCCCCCTGAAAAATGCTGCCCAAGGCAAATGCCTTGTTTGCCTCGCGGCTAATACGTCCCTGCATATAGGTCCAACATTGCAGGTTCCTGTGTTAAATTGTTCTTTGCAGCAGTGAACTTTCCTTTCCCCTCCAAACACATTTGCAGTTGGGTGTCCTCTCGGCTTTGGCCCAACCACTTCATTAGATCTGGTGCTACTCGTACTTACCCTTTGCTCTTCCTCTGTAATGTGGTAGGCATCTTCTGACCTGAGGTCATATCTTTATGTCCTGCAGATATATGAAAAGACAAATAGTCATCACATTACATTGTCATCTTTATTCAGATACATGGTGCCAAGTCTATAGAAGAGGTTCACCCTCTATAATCATGATTGAGCAAACTGAAGTTCTCCTTCTTTTTTAATGCAATCAGGTATTATTATGTTTCCAATGTAGGTAATACCAAATTCCAAATTAAAACCCATTTTTCAATGTTTCTTTTTGTGGACCATTCCCATAAACTCAGCATGTCAGCAGGTGTCTTAGGTTCCTTTGTAGTATAGTGTTGGATCACATTTCAGCACAATCTTCACAGATGGCAGAGGGACATCCACAAATAGTTTATTTGTATAATGTACAGGCATACTGATTGCTCCTTGAAAATGTATTAACCAGATTCTCAGGTTTTATCTTTGTTGGTCAATTAAAGGCAGTTTTCAGTATACCTTGCTAATATTCCAAAACAGCAACAGTTTATGGTGAATACCCTCTTTCATTCAATTATGGCATTCATTCTAACATCGTACAGAAAGAATTACCACTATCAGAAAGAAGCTAGTCCAATGTACAGATCTTCTCATAGTAGCAGAATGGTTCCAAAAAAAAGGTTAATTTTTTTTTAATATTTTTATAATTGCACAAGAAAGTAGAAATTTCGAAAATCTGGATAATGTGACACCATTTTGTATTGGTCTTTTAATTTTTTTAGGGATATTTCAAAGGAGAGGAGAGAGTGCCACAGATTCTAACGTATATTCTTACATACATTATAAGACAAAAAAAAGTGGAGACCAAAGATTCAAATTGACCAATTTCCACAATTTTTAGCATGTTTTCCTCCTATAAAAAACAGATAAAAACAAAGAACACTTTAAGGTAGCATAACCAGTGATAGTTCATGTAAAACTGTAAGGAAAAATCATATGAAATCACAAAGATTATTTGTTTCTCATACATAATATCACTTTCATTTTCTTGTAAAGTGCGTTCGTCTTGGGAAAGAATTTTCTTTTTCAAATGTATCTTTTATTTTAGCAAATATATCTACACAGGAATGTGAAATAGTATTTCTGACTGTGTCCGGGGCTGTGTAGGTGTGAGAAATCTATTCATCATCAGGATCAAATGTAAGTTATAAAACTGTGGGCTGGATTATTTTACAAGGGATGAACTTAACCCTAGTAACTGAATAGCAGTTAATATATACATAGGGAAATTGTTATTTAACAATTAGATATATGCTTATCTCGTATCATTGTATCCAACCCTAGATTGCTTGGCAATTCCCTTTTTCAATGACTTTTTCCAGTAACTAATACACATGTTTACGAATGAGATGTACTGTCCAATACTTCCTGAATAACCAGATAATGTTGCCTTTCTAACAGAAAACATACGGTAAGGTTGTATATTCAGTATGAACTAGTAGAATATTTAACCCCTTAAGGACACAACTTCTGGAATAAAAGGGAATCATGACAGAATATTTCCTTCATGTGTCCTTAAGGGGTTAAATCTAAAAAGAGTCACTCTATTTGTCAATGGACTTTTTTCATGGGTTTCACTTACTAAACTGGGAAATACAGAGAATCAACAGGGGAATTAAATATTTTATGAAAAACTGGAAAAAATGCTGATGTTTTGCCATTTTCACCTATTTTTTTCCATTCGCTTATCAGTTCTTCGCAAGTCAATAAATAAAACCCAAAGTCTTCTATTTTTAAGGCTCAAGCCATGGGCAATTAAGTGGTTTACTGCATGTAGGTCTACTCTGAGCTCATAAGGAAGTCAAGAATACGATCTGATAATATAAAATACAATTATATGAGTGAGGGCAGTTGACCAGTTGACTCTGTTTGACCCAGCAGTACACTAGGATTAGGGTCCACATTAGGGGTTAGGATGTGGGTTACACTTATGTAAACAGATTTCATGTTTTACAGGAAGAACAAGAGATGGTTGTAAGGGCATTGGTTAGGAAGTGCCGTTAAAGTTTATGTCAAGATATAAGATTGTTCAATAAAGACAAAATATAATTGAATAGACATACAGATAAAACTAGCTGATATTGATACATTAGACTCAAAAAGTACCAGTCTTAAGAATTGTGTATTTAGACATAGGTTATGGACATAGGTTATGGAATTGGGAAGACACGTGATTTCTTCTCCCTCCTATGCACCAGCATTTTGTGTAGTATGGCACAGCATTTATTCTACACTTAATTTAAGAATGTATTCGTCTATTTGGATTCAACATATCAGAACAGCATGGATGAATTCCTTATGCAAGTGGGAGCTTACACGGATCAAGTGGAAACTTTACAGTTCACACCAGAGGAGGCGACAAATATTCTATGGGAACAAACCAGTTTGGAACTTCCACACCACTTCACTTCCAAGGATGTCTATTTTAAACCATTGTGCCTACATAGAAAACACATAGATTTGGACTTACATGGACTATTTTTATCCGACTACTATAAAGCTAAGCGGATCCCATGTGGATTCAGAATCCTCAATATTCTGACCATTGGGAGCGGTAAGACCACGGTCTGTAGAGATTGGACTGGCGTCCTTAACAAAGCTTAATTGGATCTTGTGTTGATCATCATAAAGGACGTCAAAACAGACCTAGCAGATATTAACCAGAAAATCCTTGATATGGAAACGGAACATGTACTCATGCTAACCTCAGCCAAAGGATTAAAATTGCAATAACAACTAGAAGAGGAGCTGCTGAAGTATAAGAATGAGTTGATAAAGTTCAAGAAAGATAAATTTGAAAGGGTCCAACAGGATTATCAGTATCATACAGTATATAAATGGATGTCTGGTGATAACGCACGCAGGCCAAGAAGACAGCGCAAGAGGATTATACGTCCTAAGCTCCCAACCATTGATGTGACTTCTAGGGAATCTACCTTAGAAAATTAAGCCCCAAGGGAACCAGCAACTTTATCAGAGGTGGTAGAAGGGGGCATGTCACGTGCGTGGGCTATAGGCCCAGCCGAGACAGTGGGGAGAGTGTGGAAGTGACAGGGTTAATGACACCAGACCCCTGGTTACCTGTTGCTAGTCCCAGCAACCACTCAATTAACCCCTGCAATCCCTTCTACACTAACTCCCTTAGTACACTTGACTGCCACCACCAAGACTTTTAAACCCGGGCGTCTTAGGTTACCCCACACACAGGAGAATTATAGTATCACCGTTCTACTTTTACTGATAAAACATATATAGTTAACCCTTTTTGGTAACGTGTTTACCTGAGCTTTCCTCTGGAGAGTGAAGCTCATAGAGAACAGAGACACAAGCTGATTAAGTAAACATTTAATCTGACAAAAAGGATTCACAGTGCTGAGTACAAAATACAGAAATAAATGACATACAGATAACAAATTGCAAAACAGTACATAAAATAAAATAGGAGAAAACACAAGAAATTCCTTACATATATTTACCCCATATAGAATTCTTGTGGGAGTCTTAGATGGTATAGGTCTCCTAGAAGTTACTGACAAAAGAAAAATGAATAACTGACCTCCCTGGATAGTCCAACACCCTCATATATCTAAACTAGTTGTTTCTCAGTGGGCAGACCCCTGGGGGGGATCAGAGGGGGCTGGTCTGGCAGTCTATTGCCCACTCTATGAAATTCCTTGTGTCCAGCTCTGGTGATGGCTATCTAGATGTTTTATGGTCTAGGCCTGGTGCAGGATCAAAGACCACAATAAATGTCATCCCAATGTTTACAAAAAAACTACTCTTAACATATATAAACACACATCAAACACCAACTCATGCTTTTGGCATGACAGGGCACTACAACCAGGAACCAAAGCTGAGGCGCAGAAGGCACCGCACAAGACGAGAGCACAAGGATAAGGCCCAGCTCTCCCGATATTCAACCTATCAAATAGGTCCTTGAGCCATGAAGAAACCGATACACTGAACCGAGGGCTCTCCTTTGTACCCACAGTTTACCCCAACTAATTTAAATGGAATATAGAACTATTCCAATTTGAGAACAATGTATTTGAAGGAATACTTTAATCGCCGTGACAAACTGACAAATAATACTGCAATCAGCGAGGTTTAAACCTAAATCAGTGTTTGATCCGCAGACCAATAGACCCTCTATTAAGACGTTCCTATCAACCACGAACAAGACTACTTAGATAGCTTTGTCCTAGCACAAAGATAAATATCAGAATATCACTTAAAATGTAAGTTGATTAAGAAATTGGCTAACGATCCAGATATCATCATACGCCCTGCAGATAAGGGTGGAGGAATCGTAGTGATGAACTATCAAGACTATGCAGAAGACCTTAAATTACAATTACAGGATCACGACACCTATCAGCTACTCCAGTGTGACCCTATGAAACGGATACAGAATAAGATCAAGGACACCCTTGACATGGGATTAATGGCAGGTTATATTGACCTCGATCTGTACCAGTATACGAACAAGGAATATCCACGAATACCCATCATTTACAGTATTCTGAAAATTCACAAAAAAACACAGTGTCCGCCAATGATGGGGCTTTGGAGCCTATTGCTAAATCGCTGGACCATATGTTCAAGGGTCCAAATGAATAATTAGATACATGTATTAAGGACACCCAAGCACTCTTAACCAAAATCAAACTTATTGAATTTGGGGACCACAGACCTATTTTGATATTTTTTACTATGGATGTACGTAGTTTGTACACTGTAATCCCACACGAAGAGGTATTTGAAGCTATGCGTGAGGTCCTAAACCAGTCTAAAACATACCAAGGTCCCCCTATTGAATATACTCTGGAACTCCTGGAACTAACACTGCAACACAACTACTTTAGATTTGAAGAAAATTGGAATTTACAGGTGGCCGGAACATCTATGGGGGCAGCCATGGACCCCATGTACGCCAACATGTACATGTATGTATATGAACAAAAGTACATTTTAGCACACTTTGGCCATAACGTGGCGGGATATTTCTGCTACATTGATGACCTCTTGCTGATATGGACTGGCACAGTGACAGAGGCAACTGACATGGTTGCACACCTGAACCAAAAATGTACACCAATTAGGTTCACTGCCATCATTAGTCCGGGGAAGGTTCAATACCTGGACCTCGAACTCAAAGTGGGATTAAATCAGATTGAATACTGTTTGTACACCAAGGTCACAGACAGGAATACGTTATTACATGCATGAAGTGCACATCTGATAGCCTCGAAAGATTCACTTTCTAAAGCGCAGTACCTTAGGGTCATCAGAAACAATTCAGACGATGTCAGTGTGTATCAGGGATCCCTAGGACAGGTGTCAATCCATATCTGCCAAGTGACCCGATGTAGGGGGAACAGTCTCTATTCTGCTCTGTGTCAGTGTGTATCATGGTCTCTGAGGACAGGTGTCAATCCATATCTGCCAAGTGACCCTATGTAGGGGGAACAGTCCCTATTCTGCTCTGTGTCAGTGTGTATCAGGGATACTTAGGACAGGTGTCAATCCATATCTGCCAAGTGACCCTATGTAGGGGGAACAGTCTCTATTCTGCTCTGTGTCAGTGTGTATCATGGGCTTTGAGGACAGGTGTCAATCCATATCTGCAAAGTGACCCTATGTAGGGGGAACAGTCTCCATTCTGCTCTGTGTCAGTGTGTATCATGGTCTCTGAGGACAGGTGTCAATCCATATCTGCCAAGTGACCCTATGTAGGAGGAACAGTCCCTATTCTGCTCTGTGTCAGTGTGTATCATGGTCTTTGAGGACAGGTGTCAATCCATATCTGCCAAGTTACCCTATGTAGGGGAACAGTCTCTATTCTGCTCTGTGTCAGTGTGTATCATGGTCTCTGAGGACAGGTGTCAATCCATATCTGCAAGTGACCCTATGTAGGTGGAAGAGTCTCTATTCTGCTCTGTGTCAGTGTGTATCATGGTCTCTGAGGACAGGTGTCAATCTATATCTGCCAAGTGACCCTATGTAGGGGAACAGTCTCTATTCTGCTCTGTGTCAGTGTGTATCGTGGTCTCTGAGGACAGGTGTCAATCCATATCTGCCAAGTTACCCTATGTAGGGGGAACAGTCTCTATTCTGCTCTGTGTCAGTGTGTATCATGGTCTCTGAGGACAGGTGTCAATCCATATCTGCCAAGTGACCCTATGTAGGAGGAACAGTCTCTATTCTGCTCTGTGTCAGTGTCTATCATGGTCTCTGAGGACAGGTGTCAATCCATATCTGCCAAGTGACCCTATGTAGGGGGAACAGTCTCTATTCTGCTCTGTGTCAGTGTGTATCAGGGGCTCTGAGGACAGGTGTCAATCCATATCTGCCAAGTGACCCTATGTAGGGGGAACAGTCTCTATTCTGCTCTGTGTCAGTGTGTATCAGGGGCTTTGAGGACAGGTGTCAATCCATATCTGCTCAGTGACCCTATGTAGGGGGAACAGTCTCTATTCTGCTCTGTGTCAGTGTGTATCATGGTCTCTGAGGACAGGTGTCAATCCATATCTGCCAAGTGACCCTATGTAGGGGGAACAGTCTCTATTCTGCTCTTTGTCAGTGTGTATCAGGGATCCTTAGGACAGGTGTCAATCCATATCTGCCAAGTGACCCTATGTAGGGGGACCAGTCCCTATTCTGCTCTGTGTCCGTGTGCATCAGGGGCTCTGAGGACAGGTGTCAATCCATATGTCAAGGTGTCAATATGTCATATGTCAGGTGTCAATCCATATTGATTGTGATTTAGGAATGTTAGGTGATTTCTGCCCTTTATGGATTAAAACCAGACTCTGTATCAACTGTGTAATTTTCCATGGGAGTTTTGCCATGGATCCCCCTCCGGCATGCCACAGTCCAGGTGTTAGTCCCCTTGAAACAACTTTTCCATCCCTATTGTGGCCAGAAAGAGTCCCTGTGTGTTTTAAAATTCGCCTGCCCATTGAAGTCTATGGCGGTTCGCCCGGTTCGCCGATTCGTGAACATTTGTGGAAGTTCGTGTTCGCCATTCGCGAACCGAAAATTTCGTGTTCGCGACATCACTATTCATGAGTAAAGAGTGTGTCCTGTTTTTTCATAGAAAATAGAAGTTGACACTTTTAGAAATCAACCTCCCTAGTCTGTTGATCAGGCAACTGGTAATTTTACTTCCTGAACTAAAGAGGCAAACAATTGCCCAGAGCACCTACCTTGGAAGGACTTCTGTTTGAGGTGTACAGGGAGGTCTGGACATCCACAGAGAGTGTCGATGCTTTTGCATGCTATTTTTAGAAAAAAAAACAAAGGAAAAAAAGTCAGAACTGGATTATGGATCAAAAGAAGAATGTTGTCTGAATTGATGAATCATGGTGTCTTTTAGATAAGGTGAATGGCTGAATGCATGTGCGTTGTTTACGCGGGGCAAATGTGGCAGCAGGATGCATTACGAGAAGAAGCAGGCCAGTGGAGGCAATGTTACGCACTGTGCAATGTTCTGCTGTGAACCATTGTGTTCTGGTATTCATGTGGATGTTACTTTGACATGACTTAGAGATTGTCTTAGAGATAGTTTCAGACCAGCTACACCACTTCATGGCAATGGTGCTACCTGATGGCAGTGGCCTCTTTCAGCAAGATAATGCACCCTACCACACTACAAAAATTGTCCAGGATTTTTTTGAGGAACATGACAAAGGATTCACGGTGTTGCCTTGACCTCCAAATATCCAAGATCAAAATCGAATTGTGCTAAAACAACAAATCAGATCCATCTCACAACTTACAACATACAGCGGACTCACTCACTCACTTAACATCAGCTTAAAGGCTCACTAATTTTTATAGTTTTGGTTTTCTAAAAACACCTGAGATTTAGTTACAGTATATAATCATATGTTGCATAAGCCTGCCACGCCGCTTCCGAATCCCATTTATGGCAGGTCCTATCTTAGCAACCTAATTCAAAGTAAATTAAAGTGCAATTTCCCACTTTAGGAGAAACTGCATGAACTGATGAACTGCAAACATAACAGACTGTAGACATTAATTTTCAATCCACTTTGAAAGCCAAGTATTCTCACTTTAGTGGAATCTCTTCTTTCCTGTTTTAAAGTATGTGTTAAATAATAGAAAATACCAAATTAGATTGAATTCACAGTTTTAAGGACAGCATTGCAATTTTATTTCACATTCACTACATTGATGTACTATTGTTTCTTCATATAAACTTCTCTGTTATAATATTCTTTTTTTAGAGTCTTGAGTACAAATGATATATATATACATATATGGCAGGGCATAGGTAGGGAGGTATTGAGGAAGGGGAACATTAACATGGGAAAAAGTTATGGTTGGAAGGGGGAGGTTAACGTACGGAAGGATATGAATGGAAGAGGGAGGTTGGCATGGGGGGGGGAGAAGAGTCCAGGACAGTTTGTACCCCACCATGGCAGTACCCAGGTCTGTAAAAAACTGATTGAGAAAAGCCTTGCAAACTTTGGGACATGGGCATAAGATCACTCTTAGCTAATTGTTCTATTTTGTAATTTTTGCTGCTGCTTAACTATCACTTATTGGCTAATGTGTGATTTATAGCGATTTCAGAGTGTTTTTCAAGTTAATGGAACTGAAAACATTACTAATTTTGAAATTCAGGACAATGCTCAATTTGATGAACAGCCCTGTGTGCGTTTGTCAACATGTAAATAATAACCTTTTGAATCTGGAGATGCTACAAGTGTCCACATGCATTTTTTGTGTGTTTTGTTTGAGACCGGTGTCTGCAATAGAAAAACATGTCTCCAAAATAAGACACATTGATCTTCTTCATCTTGTTTTAGTTTAGTTTATCTTTAAAACAGTAACAAATGATTTCTGTGGAGATTAAGGATGTGTTCCTTATGCTGGCACATCTGTCCTTTACTTTTATCCATCAAATGGATGGAAGCGAGGGTTGACATGGGGAAGGGAGATATGGATGAAAGAGGGGGTTGACATAGGGGGGGAGAGATACCACAATACTGCCCCTGACCCAATACTCCCTAAACACCCTAAATACTGCCCCTGCTCCCCCATACTCTTCCTATCCCCAATAATATTGCCTCTATCCCCCCACCATACTGCCCATGCCCCTGCCCCAACACTGTCCCTATCCCCACACAATGTTCCCTTAACCTACATCAATACTGCACTAACCACCACATAATACTGCCCCTAATACTATTCCTATCCCCCCACCATCGCCCCAGTCCCCCACAATACTGTTCATATCCACCTCCCACCACAGCCCCAATCTTACACAATACTGCTTCTACCCCCCACTAAGCCCCAATCCCCCACAATACTGTTCCCATCTCCTCACTAATGCCCCAATCCCCTGAAACACTGCCCCTATCCCACCACACTAAAGAATCAATCTGCCACAATACAGCCCCTGTCCCCATCAAAATAAAGCCCCAATCCCCCGCCCTCCTTATTTTGTTACAACTGATCTATTTTTGTTTTATTGCATATGAATTTTGGTAGACATGTGCAATTCATTTCGTTCCAAATGTAAATTTGGATGAATTTCAGCAATTCAATCATTCGAATTTCCTAAGTGCCGAACCTAACTGAATTGCCAAAGTGCTGAATTGCTGAATTGCCGAAGTGTCAAATTTCTGAAGTGCTGAACCGAATTGCCAAAGTGCCGAACCAAACCGAAGTGCCAAATTTCGGAAGTGCGGAAGTGGGGAAGTGCTTTCGATTTCTGAAAAGTGGCAAAACAAGAGAGGGATGGAAAATTACGGGAAAGATGACAGGAATCTAACCCTACCCCTAACCCAACCCCTACCCCTAATACTACCCCTAGCCCTACCCCTAACCCTAACCCTACCTTTAACCCTACCCCTAGATGTATAAGTGGTTGTGGTGGCTAGGGGTAGAGTTAGGGGTTAGGGGCAGGGTTAGGGGTTAAGGTTCTGGTTAGGGATTAGGGTTAAGGCTAGGGCTAGAGGTAGGGTTAGATGTAGGGGTTAGGGTGAGGGGTTAGTTGTTAGGCTTAGGGGTTAGGGATAGGGTTAGGGGTAGGGTGTAGGGAATTGCTGAAATCCTGAATAGCCGAAGTGCCAAATTTCGGAAGTGCCGAAGTGCTTTGGATTTCTGAAAAGTGGCAAAACAAGAGAGGGAGGGTAATTTACGAGAAAGATGACAGGAACCTACCCCTAACCCCTAACCCTACCCCTAATCCTACCCCTAATCCTACCCCTAACCCCTAACCCTACCCATAGCCCCTACCCATACCTTTAACCTTAACCCTAGATGTGCAAGTGGTTGTGGTGGTTAGGATCAGGGTTAGGTTTAGGGGTAGGGTTAGGGGTAAGGTTAGGGGTAGGGTTACTGGTAGGGTCAGGGTTAAGATCAGGGCTAGGTTTAGGGGTAGGGTTAAGGGTTAGGGGTAGCGTTAGGGATAGGGGGTAGGGAACTTCCGAAGTCCCAAATTGCCGAACCGAATTGCAGAAGTCCCGAATTGCCGAAGTCCCGAATTTCGGAAGTGCCGAACTGAATGTTTTGCCCATGCACATCCATAAATTTTGAAGATGTCTTTGTAAACTGGCACTTTACAATAAATGTTGCACTGTATTTTCTGAGAAATATATATGCATGCAATCGTGTAATTTTTTTGGGGGGTGGGGGTGAATCTTAGTTGAGGTCCCACACTTTCTTCCCCAGGACTTGACCCCTGTATATATGTATGATGTTATTCTTTATATTAAACAAATCGCCATCTATTTTGGTGAGTTAATACAATTATTTATTCATCATCTATAGAATTATGTATAAAAAGGGCAGCTCTGGAAGGAAACAAAAATAGGGGGCATGGGGAGGACAGATTAAAAGAAACACCACCATTTCATGCCACTAGAAGGCAGTGCAACATTATTCTATAACACTGAGAATGTATTTACTTGGGAGACATCGATTTTAGATTATTTGCCTTTATAGCTTACTAGAAAATACTAGAAAATACATGAGTAAATTACAGAGGGCAAAAAAAATGCAATTCGTCTATAAAACGAGTGGAGATTAAAATAGTTAGTTAATATTAATATAAGGAAACAAAGATGATTGATTAATGCAGTTAATTTACAAAGAATCAAACTGAAGTGAGCCGGAACTTGAAATTGAATTGAAAAATTCTCCAACTTTTGAATAGTTACAGCTCGTCTATAATAGCCCATAGTCTTTCAGTTTCATTTTTACTTTGGTTTAATATGGTGTTTAATAGACTTGTGCATATGAGAAAATTTTGCTCTGATTTACCAGTTTTTCTGAAAAAACACATTTTGGGGGTGGGGGGGAGCTTGGCAGAACTTCGGAACTGAGATTTGGTTTCAGATATTGAATTAGAAGAACAAAAAAGGGTATGAAAATGGGCCAATCAGTATGATGCAAAATATATATATTTAGTTTTTTTTTTAACTCTCTATTTCCTCTTTATTTTCCTTCACTTGATCTGTGAATAGAATTAATATTTAGTGATGGTCACCTTGCCATCAATTATTAGGCATCTCTTTTTTTGGCACCATGGGTGGAATTCAGAATCAAAACTCCTGAACCAAATATGTTTGGCTTTGCACGGCTCAGTTGGTCAGTTGTAATTCAGTTCGGGAATTTTGCCGATTAGTTGATCAGCCCAAATTTGTTTGAATTGCAGTTCATCCTGAATCAAATCTGCAAGTCTACTCTTTAATGAAAACATATAAATTTGTTGGATACTGTATGAAGAGCAATTGGAAATCTAAGTCCAAAAAGTGTCATTAATGTTGATCTTAATCAACCCCCATCATTAGAAATGGTATAATTATAATCCTATAATAGCTCATCAAATATGACCTCCATTGACTGTTTCCTATGGCAGTCCTTTTTTCTTTACATTTCTTCCTTTCCTAGATGTTCCTTAGAATCCAAAACTAAAAATAAACGTTAAATTACCTTGGAAATTAATTTGTTGAGTAACAGCATATGACATCATTTAAAAATCAATCTTTCTTTTTTACAATTTGTTTGCAAATTATTATGAACATTTCAGTTCTTGACCGAAGTTCATAAATATAAATAGAGCAGAATTCTCAACTAGCGTGTCATCGGTACAGAAGTCAATTTCATGAGGATGACTAACAGTTTCAGAGGGTTCTGATTTATCCTCAGATTGACACATACATAGCCCTATAAATTTAAAGTATTATAGTTATAAAATTGCTGCTCTTACTGCAATAATTTGTTCCTATTTTAATGATCAACATAACTTCTCATCTTGAAATTGATACCAACAGATAAATTAATCATTACTTCGAGATTCCACAATGTAAAACTATCTTAGTCATTGCTAGACTTGTGTGAAGTGGACAACTTTCTGAACACTTTGTCCAAAAATGCAAAACAAAAATCTGGACTGTAGAATTTCGTGTTGGTGGTGGTTCAGGTCATCAGCTTTTCGTCCACTAAAAACAATTTGGGAAAATAAATGAAACAGGGCGTAAAAATGGGCCAATCAGTGTATTGCATATATATATAAAGTAGATATTTTGGAGTACACTGATAGGTGCATTTTCCTGCCATTTGGTTCACAGATGGAGTGAGAAAATGTAACCAATAGATAAGTAGTAAAACAATCTGTGGGGATATATTTATTAAATATGTAATATGTTCTTTTTACGGCTTTTCCTTCAGTTGGTCACATCTCACTTGAGCTGAGACTAAAATCAGCATTTAGTAGCTGTGCCCTAGCCATCAATCATTTTTTTCGGGTAGAGCTTCGAATCATGAATCTCTTTTTAGATTTCATCTGGAGTTTTCTAGACTTGTGCACAGTGGCTTGTGCACAGTGGACAAAAGTGGTTTGGCTTAACTAAATTTCCTCAAAATTAAATTTAGTTCAGGAACTCCGACACTCGTTCAATTGATGGTTCGGCTTGCCGAATATCATTCATGAAAAAGACTCGGACAAATAAAAAAGGATGTGGAATTGGGCCAGTGCATGAACTGCAAAATATATACAATTTTTAATGCATATTTAATTTCTGTAGCATTTTATTGTACAAATTCTGATTTAGGTGCAATTATTAACATACTGGTATTTTTTATTCAGTGTTTAAGGCAAGATTTTACTCACTGTCATTATATAGTAAGATTGTGTACCTGTTCTAATCAAAGCACAAGGTGACCAGGGGTAAAAGTAGCAGCATAACTACAATTTATATGACATCACAGATAGTGGGGAAGCAACAGCCATTGTAAAAGACATTACAAACCTACTGAAATAGGGATCTCTGTGCATCCAAGTGACCTTCACTCTGCTAAGAACTACATTACAATTTGCCATTCAAGTTAATCCTTTGACAGTGAAAGGGTTAAATAGTTTTAAGGGCACAGTAAAGTAATAATAACACTCCAAATTGATTGCTCATTATGAAACCAATCTGAACCACTTATAAAAAATTATCTTAGTAAGTAATGTTCTGAAGCGGTTACAACTAACTGTAGCACTGAGCTACAATTCCCAAGGTGGTCAGCCATCTTCTAGGTAAGTTGTTCAAGGACATTTGTAGTGCCGCAACAAGTTAAAACATTTTACTCAATTAATAAAACTCCAAAACATGTTAACCCATACCATCCGCTAATATGTACTTACTCTATGTGTGTCTGATGCCCAAACGCAGACATCGTTTTTACTCTGTGGTTGCATTTTTAAAGTTTACATTCACAGAAACTCATTCAGGCTTCTCATAATTACTCATAAGCAGGGTATTAGACCACTTTTACTTATCTTTTTTTTTTCTTGTCAAATCTACTGTAGGTTAAAAAGAAAATGTATTCCAGTCAAACGGATTTTGACAATGCATGGCTTCCGGCTCTCTCAAATAACGTCTGTGCAAATGATTCAGGAAAAACCTGTTTGGACAAACCAAAAGGCACCTAAATAAACCTGTATACAGTTTGTATATATATTATATATATATTGCAGTATAGTGATAATCTCATGCTTATGCCCTTTTAATGAAATCTGGTCAGATTTTGGGCGACTTGAATGGTATTTTACCATTTGAATTCGGTCCACTTTTGGTCAATATTTGCGATTTTCAGCTTTCAGTTACTTTTGAGTATTTGATTGTGTGTTTAAGTGTTTTGGTCCAGCTAATTCATGTTTTATTTCTTTCTTATTTATTTATTTATTTGACTTCTTTATTTCGATGCTATGAATGAAATACCGAATCATGAAGCAAACAAGAGATGTCAGCCATTGTCCATGTTGTTTTGTCCGTTATACATCCATATGGCGCTTTTGAGTTTGGACAAACCCCCAATTAGCCAAAATTTAGACAAACTGCAATTTTTTTTAAAACCGAATAAACAGATCTAACAAATTATTGTATTTCAACTTTTATGCTAATATTTCAACTCATAAGGGCACCATATTAAAAAAGCTTTTAAACGGTGTACTCACATGTATGTCTATAAAGGTAGGTATTTGAGAACAAAAGTACCCAGAAATTGCTGTACTGCCCTACATCTTCACGACGTATCCCATGTTTATATACTATTGCATTTCTCTTAAGATTAAAAAAAATAAAAATAAAAAAATTAAGTGAATGTGTTAAATACGACATGTTGGCAAATTGCTTCACAGTGTTACAAGTTAGTATTCACTTTATATTGTATTTTTTCGACATGATACACTTTTAGTTTTTAACGGTAATACGTCATGGATCATAAATGCCTTATTTATCGGCTGCACTGTTACTTATAATTCACAGTGAAAGTATTCTAATTTTGAAGTGAGGCGCTTTTAAACTTCCTGCAGGGGGCACTGTTGCATTTTATTAGAGTGCAATATATAGATTCTTTTTGACTGTATGACACATATTGGCATGCATACCGTTTGTCTTTGGGTGTAGTTCTTATTCATAACAGATTGCAAAATATCAATACATTACCCATCTGCTCAGAAATGTTTTAAAGTTCTGGTGATCATTTCAAATTTTTTTTATTTAGGATAAAAGTCCTTTTAAAGCATTGCTAAACGCTAAATTATGATAGATAGGAGCACATTGAAAACATGTAGATTTGTAATTTAATTCAATTAAATGTCAACCCAAACTGTTTGGGTTTTTATAATATGCTGCAATCAAATTAGCATTTTTAAGAGTATCAAATAAGAGAACATCTACATTTCTACAATAAGGGACCTTTAAATTCAGGTTACATTAAAGCCAACGTTTTATTAACTCACATATTGCCAGAGGTCTTGCTCAGTTCATTAAGTATTACATTTGGTAAATTACCCCTTAAAGCTTAGGCTGAATTTTCCTGTGTGATTTTCCCCAAATTTGGCCATTTTAGTCTATACCGTTGTGAATAACCCAGAGTCTTACTCCAGTAATTCTTTCAATATTACTGTTAGCTACATAATGTTTCTTACATCTTACACCTGAATTAGAAAATTGTTGCCTCTCAAAATCACAACTAGTCTGGTATCATTCCCGCCATGAGAGAATCAGAATTTAAAAGGTGATGAATATTGAGCCACAGAAGACTTTATTTGCTTCATGGATATGTTGTATCCCAGTAGAATCAGAGTACCCAGAAGCAATATTTCTCACTTCGAAACTCTAAACTAGTGCCAGCATTGAGTAGAACAGTTACCTTCCCAGTCCCAAGAAAAGACCTAATGGTGCTGCTGTATTTTAATGTGTGTAAATATGCCCACAAGTATTGCATTTGCAGGGAGTTTGACTTTAGAATGACGCATCCAAGAACACTTAGCTTAGATTGTAATCTCACGGGCGATCTACCTATGCACTTTGTATAAAAGAGCTTAAATGGCAAGATTTCAGCTGTGTGGGCAGGGCCCTCTCTACCTTTTGTATTTGTCTGTGTATATTGTATGTTAATCACTAATTGTACAGCGCTGGGGAATCTGTTGGCGCTTTATTAATACCAGCAATAAATAAATATGGCATGCAGAGTTGTGGGAATGAATATTCATCCTCAATGTCCTTAACTCTTAGTATATAATCTATATATTTCCTAGTTCTTTTGAATTAATGGAAATTTATCTTATCCTAATTTTCTAACATAAAATTAGAATTAAATTTAACAGTATGTACTTCAAACAATACAGTTGTGTTCAAACGTTTGCATACCCTGGAAGAAATTGTGAAATTTTGCCATTGATTTAGAAAATATGACTGTTCATGCAAAAAAATGAATTTTATTGAAGGATAGTGATCACATGAAGCCATTTATTTTCACATAATTGTTTGGCTCATTTTTAAATCACAATGATAACAGAAATCACCCAAACAGCCCCGTTCAAAAGTGTACATACCCTTGAATGTTTGGCCTTGTCACAGACACATAAGGTGACACAGCGGTTAAAATGACAATTAAAGGTTAATTTCCCACACCTGTAGCTTTTTAAATTGCAATTAGTGTTTGTGTATAAATAGTCAATGTGTTTGTTAGCTCTCACATGGATGCACTGAGCAGGCTAGATACTGAGCCGTGGGCAGTAGAAAGAACTGTCAAAAGACCTGCTTAACAAGGTAATGGAACTTTATAAAATTGAAAAAGGATATAAAAAGATATCCAAATGCCAGTCAGTACTGTTCAATCACTTATTAAGAAGTGGAAAATGTGGGGATCTGTTGAGACCAAGTCAAGGTCAGGTAAACCAAGAAAGATTTTAGCCACAATTGCCAGAAGAATTATTATTATTATTATTGCCATTTATATAGTGCCAACAGATTCCGTAGCGCTTTACAATATTAGCATTGTTCAGGATACAAAGAAAAACCCACAGGTAACCTCAGGAGAAATACAGGCTGCTCTGGAAAAAGACAGTGTGGTTGTTAGAAGGAGCACAATACGACAATACTTGAACAAAAATGAGCTTCATGGTCGAGTTGCCAGAAAGAATGTTGTGCACCAATGACACAAAAAAGGCCGGATACAATATGCCCGTCAACACCTTGACATGCCCCACTGCTTCTGGCATACTGTAATTTTCAATGGAGTCACAAGACCAAAATAGACCTTAATGGGCACAACCACAAGCGTTATGTTTGGAGAGGGGTCAACAAGGTCTATAGTGAAAAGCAACTGTGAAGCATGGTGGTGGCTCACTGATGTTTTAGGGTTGTGTGAGCTGTAAATTGTGAAAATTGATGGCAAGATGAATGTTATCAGAAAATACTGACAGGCAATTTGCATACTTCTGCACAAAGGCTGATCATGGGACTCTCTTGGACTTTCCAGCACGACAATGACCCTAAGCAAAAGGCTAAGTTGACCTTCCAGTGGTTACAGCACAAAAAGGTGAAGGTTCTGGAGTGGCCATCATCGAGCCACTCTGGGCAGATCTCAAACGTGCGGTTCATGCAAAACGTCCAAAGACTTTCATGACCTGGAGGCATTTTTTTTTCTTTTCATTGTTTTATAATTATGCCATTCTGTTATAACCTACAGTTGAATATGAATCCCATACGAAATAATATAAATGTGTTTTTCCTGCTCACTCATGTTTTCTTTAAACATGGTACACATATTACCAATTCTCAAAAGGTATTCAAACATTTGAGCACAACTGCAAATAGTTATTATATAAATTAACATTTACTACAGTTTATATTTTTTGGTTATTTGCATCATTATCATATTGTTTGGAAAAATTTTCTTGCTTATTTTTTCAGGGACAAAAATATGATTAAGTTTAACAATTGTACTTTTTATTTTGAAATCTATATCGTGGGGCAAATGGGGAGCTTTTACAACATTTACCATATCTAAAAATAAAATATATTTTCTAAGGAATTTAATTATTTCTGTTTTTTAATTTCTTGTTTTTTGAGACAAAATTATAATTAATTTAAAAATAGTACTTTCATTTATTTTCAACTCTGCGTCATGGGACAGAAAGGGAGTTTTTAGTTTAACCAAATGTTTAAAAATATATCTTAAAAATACTTTCAGTGTTTCTGGCAACAGTTTCAATGTTTTCTAAATTTCCATTAATGAAAAAAACTAATTTTACCTAAAACCAAACTTTCTAGTGCCTAAATAGAACATTCTGGGTTATGGAATACATTAAGATACATTGTTCCCTCCGTTATATAATGGAACATATAAAATTGTACTTCCCCTATACTAACTTACCTATGGGAGGTTTGCATAACCGATATACCTCTGAAATACGTGTGCTAATAATTTGAAGAATTTCTGTTCTTTGCACTTTGGAAACCACAAAATGCTTGGTTTCCTGTAACGTGTTTAAAGATTTACGATTATAGGTGTCACGGTGTAACTTTCGCTTTGCTTGTCCTATGCATAATGGAATGGTTAATTACATTAGACTTGTCAAAATTACCAAATAAAAATTCTGGGAGTCATAAATAACTTTCATGTGATTGTTGTTTTTTTTTGTAGATTCTGTTACAAAATATTTTACCCTTTAGCTAACCAACCACATACATTTTACTAGGTTGTAGAAGATATTGAAATGGATTGGAAAGTGGTTAGTGACATTTAGCACAGTGTGAAATGAGTGGGGCTTGTCACTTTATGGGGGTATTTGGCAATAGATGGAGTTTTCGTGTGGTTGTATAATACTAATGTCACAACATTTTCCACTTAGCATACATTGTTTGTATCTCCTTTCATTATCAATAAACTGAGTAACTCTCTTGGTAGTGAACTACATAGCCTTCTGTTTCCATAAAGTATATTCCTTAAACCCTGGAATTTTGAATAATAAATCTTAATTTTTTTAGGGTACAAAATAGCCAAGCTAAAAACTAGCTGTGATGCAGATTTGTTTCCATAATTAGCATTTTTATAATCTGGTTATATTTAATATATTATTTGGGTATATTTTTTATAATTATACTATAAGTGTACAAGGGATTATGCATACCATTTGCACCAGTTTTTAAAGATGTCCTTTTGTGAATGATTACCCAAATATTAATACTCAGTGTTAGTAATATTGTTGACATTGAAAGGATGAAAGGTTGGATTTGAATGGAATATCCTTAAACTAAGAAACAGTTGCATGTGTATACAACCAAAAAAACACATTTATGTTAATTGGGAACTCACAATTTTTATTGCATTGAGTGAACCATTGTAAATCACCTATAACTTGTGCTAACCTCTTTTTCCATGTGATGATCTATTTTCTTCAAAATGTATAGCAAGGACGTTCCTTATGATATCACAATTATGCCCAGTCCTGCAGAGCCACAGTCAGGACACAGCATTGTTCTTAAATGTGGTCTGAAGTATGAAAAGTAGGTAGTCACCATAGACTCCACTCCTTTTCCATGTTTACACCCCTTATCAGAACCAGCACTTTTTATACATCCCCCCACCCCCCTCTCCCTCAAATGTTCCTTTTTATTCTCCAACCGTTATACTCTTGGTGATGACTGACAGGTGCAAAGTAGATAACTTATAGCAATGATTGACAGGGAGCCAAGATGCAGATGTTCAACTCCAAGACAGAGTTATATACAACGGCTGTGTATTTTTCTATTTAATTTTCTTTTAAGACCTCATAATGAAGATATGTTAAAACAGGACATAACACTAAGACCTGCATTTCTCAGATGCGATGCAATTGATATCTATCTGTTGTAAAACTATTTGTGCTCTTTAATAAGGCCTTGATTATTGTAAAACAGGGCACAAGTACACATAATACTAAAAATGTAGGAAAGTGGTGAAAAGTGAATATACATGTCTAAATCACCAGCACTACATCAGACTGATACATTTTATCACTACGTCCACACTGAATATCCTAAGAACATGTATTTAGTTTTATGCCTTTTGTAGTCGATTCATTGCTGCAATCATTTAAAAGGAATTATTTTGGCCACATTTTCTTCCAAATGTCATCTGCACTTATCTAAATGGACAAAAAAATCTTTTCACATTTACAAGAGATAATTTGTTAGAAAACATGCACAGGAAATGCTTGCAATTTCTGGGTATGGTCTGCCAAGCACAGGGCTAAGGTGACAGGTTCCGGAAGCAGTAGCTGGCGATGACTTGTATTTATATTAATTAATTTCAGTAGCTTTTGCACACATTCGGGAGGTCTAAAGGCAGCCTCTGCTAAGTATGGCTGTCCATTCCCAAGAAATACCACACTGATATGTAACCTTGCATATGAAGAATTAGATAATGCACACATGTGTACAACTTCCTCTAAGCAAAACTTTTTCAACCTCTGTGTAATTTGATAATATTGACGAAAAAATATGAATGGGATAGAATAGGAGTGATGGCAAGTGCCAAAAAGATCTTCTACGAGAATATCTTCTCACCTTCCTTTACCATCAACATCCATTATTTCTTGTTATTGTTGTCTTTTGTTTTGCTTGTTCCATTTTTTTTTACTTTCTACATTATCCTATTATTATTACTAACAACTTATTCAGGAACGCTTTAGAATATTATAAAATGGATACATTTAACAATAGAGACAATGGCAAAATTTTACAGAAACAATAGGTTGACTAGGATCCTGCTCAAACAAGCTTATCCTATATCATTTTTTGTGTCTACCACTTTTGTCTTGCATTTTTGTCTGCTCTCCAAAACATAGTTATTTCTTTTATTTTTTTAATATGATCTAGATTTAATATATTTGGATAAGCTTTACAAATGATTTAATATTTTGGAAAAATATTTAAATATTTCAGTATTTTGATATTTTTTATTATATTGATATACTTTTTAATATTGTGAAAGAAAAAATAAAACATTTTAAAAGCGTATCCAAAAATATTAAATCATTTATCATTTGAAAAAAAGTTTATCCAAAAATATCAAATCGAATCCCATGTTGAAAATTAACCATTTACAATGAATTGTGATGAAATGACAATGACTTTGTTGCAATAGATAAAAAAAAAAGAATCGACTGCCATAAAATATTTCGGTGAAAGGTATGACTGTACGTGTGTAATAACAGTATGCTATCTTTATTTGGCATAGGTGAAGTTCCTGTTTTCTCCTGAAGAACATTTTTTTGCATTTTTTCTGTGTTATTTTCCTAGAATACAATTTAATGATTAAATTCTTACTTGATTGACTGTGTTTGATGACATAAATTACTTTTTTTTTCTGGTCATTGAAATAATAATAGCATTAAATTCAATTAAAAAAAAATAACAAAACTCACTTTCGGCATGTTTTTGCTTGGGCCCATGGGAGCCAAAACGTTTCCTCCTCTTTTCCTTTAAGAATGGAGATTTGCCCACACCTCTTGTGATGTTTTTGCCTCAGACCTTGACCCCTCTATAAAAAGATCAAAGCATATTAAAAATAAATTAATGTTAAACGACAGTCCAACTTAGTCACAATAGCATTTTTTTTTATTAAAATATCCATTGTTGGATACAGATGCATTAAAATAGGTAATGATTCTTTCCTTCCTTCTTCCTATTTCCTCTGTTTTGTATGATCACATCTGGAATATCTAATCCTTGTTTAGGGAGAAGGTGGTGAGTAGGACAAAGTGGTCTCCATTTGACTCGTATTTCACCTCAGTGTGTCAGAACATCATGTGATTCACAGAAAGAGAAAGTGTTATCCAATAAAGTCAAAGAATGCCAGCTCATTCATTCACAAAAAAGAAAAAAATATGAAATGCTTCAGCGAAAAGGAAGTACATTTTCCTGCAAAGTCACAATGGCCCAATCATCAAAGGAAACCCCTCCTCGTATGGAATTTCCTAACGTCTGAATCTCTGCCAAGTCCATTCATGCTGAAGAAACAAACAACATAATCTAACGTTACCTTTCACAGTTCTATTTGTCTCTCAGCAAATTGTGAAAACTGTGTTAACCAAGGGCAATGATGGTAATCAGCTGAGCAATGATTGACCAAATGCTAAACCGTCATAGGGTGACTGTGCGTAGTGGGACTTGATGGTCTACAGTACCGCTAAAGGGGAAATTAGTTAACTTGGGCACTCCATAGGCTGGAATGCAAAGGCTAGGCAAAGTTTTTAATTCCCTATGATATTTATGCATGATGCCTTCACTGGAATACAAAGGCTTGGCCAACTCTACTCCAGCACTCCAAGCTATAGGAAAACTCAACCATATCAGTAGAGATGTACTGAATGGTCAACGTCTTCCCTTTAACTGCTTGCGCAGGTGTAAGATAAATACAGTTACAGTGATGAGTTCCTGTGGAACTCACCTCCCTGCTCCGTTAGATGCTCACCCAGTCTCCACTCCTTTAAAAAATCATTAAAAACCCACTTCTTCATAAGATCATATCAATTAAACTGTTAATAGCTTCTGACTGATTCCTCTTCTGCAACTGTCACTAGTCTAACACTATCCTTACCTTTCTGTGTCATTTTACCCCACTCCCTCGAGCATGTAAGCTCATTGAGCAGGGCCCTCAACCCCTCTGTTCCTGTGTGTCCAACTTGTCTGGTTACAACTACGTCTGTTCGCCCACCCATTGTAAAGCGCTACGGAATTTGATGGCGCTATATAAATAACATAATAATAATAATAATAATGATAATAATAATATCTCATGTACAATGAGAGTACAGAATTTTTGTAAGCAGTTTATGCAGTAAGTATTGTAGTCAGCATGTTAATCTCCCATGATAAATTAGTGTAGCACCCACTGAAATTGGGGTACTATATCGTAGTGGTGGGCTTAACACAGTATGACCATATGGTGGAACTAAAACCCCATGTTAGTTTGTTAAAGGACCACTCTAGGCACCCAGACCACTTCAGCTTAATGAAGTGGTCTGGGTGCCAGGTCCAGCTAGGATTAACCCATTCTTTTATAAACATAGCAGTTTCAGAGAAACTGCTATGTTTATGAATGGGTTAAGCCTTCCCCCAAAGCCTCTAACGGCTGTCTCATTGACAGCCGCTAGAGGTGCTTGCGTGCTTCTCACTGTGATTTTCACAGTGAGAGCACGCCAGCGTCCATAGGAAAGCATTATGAATGCTTTCCTATGCCACCGGCTGAAAGCGCGCGCAGCTCTTGCCGCGCGTGCGCATTCAGCCGACGGGGAGGAACGGAGGAGGATCAGAGGTGGAGAGCTCCCCGCCCAGCGCTGGAAAAAGGTAAGTTTTTACCCCTTTCCCCCTTCCAGAGACGGGTGGGAGGGGGTCCCTGAGGGTGGGGGCACGAGTATGTTTTCCTGGCACTATAGTGGTCCTTTAAGATATGTGATTTTAAGTTGACTTGCAACACTTAAAACTGTATTGTTTGTATTTCTGTTGTTTAGTGTGAACTGTTCCTTAATCTATTTTGTATTGCTATTAGTCTTTACGGCAGCATCATTACTTAGAAATGTATGTTCTGGTTATGCCCCAGTCTTCTTTCATCTAGGCTCTTAAGCTAAACATTTCTCTCAGGTTTAGGTGTTCCAAAATGTGTTTAATAAAGGTGCATTAAGCCGGGAGGGTACTTCCTGGTGATGTCTACAACATGTGTTTTGACATTGGTTCTAAGCCAGCACATGTCTTCAGATAGGAGGTTAACAGCTGGAGGCAAAATGCTACGAGGAAATTACCATGGAAACGCGTGGAATGTTCCTGCTGAAAGCTCTACTTTTACAACTTTGCCCCAGATTTCCTCTTCTTAACTTTTTTTTAATGAATGATTTTTATTAATAAAACATTTGATGAAAACCTTAAATCATGTGCATTGGAATGACCGGTAAAATAGTAGACAATATGGTAAGAAATCAATATGTAAGAAATCCCGTGGTAAATCACCTCCAGTACCACAGGGGTCAACTCTCATTCTTACTGACCCTACACCGACAAATATTATCAAAACATTTCTTTTCTTAATCAGCTTCAAACACAGAGAATGGAGGAAACACAAACAGGATGCACATATTTGTGTAGTACGTATGATACAAGCCCACATCTATCTGTTTGGACTCATAGGATGCAAAGAAAATTACAGAGTCCAGTTCTTTACCAGACCGACATTACTCACTGACTTAGCATTCAGAAAACCCCTTTTAACATTTCATAGGCACCGGCTGGATTTATTTACAAAACACCAAAAAATAGTGAAATGAAATGTCAATCACAGAATTTAGGTAAAAACTTTAGGCTTTAGACTTTAGGTTTTAGAGATTTAGTTACAGCTTGCTTATTTTAGCCTATGTGTTTCAGTTTTGATTTTTAAATTCAGCAGTTCAGTATACAGTATACTGTGTATCAGCATTTGTTATATAATGTGTATCTGCATGTATGTCAGTGTGCTTGTCTGTTTATCTGTATGTGTGTCAGTGTATGCACCTGTGTGTCTGTGTATCTGTCACTCCCACACACACACTGTCACCCCTCCACATACATTGTCACCCCCTTCACACTGCCATGCTCACAATAACTCCCACAATCCTGTCACTCACCCAAATGGGGGGCATGAATAAGACACATGAAGGGTCTGGGGGTGTAGTGAAACACATAGAGGGGCAGGGGAAATGCACTGGGGGTGGGCCCCAGGGTATTTTTCACACCGGGACCGAGTAGTTTCTACTTACACCTCTGTTTGAAACATTATATCTTTCAAGATAAAAAAACATAAAAAGCTACTTACTTGAAAAAAAAAATGTATGTTGCAGTTTTTCCCCAGATATAGATCCTCTTAATGTAAGGCTTGCTCTGCACAATGCTTCCCACGCTGAATAAAAAGAGAGTGTGTTTCTCATTGGTTTAACATAGGAAATGGAATTGTTTGAGTCTATCTATACTGTTTTATAATCTGCCTTTCTGTATTACAACATTGCATTTTATTGTTGGTGTTCACTAGACGTGCCAAAATTAATTTAGTTATTTTGGATGGTTCATCCAAATAACATACCTTTTAATCAGGGTCAATGCAAGGAATTTAGGCAATACAGGCGAAGATTCATTTTGCCGCCTCCCCCTTCCCCCCCATCCACCAAAATGTATCTTCACCTGTGTGCCTCTTAATCCCCATTTTAATTTTTTTACCCCCTCTTGTGTTTCTCAATTCCTTTTTTAAATGTAGTGTATCGTATGCCTCTTTAGTGTCTTACACCCCTTTTAGTTTATTTTACCCCCTTTTGGATATCTTATACCCCTTCTGTGTCTCTTACTTCCCCCTCTTTATGTGTCTCTTGCTTTATCCACTGCCATTTTGCGTGTTTCTTATTTCCCATAGCCCCTATGTGTGTCTCTTACTCTCCCCCAGCCTCTTTGTGAGTCCCCTCTCCCCAGCCTATTCGTGAGTCCCCTCTCCCCAGCCTCTATGTGTGTCTCTTTCCCCAGTCTCTTTGTGTGTCTTTTATTGTGATTTGGCCAAACCTATGCCCCTTAAATTAGTGTTATGAGCATTACTGGGAAGGTAAAGGACTCAGAATAGAATGCCTATCTTCAAAGCACGATTGTGAGAAAGCTACCTCTTGACAACCATATTTATGTGTTAGGTACCCAAGTGATACATGTTTTAGAATTTTTTTTGTGACTGTTTTCATGTGTTGACACATAAGCCACTGAACGCAGTAAGTTTGGTTTACATAAAAGAAAACAATTAGAAGTTAAAAAATACATTAGAAAGTCATAGATTTATTTTTACTGTATCAGGAATTCTCATTGATAGATTTGTTAGGGGCAAAGAAAATTAGTATACCTTAAACAAGGATGTTCTACACAAGATGTAAGCAACCTTTAGCACCCTAGATGTTGTTGATGACATCTCCTCTGATGCTTCGTGGCATTTTGGCCCACAAGTAACCCACAACATCTGGAGTGCCAAGGTTGCCCAGCCATGTTCTATACACTACTTAGACTGGAAATAAAGCCAGTACCTGAGGTAACCATCTCGTATTGCCTATTTTTGTGTATTTCCTATACACCTATTCAGTTTTCTTCTTCCCTTCTTTTCACACATTCCATCATTTAATTTATTCTTGTTTGTTTAATACTCTTTCCTTTTCACTTCTCCTCTTGCATCCCATATCTCTCTCCCTTCTTTTCATCTCACATCAGTCATGTGATATGCACCCCTTATATGAATACATCTCTTCCCTTTGTATCTCATATTTTTCCACATTATTTAATCATCCTTCAATCTCGTATTTGCCTATCATTTCTTTTATCTTCAGATAGTCAAGCTTGTATTCAAAACATGTATTCTTTATATTGGTGTCAGTGGCGTTCACACAATCCATGGGGTCCCGGTGTGAAACTGATTCATGGGCCCCACCTCTCCTTCCCTCCCTCTCCCCCTCTCTCACTCTCCCCTCTCCAAACACACACACATATAGTCAGGTCCATAAATATTGGGACATCGACACAATTCTAATCTTTTTGGCTCTATACACCACCACCATGGATTTGAAATGAAATGAACAAGATGTGCTTTAACTGCAGACTTTCAGCTTTAATTTGAGGGTATTTACATCTAAATCAGGTGAACGGTGTAGGAATTACAACAGTTTGTATATGTGCCTCCCACTTTTCAAGGGACCAAAAGTAATGGGACAATTGGCTGCTCAGCTGTTCCATGGCCAAGTGTGTGTTATTCCCTCATTATCCCATTTACAAGGAGCAGATAAAAGGTCCAGAGTTCATTTCAAGTGTGCAGATTTGAAATTGGTTGCTGTCAACTCTCAATCTGAGATCCAAAGAGCTGTCACTATCAGTGAAGCAAGCCATCATTAGGCTGAAAAAACAAAACAAACCCATCAGAGAGATATAAAAAACATTAGGTGTGGCCAAATTAACTGCTTGGAACATCCTTAAAAAGAAAGAACGCACCGGTGAGCTCAGCAACACCGGAAGACCACTTAAAACAACTGTGGTGAATGACCGAAGAATTCTTTCCCTAGTGAAGAAAACACCCTTTACAACAGTTGGCCAGATCAAGAACATTCTCCAGGAGGTAGGTGTATGTGTGTCAAAGTCAACAATCAAGAGAAGACTTCACCAGAGTGAATACAGAGGGTTCACCACAAGATATAAACCATTGGTGAGCCTCAAAAACAGGAAGGCCAGATTAGAGTTTGCCAAACAACATCTAAAAAAGCCTTCACAGTTCTGGAACAACATCCTGTGGACAGATGAGACCAAGATCAACTTGTACCAGAGTGATGGGAAGAGAAGAGTATGGAGAAGGAAAGGAACTGCTCATGATCCAAAGCATACCACCTCATCAGTGAAGCATGGTGGTGGTAGTGTCATGGCGTGGGCATGTATGGCTGCCAATGGAACTGGTTCTCTTGTATTTATTGATGATGTGACTGCTGACAAAAGCAGCAGGATGAATTCTGAAGTGTTTCGGGCAATATTATCTCCTCATATTCAGCCAAATGCTTCAGAACTCATTGGATGGTGCTTCACAGTGCAGATGGACAATGACCCGAAGCATACTGCAAAAGCAACCAAAGAGTTTTTTAAGGGAAAGAAGTGGAATGTTATGCAATGGCCAAGTCAATCACCTGACCTGAATCCAATTGAGCATGCATTTCACTTGATGAAGACAAAACTGAAGGGAAAATGCCCCAAGAACAAGCAGGAACTGAAGACAGTTGCAGTAGAGGCCTGGCAGAGCATCACCAGGGATGAAACCCAGCGTCTGGTGATGTCTATGCGTTCCAGACTTGAGCTGTAATTGACTGCAAAGGATTTGCAACCATGTATTAATAAGTGAAAGTTTGATTTATAGCTGTTAATCTGTCCCATTACTTTTGGTCCCTTAAAAAGTTGGAGGCACATATACAAACTGTTGTAATTCCTACACCGTTCACCTGATTTGCATGTAAATACCCTCAAATTAAAGCTGAAAATCTGCAGGTAAAGCACACCTTATTCATTTCATTTCAAATCCATTGTGGTTGTGCATAGAGCCAAAAAGATTAGAATTGTGTCGATGTCCCGATATTTATGGACCTGACTGTACATGCAGACACATACATACATAGAGACACACACACATAGACACATACAGACAGACAAATGCATACACACATACATATGCACAGACACAAGACACACACACATACACACATACACACAGACATATGCATACACACATACATATACACAGACACAAGACACACACACATACACATACAGACAGACACACACATACACACAGACACACATACATACATACATACAAAGACACATACATACACACAGACAGATACTTACAGACAGACATACACACAGACACATACACACATGGACAGACACATACACACATAGACAGACACACACACAAGATACAGACATACAAAGACACATACATACATACAAACAGACAGGCGCACATACATACAGACAGACACACACACACAAACATACAAATAAACACACACATATACAAAATGTTTAAGTCACCCTCCTGTTTCCTACCGTTTAGATGCAGGAGGGTGACTTTCCCTGGGGTCCAGTGGTGGCTCAGGCTGATGGGAGTCAGAGTTCCCACTCTGGCTCCCCCTCCTTCCTCCTGCGTGGGCTCTCTGATAGCTGGGAGGAGTGACTGGGGCAGTCCCTTCCTCCCAGCAGTGATCTCATCACAGGGGGCCCGGTCGCGCTGTTAAAGTGCCACAGCGCTGACCGGGCCCCCTGGAAATCCATACCCATCGGATGGCCCTAACGGCATGGGCCATTCGATGGGGCCCTTGAACGTGCGGCCCGGCTTACCGCGTGGGCTGGGGCTGCGAGACTTGGCGGCTGGTATGCCACTGATTGGTGTCACACAGAAAGCAAAGCTTCAACTTCAAAGTAGTCTGTTTGAAGATTAACCAATGATTTAAATATCGGGTCCCCAGGAGGTAAGAGGAAGGGTTAACCACTCATTATCACATCATATGACAAAAAATAAAAAGGTGATATACAGATCACATAGCACAGTATCACATGACAAGGAGTATCGGGGCCCAGTGATCAATGACCATGATCACCCATATTCAGTGATACCCACCAACAAAGCAAAAATAGTTGCCCAATCTAAAGGAATCTTGATCGCTGAATTAATTTTGAATTTAAAGGGTTAGTCCAACCATCATAACCAATACAGCCTGCTCTCTGCCAATGAAGGAGTGTCTGTGCATTTCAGTTTGTACCGAACTGATGTTAGCCAGCCTAAAACTCTTTTTTCGGGCTGACTGATGACCCCCCTCATGATGCTAACAGAGGTGGTGTTACACCTCTGGCAGCAAAGTGATTAAAATCAGTATGTGCAGCACTTCAGAGCAAAGCGCTTCCCATCCTCCGTGCACCATGACTACTTCAAATCACTGAAGCCACCATGGTGCTTGGAATAACCCTTTAAGAAGCAATAGTCATAACAGTGGGGTTTGGTGTCACAATAAATGAGTTAAAAGATGCAGGTCAAAACTGAACAAATAATTTGAGTAAATACACCAGTTCAGCTCTCACGTGATGTAGATACTTTTGCACAAAAGATTAAATACCTACCAAGAAATTGGTTAAATTCTGTTGAAATGAGTTAGCCTCCTCCATCCACCTTCAGCCAAATTAAGCACCTTCATGATAAAACGTATCCTTCAACTCTCCAACTCTATCACTCATTAAAGATATGACAGCAAAAATAAATGACACAGGATGTCCCTTTCTTACTCCCTGTGTGCCGGGGTTACGTGCTGAAATAATTATCCATTTCTAATTTTATAGCAAGGTCTTCATGTTTATTTTGGTTCTTAGCTTAATATCAGTGTTAGTTCTATCACTGTTGTCTGATAATAAGAGCAGTCAAACATCCGCTTTCCCTGGCAAACAATAAGCTTTAGGGCATTTCTTAGTCATTAAACAAATACATTTATCATAATCTTGGCCATGTTACAAAAGTATGTCAATAGGGCTGACCTGTGGGTAAGGCTATCAAAGAACGAACGTCACTGAAAACAGGAACTTTTGTTACAAATGAAGACGATGATTGTGCACTTTGAAAATTCCACATGTATGCAAATAGCTTTTGATCATCAATTGTAACCAAGATGCCTAATCAACTCCTTTATGTTGGTCTAGGAGAATTCACTTCATCAGCTGAATTTGGGCAGATTTCAAATTCTAAACTGAACTTTACACGAATCCCAAATGAACTGAAAAGTGTGATAGCCACACTGGTTCTATCCATTCAGAATTTGGTTTGCTGAGCCTACTGCTAACATCAACTGCCATTTATCACTAACTTTAAATCCCTAATTTAGAATGTGAGAGTTGTTTTTTTTTTGTTTTTTTTGTTTAAAGGAACACTAGAGGCACCGCTTTTCCATCTTTTTAAGGCTCTCCCAACAATTTTTGGAGCTTCCAAATTTTTTCTAACTGTATTTTCAAACCGAGCTAAAGTCGAAAATCGTCCAATCGGAAAAAACTCAGAAATTTATCCAAATCGATTGGTACGCGGTTCAGTGGGTTCCCGGAATGGACAAATTTGACAAACCCGAGGGCAAGGATTAAATTGGCCCTGGCCTATTATGGGGGACCTTTGCAGAACCGGAATTTGGGAGTGCGGCAGAGTCACGGCTTTGGGACATATTTGACTACAGAGAAGCCGTGCTGGATCTCCCTATGGCCGAAGACCTAAGGCCAGACCTGATTGAAATGGCTGTCCAGGAATGGGAACTGGAGCAGGATTACCAGCACCTGTTCAGCTCCAGTCAGTCACCCTATACCCTGCAAGTACCACCAGAGCAGTGGGAGATCGAACAGAATTATGCGGACTTATATGATCAAGTGACACTGCCTGTTTCTAACCTGATGGGGCTTATGCACTGTACACCATTGGGAGCATTGAGTTTCGTTCCCCCTCCCCAACAACTAAGCCTGTCATCAGGAGACCTGCATTCGGTACCTCCTACTCCCCAACCAGCCCCTGAAATGAGGGACCTTATTGACTGGTCCTGGGAAGACCCACAGATGGCAGGTGGAGATGGAACTGCGGTCTCTCTACCGGCCCTACAGGGATGCTGGGCAGTTGGCCCAGATCCCCAGCGGCAGAATATTCCACTAGGAGGGGAGAGTCTCATTCCCCCTCCCCAGCTGCAGCCTAGCCCACCAAGGGGAGACAGTAAGCCCCACAACAGTGCAGATGGGACCGTAGTCTCTGCACCTACACCACTGGGGATAGGGACAGTCTGTCCTGGTCCCCAACAGCAGGACAATGCTGTTGGGGACCAGGAGACAGTCGTTTTTCCCCTACAATAAGAGAGGGTGTCGCAGGGAGAGGAGCATGTTCCCCCCTCTCCCCAGCGGCAGTCTACGGTTCAGAGAGAGGATCTGGTTACCCCCTCTCCCCAGCTGCAGCCTAGCCCACCAAGGGGAGATGATAAGCCCCACACCTGTGCAGATGGGACCGTGGTCTCTGCACTTACAGTACAAGGGGTAGGGACGGGCGGTCCTGTCCCCCAAAAACAGAACTGTGTATCCAGAGGGGAGACAGTCGGTCTCCCCCTCCCACAACCAGGCTCCAACCTGGCTACTTCTGTGGTAGCTCTGGCACCAGGGCAGAGTACCGCTGGTCTCTGCCCACTCAGCAACCCACCAAGGCAGCCCACCAGTCCCCCGCACAGCCGTGGTAAGGCACCTGGACATGGAAAAGTTTCTACTTTATCAAGGTGTAGTAACCATTTAATGAGGGTGGGCTGTACTGCTGTTTGTGCTTCATGGGTGGATTGCTGGACTAACCAGGGCACTGACTGGCAGGAGGTCAGATACCCTGTTAGTCTGTCTGGTAAAGGGGAGAAGTGTGGCAGAATCAACCTCGCCACTGTCCACTGGAGAGGCCTGGTTGCTCGCCTGCTCCCTTTAGACTATGGTCCTGCATTTTAAACTTTTATTTTACCTGCAGAAAGCTTTATTCGTGCCTTTCTGCGGACTGTTAAAGCCATGCTACCCCAGATAGCTATGCCATGGAGCCCAGCCTTTGGCTCCATGGCGATTGAACTGTAGTTATTGGGGGAATTGGATTGTAAGCTGACTGCCAGGAGTGTAAACCTTTCATATGGTTTTTCCTGTTCAGCTGTTTCCAGTATTCGGGAGTTTCCTGTTCGGGAGTTGGAGAATTTGTGTAGTTTGCAGTTCGGGAGATTGGTGATTGCAGTAGCTGTCTGTGCATCTGAAAGGGGAGTGTCGCCTAAACGTTTTTTAACCTCATGTGGGCAAAACGGTCCGTTACATACACAATATATACAAAATTTACCATAGAACAGGCAGGAAATATATAATCAGGGACGAGCTGGGCCGGGGGGGCAGGGAGGCAATTGCCCCCCAGGCCGCTCTAAATCCCTTTAAAACCGGCCGGTGCAGGGCCGGTCCTAATGCTGCAGCCGCCTGAGCGCTCTGTAAAGAGCCTCAGGCGGCTGCAGCGCTGCTTCTCCCCTCCCCTCCCCTGTAGCGTGGCCGAGCTCCTCTCCGGTCCGCGGTGCCTGGCCGGAGTGATAGGAAGGTGCACACTCAGTGTGCACTTCCTGTCAGTCTGGCCAGGTACAGGAAACAGAAACTCCTGATGCTACTGATTAGCATAACATCAATATCCGTTATAAAACCAGGAAAAGGTGGGCATGGATGGTGAACTGATTTGGTGGTGCAATGGGCCACTTGACTGGTTTTGTCCCCTAGGCCTAAGGCTGCCAGCCCTCCCCTGTATATAATCACCTATTTCCAACAACTCACATGAAGAAAATACAATTGAACGCACTGATTATTTCCTAATTAAAATGTGGAAGAGAAAAGTAATAGCAATTCTACATAAGAAGCATTGGTTCTATTTTAAACTGGGAAGTGGCAATATGAAGTGCATATTAATTGATTTATAGTCATCCATATTGTATTATTATTCCTCAACCCAAAATCCCTACCTTGATCTGAGATCGAGTTCAATCACTTCTTTAGCGCACTATGAGATTTTTGACTGGAATAAAAAAATCTGATTATATTGAATTATTCATGTGGCTTTAACCTAAAAGGCTTACATCTACTTAGAGAGTCTTGGCCACTATAATTTCCCCTTATGTTCAATAGGTACAATGCTGTGATCAGTGTACATTATATTTCAATTTGAAATGAAGAAAAAACTGAACAAATGATTGTCAAAGCAGATTTATTGGCAAATCTAGGCTCATTTCCCTGTGTGAAGTTTAAATATTCAAATAATTAGCAAACAAGGCATTCACTACTATCGCCCACATTTAGCAAATCATAGTTCAACGTTTAATCTATTGTTGAATGTTCTAAGTCGTAATCACATTTCATTTTCAAATACTATTTCAATAAGAAAAAAAAACACTTGAGTCACTTGAGCTTGTTTAATCTTGCATTCTTTTTTTTTTTCTTTAGTTAAAAAAAAAAAAAAAGATTCAACTGAGAAAATAACACGTTTGGTAAACTGAAAAGTCACGATAAATTACCTTAACAGCACAATTACAGGAGCGAAATAATACAGTGTATTGAATTTGCATAGCAACGTGATGCAAAACTAAAATGTAAATCTTAACGGCCACATTATGATGTAAATAAATGTTAAACTGGGTACTGGGAGCCCAATCTGAGAGTTTGCCAACTATGCCACTAATTGACTCACCAGACATCAAAGAGTTGAGATGAGTCTGGCCACACACTTAATACCCAACGTGGCTTTCAGATAACCATACCACTTCCCACCATTTTCGAACACTTTGCGGTTTAATTGATTTCCACATGGGAATATTTTAACAGACTTGTTGAAAAGGTTTTAAGAGCAAGCATTCAAACGAGCCGCCAAAATTATAGATGATTTCTACATTTGGATTATCAGAATGAAAAAAAACCTGGAGAATATTTTTTTTAGTTAAAATATGTTAAATAAGCCAAAGTAACAGTATATTCTTGGAATAAAAACAGAAAATCCATAGAAATATCCACAAGCATAAACATACAGTATAATATACAGTTTCAAAGAACTGTTACTGGAATCGTATTGATCTCGACTGTGAGCAAGAAACGAATTAACAATACAGTCTGCTCGTTTTACTTTCTTCCAAAGTCTTCCTGGTTTCCCTAGTAATCAAAATAGCCATGTGCATAACCTAGTTTTAGTGTTAGTAAATTCTTTATCTGTTTCAGCACTTGTCACTGTGGGTTAACAGCAGACCCAGTTTACAACCGACTTTTCCATAAAAAGTTCAATTTCAATCTTTTTTAATAAACGTTATTAAATATTCTAGAAAATGTAGATGATGGTATTGTGATTAATCCGGTGTCCCAGTTTAATAAGATGAAGTATGTATATAGTGTGTATTATTGTGGATGACCCCCGGGAAGTGGAGTCAGGATAAGGAAATCAGGCGCAGGGTCTACCAGAGTTGGCTGCAGTAAAGGAAGTTCCCTGAGTGGATTGAAATTTGTCCAGCTTAATTACAACATTTCCTTTTACATTTCCTCCTGCTTCCCACACATGTCTGAAAAAAATAAAAAGGTTTTATTAAAGAGTTACTCCAATGTTAATGACAGCCTCTGCTTTTCGATGGTCATGGAGAAAGGAATCTATATATACAGCGTTTCTGCTTGAAGCTATGAACAAACAGAGATATCTGTACTTTTTTGCTGGAGGCCAGTTGCTCCCTCTCACACATGACTTAGACTGCCAAATGTTAATTTTGTGCAAAAATGACATCTGTCATCAGCATGCACTGTGTGCTGGCAAAGATGAAATGAGGGTCTTCCCCTTCAGGTGGCGCTGGGAGCGTCCCTGCAAGGGGAAACTTGAATATCCCCTCCCTACTTTGTGAACTTTCTCAGCCCTCCCTGCATTTTTAGCATTTGTTTAATGTTTTAATGTTTACTTAAAGGACCACTATAGTGCCAGGAAAGCAAACTCGTTTTGCTGGCACTATATAGTCCATAGGTCCCCCCCACCCTCATGGCCCCCCTCCCGCTGGGCTGAAGGGGTTAAAACTTAACTTTCTCCAGCGCCAGGCTCCCTCTGCGCTGGGGAACTCTCCTCCTCCTGCCGAAGTCAGCACCGAATGCGCATGTGCGGCAAGAGCCGCTGTCAGGTTATATCTGCCGGTTTCGCCGAATTAAGTGACTTCCGGGTTGACGGAGCTCTGCCCCGCCCCTTCTCTGACGCGGTCTCCCCACACTACATAGGAAGACTGCGCCAGATTCAAGTTGCTGGATTATTGAACAAGTGCCTGTGAACCTCTTACCGGCTACTCAATTTCAATTGAAGCTCCTCCGTGTACCGAAACCGCTCTGAAAACAACTACTCTCCTTCTCCACTCCTCGACCTCGGATTGTTAAACGGACTTCTGCTCCTTCCCCTAAGGAACTGATTAATTTGAACTCTCCAGTTTCCTGAAAACTGCCTCTTAAACTAAGTACTTTTTCCTTCAATCCAATTGCTCTCAGTTGCAAATAAGAAACTGCCTCTTAAGCTAAGTACTTTCTCCTTCAATCCAATTGCTCTCAGTTGCAAATAAGAAACTGCCTCATTGTTAAACTCTCCTGAAGCTAATTCTACTACATTTAATTCAACCTAATTCTGCATGCATTCTCTGCACTATCCTTAATTAGGACTGCTTGGCTTGTGCAAAACTTCAGTGGCTTATTTTTTCCTGCAACTAACAACCTGCTATAAGGGTTTAAAGCTACAGTAACCACTCCTGCAATTCAATAACAAAAAAGAATAAAATTATAAATTGATGTAATTAAAAGTTTTTCTGCAGTTGCGTTCCAGTAGTTTAGCATTACAGCCGCGCACATTCAAACCACCCATAGGAAAGCATTACTCAGTGCTTTCCTATGGACATCAGTGTCTTCTCACTGTGATTTTCACAGTGAGAATCGCAGAAACGGCCTCTAGTGGCTGTCAGGGAGAAAGCTACTAGAGGCTGGATTACCCCTCAGTGAAACAGAGCAGTTTCTTTGAAAATGCTATGTTTTCAGCTGCAGGGTTAAAACTAGAGGGACCTGGCATCCAGACCACTTTATTGAGCTGAAGTGGTCTGGGTGCCTAAAGTGGTCCTTTAAAGCTCTCCCTTTCTCCAGCTCCACTCCCACCCTCCTCTCCCCAGGTCAGCTGCCATGTGCCTGCATGCACTATGAGCCTGCAAGAACGGTCCATCCAACAAATGTTACCTATGAGAAGCATTTGATTAGACCTCAGAGTGAAGTGGCATGACTAGAGATGGACTGACAGCCTTCACAATCCCTGTACAAAATGAAGTCCTAGGCCACTTGAAAGTGTATAGACATTTCAATTGTTACATATAAATGTACATATTTTTGGTTACTTATTTACTTGTATGTATTCATGGTTTCATAAAGTGATAGTAGTGAGTATGATAGATGTCTGTTGGTGTGAGTGAATGTTGGAATGTTTTTATTCAGTGTCAGTGTGTGGATGAAGTAGGATGAATGTTGGAATGTTTTTATTCAGTGTCAGTGTGTGGATGAAGTTGGATGAATGTTGGAATGTTTTTATTCAGTGTCAGTGTGTGGATGAATTTGGATGAATGTTGGAATGTTTTTATTCAGTGTCAGTGTGTGGATGAAGTTGGATGAATGTTGGAATGTTTTTATTCAGTGTCAGTGTGTGGATGAATTTGGATGAATGTTGGAATGTTTTTATTCAGTGTCAGTGTGTGGATGAATTTGGATGAATGTTGGAATGTTTTTATTCAGTGTCAGTGTGTGGATGAATTTGGATGAATGTTGGAATTTTTTTATTCAGTGTCAGTGTGTGAATGAAGTGTCATGTGTGTTAACGAAGGGGTGTAGTGGTTTGGTGCAAGTGTTTATCATTTGCTTTTGAGTTACTGTTCATCTGTCTTCCATGTTTGTATCCATCTTGTCCCTGCCTGAATCTCTCCCAGTCACCCTCTTTTGTGTCATCCGATATCACCCCATGTTTGTCTCCCATTGTCTCCACTTGTATTTCTGCCTTATCTCGATCCACATGTCTCTCTTCTGTTGACCACACTTTAATTTCTCTTCACCATCAGACCCACTTGTCCAGTTGTATCACACTCATCTCTCCCACATTAATTATATTATTTAGCGTAAAAATAGTGGACAAGGGTAATAGTGCCCAACAAGGCATTAAAAAATAAAAATAAGCTACACACCTATGGCGCAAAACTCTGGGATCAGTTACATCGACACTGCAAGCAGCGGGAATAGCATACAAGTGGGGACCACTGGGAACCTTAATAGCATCGCAGAGGGAGCCGCTCACACACTCACCTCGATAGCAGAGGCATCCAAATTCTTCATAGCACTGGGACTAACTGACCAAACAGCAATCCCAAATGCAGCAACCTACACGGAAACCTGGGACCCTGCCACAGTAATCCCATTTGTCCCGAGAGCCTAAGGATCGCGAGACACAGTTACCTGAATCCATGGAGAGATGACACTGCTCAAGAACTGTCTCACATAACACCCTGCGAATGCGTACCTGTTATGTTAAGTTTTTCTCTCTCTATATACTCTTGTATTTCTTTTGCCTTTAAGCTTGTTTCTAATAGTATTGCTCATTGGCGACTGGCTAACACGATAGATATGTGACATAAAGACGAAAGTCCACATGGCAGACAACTAGCGACTGATGGACTTTCCTTTCCCTCACTTTCCCTATCCCCCGCGAACCCCTTGGTTAAGGGTACACTTCACTATCATAGAGGCAACACTCTCTCGTACATATCCTTACCAAGCGATACAATCATAACACTACACACACACAATCTCCGATACATGCCTCTACACGCCAATCTAAACCACAAATACTGGGGTTACTTACCTTCACATTCATACTCAACTATATGCTACACATCCTTTAGTCTTGGCTACTGGACAAAGCACGCGTATTCCTAATATACCTTTGAGGGACCCATGAGACATGACTCCTACACAATCAGTACTTCTAGCACATATACCTTCTCGGGCGACCCTACCTTGAACTTACTTGTATATTAAAAATTGTGCTGTGTATTAGCCAAATAAGTATCGCATTCACGTACAACTTTACTGTATTACGGCCTTATATCTACCATGTTATCCGCAAAGCACTACTAAAATAAAGAATTTTTAAAAATAAATAAATAAAAATTGAAAATTTTTACTGAAAAAGGGTTATAGGAACCCATTAAAGTGCTTGAAATTAAAAAACACACATATATTGAGGAAGTCTAAATCTTTGGTTTCACTTTAATCTATGGTGTACGTACACAGCACAGATGCCAGTAAAATGTCCTCGCTTAATAGACAATTCTTAGAGTTGTACACCAAAATTATATATGGGTTTGATGGTTGTGGGGAGGTTTTCGGGACCCATTTAAAAACTAATTTGGAGTTTATTCATTAAACAATTTTGGCTAATTGACAGGATGTTTCAAGATAATTCCAATGGTATTGTTACATTTTGGCTATTATTATCAAATTGGGAAAATAACAGTGTAATGAGAGTTAAAACACTTCTTTCATTTCTGAGTATTTTATAAAAGTAAAATCTTTATAAAATACTGATGTTGATATCCATAGAGAATATGTTGTCTTACTGCAAAGCAGAAGTTGACAAAAGGTGGACCGTCTGTTGCTGACTTTTGTCAATGCCAAAAAGTTGTCACTACCAACAGGTGAGGAAAAAGACTTCCCCTAAGGATCTTTTGAGTAATTTCATGGAGGATCCCTTGGTCTCTTGCACAAGAGTACAATATTGACACAACCTCCTGGTAGATAAAATGCCAGGAACTGAAGAAATTTATCGGTAGAAAGATGTTGGAGTCTCCAACCATTGCACTCCATGTGAGGATTTTATTTTTGAGGGTCTTTGCAAAATATCACTCAGCTCTAATTATATGTGTATCATTACCAATATTTTGACTAGTTTTACAAAAAATGGGGACCTCTATGAACCACATAGCTAGCCTCTATTGCAGCAGCACTGATTATGTAAAAATGATACTTCCACATTATCCAGTGGCAATATGTCCAACCTTGAATGGCAATCACTGGTTAGTCCATCACTCTCTGCCTATTATTGCCATTCAAGGTCACTTTAATAGGTTGCAGTGGTTATGGTGCCTGTTAGAAATACATGGCTTGGCTATTACAGTATATCTTACATTTCGCAATTACTTTGTAGGTTACTTTGTAACTGAGTAGTTACAAACCTGTCCTCATGCATGACAAAAAATAATAAAAATAGCTTTTAAAGAAATGTATATGTCACACCCTACATGAAACTCATATAGATTTTCACATTTTGTCATGCATGAACAGGCTTATTAGGTGTCTTAAACCTTACAAGCAATTTTTATTGCAAAAGAGATTAAGATTTTTCTTTTCTTCTCAGCTGACACAAAGCTATACATTGATTTCCAGCAGATTTAATGTAGACATAGCCTGTGGGCAAATTGTTAAGTATATTCTATAAGTTTATCTTGTCAACACGTTTATCCATATTCTCTCAATGTCAATCTCCGTAAGTTTCCAAAAGTGCAATCGTAGGTTCCCAATAAACCAGTACCACTGGGCTACTTACTAACTTGGCTTTTTTTGCTACAACTCAAATGCACCTCTTGCGTTTCACGGTTTCATGGTTTCACCACTCCTATTGTCCACATTGAGTACAGGAACACGGACTGCGTCGAGTACATGTTGTGGGTTAAAAACTTTTCATGTAATTTGACATTTGAATTTCTATTTTATTAAGGTGAAAAAGCTCCGTCAATATATCTGCAGAGCTACTCGTAATGTCTCCAAGTTTACGCATCATTGACTTTAATGTTGGCTTAGGTCAAAAGATCCAATCATTGGAGACCAGGATGTCACAGAGAAGTCAAAAGGAACATTCCACAATAAGAGTATATAACTCGCTTCTCACTTTGTTAATATATAGTCCATAATAGCTGTTAGTAGATGAAGTCAAAGACAATAATTTTTCCCTGGTATTGTGTTACCATAAGAATTATTTCCAAGTTTTCGGCACACTATATTCGGCACTCTGCTAGCTCTTTTTTTTTGTTATATTAGCATTTTGGTTCATATGAAACCTGTGACATGAAAGCTTGATTTAGGTCTCAATCTTGGAGCTCTCAGCCCATCAACAGCAAACCGTATAAACCTTCTTCACACTGTAGGACAGAGACATAGTAAACCAGGTGGCAGTGGTGTCCGAAGCCAGAGCCCCAACTTCACGGTTAAAGGTTTGCAAAATGATTTAACCCTAATATGGTGCCTGGAAACTCATGCCACCATAACAACTTCTGACAAATAATCTTAAATTGTTATTGAGCTTGAGAATACCCAATTAGTAGTTCCAAGCAACAATCCATGTTAATATTTCAAAATTGTTCTTCCACTGTTGATCACACACAATAGTATTCATTGTTTTTAATGTTAATTTTTAAAAAGCACAAAAACTTTACAAAATTGAGTTTCAGGTCTCTATACAGGCTTTAGAAAATATCCACTGTCTACAAAAGGAAATAGTAGATTTTCAATGAATCCAAATTCTTATACAAATGGAAACTACTTTAAGAAAGTCCACATTGTGTTTTACTGAGTTTTTACTCATTAAGAAAACTTGGAGTGGGAGTTTGTTTGTTGTTTGTTTTTTTATTCTTCTAAAATCAAGATATGGCAGCATTACAACATATCATGTAGGATTCACACAGATTAAATAAAAGTAAAAAAAAAATAATTACACAAATAATTACCATTTTTTTTTTTTTTTGCATGTAAACCTAGAAGTGATTTATGATTCAAATAGGGAGTTGTCACTTTACAAAATAAGTATATTGCCTACTGTTAACTGTTAACACCCTCTGTCTTGCAAGTGATTTGTCTCGAGGGCATCTTTCTTGTCCATTTGACATAATAGAAAGACTATATTTACTATTTGATTTTTTGGGGCAGTTAAGTCATAAATATGATAAGAAAAGGACAAAACAATCATTATTAAGGCTTTTTTTCCACACAGTTAATTTATAACTTTGTACAATTTTTCTATACGTTGCATCTGGTTAATACATATCTCCCCTTATTGAGATTTGTGAAGACATGAGCTGTATTTTTTATTTGTTTCCTTTTTGATGGTGAGACTGTTTTTCATTAGAGTTGTTAATCTTGTAATTGTTTTAAAGCCTAAAAAACCCAATAATTGAAAAAAAATGATGTGGAAAGCATTTGATGAAAGCATTCCATCAGATGATCAGAACTCCTTTAAACGGACACTGTATGCACTATGAATATTTCATCTCATTGAATTGGTTATAGTACTTGGAGTTCCCTGGCACTATCCCTCCATTCAGTGTGAAACGTTTTCCAAGCAGCTTAACACTGAATGAGTGTCTCACAGCCCCGCCCCCACTGCAGGTATAGCTAAGGCAGAGATTTCAATCTCCCATAGTCATACCAATCTATACCAGCAATGGGCAACAGACAGGCTAAGGGCGGTCAGCTGACACTCTGAACCAATCACACCACCCATTGCTGCTCAGGTTAATGCATCCTCATTAGCACAAGCAGCACAGACAGGACAGGCTGCAGGGGACTCTTGTTTAGAATTAAACCAGTAAAAATACTGAATGGAATAACAGTGCAAGCGATAACCACTTCAATAAGATTGAAGTGATTAGAGTACTACAGTGTCCCTTTAATTTCACTATTTATGGAAATTGAATATAGTTTTTGAACCATTTTGGAATCTTAATAACCCAGCTTGCTCACAGGAAACCCAAAGTATTTTTTTTTTACTGAATTTAAAGGGACCCTATAGGCACCCAGACCACTTCATCTCATTATAGTTGTCTGGGTGCAGTGTCCCAGTCCCACTTAGTCCTGCAATGTAAATCAATCAGACAGACACTAGAGGCACTTCATGGTAGCTAATGGACATTTGGTCCCCGAACTGATGCTGGACATCCATGTGCTCTGCATGTGGACATCCAGCATCAGTTAAATGCCCTTAGGAAAGCATTGAGACAATGCTTTCCTACAGGGAGGGCCTAATGTACTCAAAGTGCTTGCCACACATTAGATACCCCTGTTGGTTGATGTTGGAGGAGGCGGAGCAGCGACCCAGCGCAGAGGAATATCGGCGCTAGAATCGAGTAAGTGACTAAAGAGAGAGGGTCCAAATGACTCTACACTGTTAACACTATGGAATCCTTTTAAATAACAGAATTCTGATTTACAAAATAAAAAACTATATCACAAGATTTAAGCAATTATTAAATCATGGTGTATTGCATACAAAACAGGACCTGTTTAAATAGACACTCTAAAAGGGGGATTACCCACTTTTTAATGTATTATATACACTGATGAGCCATAACATTAAAGCTACTGACAGGTGAAATGAATAACATTGATTATATTGTTACAATGGCATCTGTCAAAGGGTAGGATATATTGGGCTGCAAGTGAACAGCCAGTTCCTGAATATGTGTGTTGTAAGCAGGAAATCTGAGTGATTTTGACAACTGCCAAATAGTGATGGCTAGATGACTGGTTAAAACATCTCCAAAACGGCAAGGATTGGTGGTTAGTACCTACCAAAACTGATTCAAGGAAGGACAACCGGTGAACCAGCGGCACGGTCATGGGCACCCAAAGATCATTAATGCACGTGGTCTGACCACACAGAGGAGCTACTGTAACTCATATTAATTAAAAACTTAATGCTGGCTGTAAGGAAATCAAGTATAGCTGAACCGCTTTGATAATTCCTCCTGCAATGTCAGCGTCCAAGGTAGCTCTAAGCAATGAAGTCCATAAGAAATATAACAGCTTCCCAAGATAATTCCCTTGGTAAAGCATACGAATTCCCAAATAACAGTCAGAGTCCAGAATCAGGATACAAGTAGATCTGAGGTCTGGAATCTCCAGCCTGCTTTTTATTAGGGTTACAGACAAGAAATACACACCCAGGGGGAGGCATTAAATCACCAATCAGGTATAGGTTACAGCCCATACCTCCCTCCCCTCTGATAAACAGTTAACTTCATTAAAACGTGCACTATTTTACCCCAGTTCTGGATGTACCCCAAAAACAGGGGGTACACCTTTAAATTGGGTACCGCTGGATAGTTCTCATTTGTGGGGACAACATGTCAAAAAATCAGTCCATTCGGATGAATGGTTCGGGAGTTATGGAACACTAAAGTTTTGACCGACCGCACGGACCCTCTAGCCGAAAATAGTTCCATAAGTTTTGGCCCTGCGGTCGGTCTCCGTTTAGGCGAATAAAAGAGACGAAAGCCCTGCCATCCATTCGCATCTTTGCGATCGTTGCAATCCCCATACGAAGCTGCATGCAACTACCGAACGGCCGGTGATTCGGTCGTTCCCGTGCGAAGTTCTGGATGTATGGAGGTCTCAGCGGTGTTCGCCTGTTTGCGTATCCGATTTTAGTTCCACGCGTCGACGGGCAAACACCGCTGTTCGCACGTAAAATGGCCGCGGCCACATGTAAAGTGCCGAAATGGCGGCCATCTATATTTTACACAGGGAATTCGCCTGAATCCATCCGAAACTTAGAAATGAAAGTTACATGCCGAATTCCAGCTGAGTTTGGTGAATTAACTGTACAACAAAAGGTAGAAATCCTGATTAACGGAGTCATTTCTTCACACTGCTCCCCTATAAGTCCATAGGTCGGCATACCCGCCTAGACCCTGTCGGGTTGGCTTGGGGATGTCCGATGAAAGTACGTTTTTAGGTGTCCAGTTCGGTCTGGCGGGACAGACCATCCGCATTCCCATTTTGTTTACCCGGACGGTACTGCATGGTAAAATTGTATGGTTGGAGAGCTAAGCTCCACCGGAGTAGCCTGGGGTTGTCACCAGCTACCCGGTTGAGCCATACCAGGGGGTTGTGGTCGGTCATAAGGGTAAACGCTCGCCCATACAGATAGGGCTGAAGTTTCTTGAGGGCCCACACGAGGGCCAAGCACTCTTTTTCTACGGTGGCATAGCTGACTTCTCGGGGCAAAAGTTTACGGCTGAGGTATGCCACCGGGTGTTCCATGCCATCCGCCCCCACCTGGCTTAGTACGGCTCCCAGCCCAAACATGGAGGCATCTGTGTGTATAAGAAATTGTTTAGTGTAATCGGGTGCTGCCAACACAGGGGCCTCACTCAATGCCGCTTTGAGCTTCTGGAAAGCGTCCGTGCACTCTGGGGTCCAGGAGACCTGTTTGGGAAGAGCCTTTTTGGTAAGGTCCGTGAGGGGCTTGGCCAGGGCGCTATATTCTGGGACGAACTTTCTATAATACCCGGCCGTCCCTAAGAAAGCCAGTACCTGGGTTTTGGTCCGGGGTTGGGGCCAGTTAGCTATGGCCTCTACCTTAGCGGGCTCTGGGCGTTGTCTACCGGAGCCGACCCGGTGGCCTAGATACTGGACCTCGGCTAGGCCTACGTGACATTTGTCGGGTTTCAAAGTGAGCCCTGCGAGGTGGATTCGTTCGAGTACCCTGGACACATGACCTAGATGGTCTCCCCATGTGCGGCTATAGATGGCAATATCATCTAGATACGCACATGCGAAGTCCTGAAACCCCTCCAGGAGCCTATCCGCCATCCGCTGAAACGTAGCCGGGGCGTTCTTCATCCCAAAGGGCATCACCTTAAATTGGTATAGCCCAAAAGGGGTGACGAACGCCGACTTGGGGATGGCCGCAGGCTCCAAGGGGATCTGCCAATAACCCTTGCACAGGTCCAGGGTAGTCAAGTAGTTCCCCCCCGCCATACGGTCTAAGAGCTCATCTATTCTAGGCATGGGGTAGGCATCGGTTATGGTACGGTCGTTAAGCCGCCGGTAATCTACACAGAAGCGCGTAGTGCCGTCGCGCTTCGGTACTAGTACCACCGGGGAGGCCCAAGGACTTTGGGAGGGTTCTATTACCCCTAGCCGTAACATATCCCTTAACTCGGTGAGCATACTCTCACGTACTGCTTCTGGGATCCGATATGGCTGTTGCCGTAGGGGCGTCTCTCCCTGGGTTTCCACACGGTGTACCGCAGCGGAGGTATAGCCGGGGGTAGCGGAAAACATCTCTCGGTATCCCTGCAGCAGTTGAGTAGCCTCCCTTTTCTCCAGGAGGTCTAAATTTTGACCCAAGCTTACTTGGTCAATAGTACAGGGGGTGGTATCCAGTAAGTCAGGAAGGGGTAGCCCTTCACTATCCTCTGTGGCGGGGGCGCACACGGCGCCCACCTCCTCTGTTCTTTCAAAATATGGTTTGAGCATGTTCACATGGAAGGCTTTGGTCAGCCTTTCATCTGAGCATTTGCTCACGATGTAGGTAGTCTCGCTAACCTGTTCCACTACCTTAAAGGGTCCCTGCCAGGCTGCTTGCAGCTTGTCTTTTTTAACGGGCCTCAGAGCCAGTACCTTCTGCCCTAAGTCCAGCACTCTATCCTGGGCCCTCCTATCGTACCACTTTTTCTGGTCCTCCTGGGCCGCCTGCAGGTTCTCCCGAACTGATTCGGTGAGGGCCCGCAGACGGTCCCGGAACTCCAGGACATACTGGACGATAGGGACTCCCCCCTCATCTGTATTGCCCTCCCAGTGTTCCCGTACGAGCTCCAGTGGGCCCCGAACTTTTCTCCCGTACAGGAGTTCGAAGGGGGAAAACCCAGTGGAGGCCTGGGGCACCTCACGGTAGGCAAACAGAAGGTGGGGAAGGAATTTTTCCCAATTCTTGTGGGACTCTGTAAAAGTTTTTAGCATCTGTTTTAGAGTGCCATTGAAACGTTCACAGAGCCCGTTAGTCTGGGGATGATACGGGGCGCTGAACAGGGGTTGCACTCCACAGCTCTGCCACAGTTGTTGCGTCAGGGTAGCTGTGAACTGCGTCCCCCGATCGGAGAGTATCTCCTGCGGGAAACCTACTCGGGTGAATATCTGAATAAGGGCCTCTGCCACGGTCTCGGCCTCTATATTGGTGAGGGCGACTGCCTCCGGGTATCTAGTGGCGTAGTCGACCACCGTTAGAATAAACTTTTTGCCCGACGGGCTGGGGCGACTGAGGGGTCCTATTAAATCCACCGCTACTCGGTGGAAGGGCTGTTCGATGATGGGAGGGGGTGCAGCTTAGCCTTCCGAAGGTCTCCCCTTTTCCCTACCCTTTGGCATACATCACATGTCCTGCAATAGTACTTAAGGTCCTGGGTGGCTCTGGGCCAGAAGAAGGTTTGAGTTAACCTGTCTCTGGTCTTTTTGACCCCTAAATGTCCTGCTAGGGGAATGTCATGACTGAGTTTTAACAACTCAGCCCGAAATTTACGGGGCACAACTAACTGTCTTTTTATGACCTGGGTAGCCCCCTGTCCCACCCCCTCGGTTACCCTATATAGCAACCCCTTATACCACTCAAATTTTTCGTGCGGGTTGTTCTCGGGGGTAGCGGCCGCGGCCTTCCTATAGCCTTCTAATGTGGGGTCAGTACGCTGTTCCTGTTCAAACCCCTGGGGGGTATCCCAGAAGGGTACGGGGGGATCGGGTAAGGGAGGTATTTCGAATCTTACCTGGTTTTCCTCAGAGTGCAGCGGAGCTTCCAGTCTGGCTTGAGCTCGGGTGGTGACCGGGTAGGCCTCGGCAGGGGGGTCTCGGGCTAGTCGAGAGGTTAGGCATCCCACATCATTTCCCAACAAAACCTCGGCGGGCAGTTCTTGCATAATCCCCACCTCCAGCTGTTTAGACCCGGAACCCCAATCCACAAGCATATTAGCGGTGGGCAATTTGTGAATAGCGCCCCCAGCCACCCTTACAGCGACTGTGCGTCCGGTGCGAGCTTGTGCTCTGACCGTGTGGGGCTGTACCACAGTCAAAGTAGCCCCAGAGTCTCTCAGCGCCCGGGCCCCCACGCCATCGACGGTAATCCATTGGCGGTGGTGGTCCCGGTTGTCCCCCTCAGCTTGTACTGGATTGACCTCATGTAATACGCTCCATTGTTCTTCGTGGTTAAGGGCAGGGCCTGTGTGTTCCTGTTGCACACAGTGAGCAGCTGCCCTGGGTTGTTGTGGGGCTGGCCGTTCCCAGCTTCCCCGGTTTAAGCGAGGGCACTGATACTTGTAATGTCCTGGTTGCTTGCAGTAGTGACACCCTGCAGGAGGTCGAGGTGTGTTTGCTGGGTTCGGTGGGGGGTTACCTATGGCAGGTCTAGGTGGAGCCGGGTTGGTTGGAGCTGTGTACTGAGGCTTAAATGGTGGTCTGCTCGCCCCTTGCTCCTTCCTCCTGTTATCCTGGTACTCGTCCGCTAGCCTAGCGGCCTCCTCCACGGTTTTTGGTTTCCTATCTTTTACCCAGTCTTTTATGTCCTCTGCAGTATGATTAAAAAATTGCTCCAGTATCACTAGTTGCAAAGCTTCTTCTAGGGTGGTTGCCTGGCAGCCCTTCATCCAATTGCGGGCTGCCCGCTGCAGGCGAAAAGCCCATTCCGTATGGGAATCTCTCCCAGTCTTTCTCAGGTCTCTAAACTTTTTCCGGTATGCCTCCGGAGTTACCGCATATCTGGCCAACAAAATGTCTTTTATTTTCTCATAATTATGTATGTCCCCCTCAGGTACTGCTCGCAGCGCCTCGGCTGCTCTACCTGACAATTTACTGCTGAAGACTGCAGCCCATTTGGTGGAGTCTAATCCCTCCAGTGCACACTGACGTTCAAAGTCTTGCAAGTAACTGTCAATTTCCATTTCATTGTCAACAAATGATTTAAACGCTGCATAATTTACCTTCTTTGGTATTTCCCCAATACTTCTCGGGGGGTGTAGCAAATCCCCCTGTGACGATCTGTCCCGGTCATCTCGCTCTTTTTGCGCTTGTCTGGCTTGTGCTACGACCTGCAGTATTGCCTCTGAGGATGGATTGGGTCCCAATAAACTGAGTGTCCATCGGATGTCCTTTTGCATCACGGTTTCTTCCTCTTGATCCATCTCTATATTACTGGTATTATCGCTCTGCATTAGCTCCGCAATTAACGTGGCTTTTGTTTTGTTACTTGCCACTCTGCCTCGAGCTTCCAGTAAGTCCTTTAGCGTGGTTCTTTTAAGTAGCTGGTACTGCTGAGCCATTCATTCCTCTGCTTGTTTTGAAATGTCCATTTGGGGTTCGAATCCCTCCGCTTGCCACCAGTTGTAAGGAAATCAAGTATAGCTGAACCGCTTTGATAATTCCTCCTGCAATGTCAGCGTCCAAGGTAGCTCTAAGCAATGAAGTCCATAAGAAATATAACAGCTTCCCAAGATAATTCCCTTGGTAAAGCATACGAATTCCCAAATAACAGTCAGAGTCCAGAATCAGGATACAAGTAGATCTGAGGTCTGGAATCTCCAGCCTGCTTTTTATTAGGGTTACAGACAAGAAATACACACCCAGGGGGAGGCATTAAATCACCAATCAGGTATAGGTTACAGCCCATACCTCCCTCCCCTCTGATAAACAGTTAACTTCATTAAAACGTGCACTATTTTACCCCAGTTCTGGATGTACCCCAAAAACAGGGGGTACACCTTTAAATTGGGTACCGCTGGATAGTTCTCATTTGTGGGGACAACATGTCAAAAAATCAGTCCATTCGGATGAATGGTTCGGGAGTTATGGAACACTAAAGTTTTGACCGACCGCACGGACCCTCTAGCCGAAAATAGTTCCATAAGTTTTGGCCCTGCGGTCGGTCTCCGTTTAGGCGAATAAAAGAGACGAAAGCCCTGCCATCCATTCGCATCTTTGCGATCGTTGCAATCCCCATACGAAGCTGCATGCAACTACCGAACGGCCGGTGATTCGGTCGTTCCCGTGCGAAGTTCTGGATGTATGGAGGTCTCAGCGGTGTTCGCCTGTTTGCGTATCCGATTTTAGTTCCACGCGTCGACGGGCAAACACCGCTGTTCGCACGTAAAATGGCCGCGACCACATGTAAAGTGCCGAAATGGCGGCCATCTATATTTTACACAGGGAATTCGCCTGAATCCATCCGAAACTTAGAAATGAAAGTTACATGCCGAATTCCAGCTGAGTTTGGTGAATTAACTGTACAACAAAAGGTAGAAATCCTGATTAACGGAGTCATTTCTTCACACTGGCCATGATAGAAAGGTGTCAGAACACACTGTATATGTGGTGGGGTAGCTGCAGACCTATTAGCATGCCCATGATGACCTCTGTCCACTGCTGAAAATGCCTTTAATGGGGATATGAGCATCAAAACTGGACTATGGAGTAACTGAAGAAAGTTGCCTGGTCTGATGAATCACCTTTTCTTTTAAATCAGGTGGATGATCGTGTGTGTGTGTGTCGATTACCTGGGGAAGCTATAGCAGCAGCATGCATTATCGGAATAAGGCATGCCAGTGGAGACAGTGTTAGGCTCTGGGCAACGTTCTGCTGGGAATTCATGCAGATGTTAATTTGAAAAGATTATTGCAGACCCATTCATGGCAAAGGTGTTCTCTGATGGCTGTGGTCTTTTTCAGCAGGTTAATGCACCCAGTCATTGTGCAAAATTGTTCAGGAATGGTTTGAGGAACATGATAAAGAGTACACCTTGACCTCCAAATTTCGACATCTCAATCCAATCTGTGGCACTTCGCAACTTGCAGTACTTAAAGGATCTGCTGCTAATGTTTTGGTGCCAGATACAAAAGGACAAGTTCAGAGATCGTGTGGATTTGGCAGCACAAGTAGGATCTACACAATATTAGGCAAGTAGATTTAATATTGTGGCTGATCAGTGTAAATAAGTATGAATGCAGAGATACATTGTCATGTGCTCAGCATGTCAGTTTATGACAGGCATTAAATATTGCAAGAAAATAACAATATTTATTGGATATATAGATAAGTCACAAATGCTTCAAAGCATGAGAGTGAGCAATTTCTAAGATTACAAAAACAAACATTTTAACACATAAATTGCAATACTGCGTGTATATTATTAGCATTTTAAAATTAAAAACACAAGGAAATATTGATTCCCACACAACATTTGGCGGAAATTCAAAACTAGTAAAATTCTTGCATTTTATTACAGTTTGTAAATTTTTGAGTACATTTTATGAATACACTATCATACATAAAAATCAAAAGATAAGAAATAATTGTTAACTTTTTTATATTTTAAAACTTGTTAAAGTAAGCTGTGGCGCCAAAGACAGAATATCCATTATAAAGGCCCATAAACTAAAATAACAATCGCTAAACAAAAACGTTTGTACTTCAACCTTCATACGTACACTATATATAGCGATGAGTGTGAATGTTCTATAGAAGCTATGACAAACATGTTTGAGCCTAGTGCCAAGTCTTCGCCAAAAATAATTATGCCGGAACTAAAACTACAGAAATTCGAACCATTTATGATTTATTTTCCTTTCCGCATCTCTGTCCTCCATTTATATACATTTATTTTATCACCAATTTAAAATTCTACATCTGCTTTTCTCAACCCCTCCGTACCATGACACTTTTACTTTATAACATGATAAGTTTTAACCAAATTTATCCAATAGGTTTTTTAGTTTTTATGCAATTATGTTACCTTAACTCTGTCCTAATCCAATTAAATCCTATTTCCATATCAGACCAACCCTTATCATATGGTAACGGACAGTTCTGTTCATGCGTGTTTTTTAACATCTGTAGACGTCCCTCACACTCTGTCACACAGGATAAATAACATCACATCATAGGGAGTAGGGATTGATAGATATAAGGCCTGTGTCAAAATAAACCAGTAAAAGTGGCATGTGGAAAGCCCAGATTGTAGCAGGATAGAGAGTGAGCTGGACTATGGAGGTGACGGAACTAATGAGGGCAGTGAAATGTGAGAGACGGTAAGCTTTCCTGAAGAGATGTGTTTTCAGTGATTTCTTGAAGGACTGGAGACTAGGCTATAAAGTTTCAGTTTGTTTCACTGTTCAGTATTAGTGCATTTTCCCAATCCGACCTGTCTGCTAACTCGTGCTACGTCGTCCCCGTAATCCAAGCTTCCACTTCCTTTGAAGATTCTCTTTTCTGTTGGCTGCCTTGTGCATTACTAAAAGGCTATATATGTAACTCATATAAGCACAGGAGAAAATTTGTTCCTTTAAATGGTGACTTCTAAACAGTAACTGTTGGGGGAGAAAGAACTGTGAAGATACATTTAGTAAGGTTTACGATAACTTGACATAGCTTGAACATTTTAACATCTTACATATAGGAATGGATGAGCAACAAAGTATCATGGAAGCGGGCTAAAAAAGATTAGGGCAATTCTATCACTGAAAGGTGAGTAGTTTGGCGTAATACCTAATATATATGTGTGGTAAGTAAGTGGGTATATGTCTTGGGCAAATATGAAGGAGTGTAGTATCAAATCCACAATAACCCACTATCAGATTCTATCATTTTACTTATTACTAGACATCATGTGCAGGGTTAGGTGTTTCTTCCAATGTATTGTAAAAAGAGCAATACCCAAGCGTTTCTTTCACTTGTTCCTGTGCGTCAGAGGTTTTATATACTAGATACTTGGTTGCGAAAATCCAGGGGTGTATTTAGGGGGAGCTAGAGGGTAAAAGTCACCCACTTTGTTTTAATGCACAATATCAATAAATAGTTTTTTTAAGAAAAGTAGAAATATGGTTACAGGGCTGCCCTGACCGCCATGGCAGACTCATCAGGCTACCGCTCCTTGGATATCTAGAAAAGTTAATAATGTATTGTCTATGATGATCTTCTGTTGTCAGAGAGGTAGGTGCTATTGATCATCAGATAAACCCTGAAATTGGGTACATGAGACAGTGACTGCAGCTCCACCAACTACGGCTTAGTTCTAAGTTAAGTGCAGGAGGCGATAGACTCCCAACATAAAACTGTTAGCAATGAGGATGGTCTTTGGAACCCTGATCCCCCCTTAGGACCACTGGGGGTGATTCTGTTCCCCACTGAGGAAATTGCGTGCTGGTGTGGAGCTTGGAGGAATCGAGAAACCTGTGAAGCATGAAACAAGATGGCCTCGGGCCTTGGGTAAGCATATTCTTCATCCCAGTCGGGTACCTTCCTGATTAAATTTGATTTTATTTGTGAGCAATTTTGGGAAAAGTTTCGTACTATTATGCCTACCCTAGCAAACAGCCCCTAGGGGGTTATCCCCAGGACACAATCCACATATGTAGAGTGCCATTCAGCAAAATCAATGACAACTTACAAATCCACGCTTGCTCTATGTGCACAGTTTCCCTGGTGGGAAGAGCTTGGGTTCCTTCCGAGAGTTATCACGTCTGTAGAAACAAGGTGCCAGCTCTGTTGAAGGCCCGGGGCTGGGTTCCTCCTGGATTCTGTTGCAATGCCATTTTGAATGAATACTGCAAAAGAATGATATTAATATCAGCGTTTAGTCAATCTCCCTTTTGTTACCCATTTTCTCTTCTGTTTGCTTTTTATCCTTAGATTGATTAAAGGTAGGTTCCCCTTTTCCTTCCCTCTCTCCCTTATGCTAATGGAGCTCCTCCTTCTAGTCTCCCATAGTTGGACGCTGTATTTTTTACATTCACGTTATTAGAGGGTTATGCCCTCATCTTAGGAGCTTCACTATAGGTGGCTTGATTTACATCCGGGCTCCTAGACTCCTCTTTGTCACCCCCCCCTTTCTCCTCTTTCTCCCTCCCCCCCCCTACCTTTGCTGTAGCGTGGCCGAGCCCAGTATAGTCGGCGGGTACAGGGAGCTTTTGTTTCCTGTACCCGGCCGGACTAACAGGAAGTGAACACTCTGTGTGCACTTCCTGTTAGTCCGGCCGGGTACAGGAGACAGCTGCTCCCTGTACCAGCCGACTATACTGGGCTCGGCCACGCTACAACAGAGGGAGTGACAGGAGGGAGCGCTTTCCCTCCTGTCAGCCCCTCTCCTCAGGCTGCGCCCGGGCGGCTGCAGCATGGGAGGGGGCGGCGGGGCTGGTCATGGCACCCCCCATCCTGGTGGCACCTGGGGCGGACCCCCTCCTCCGCCCCCCCTTAGTACGCCACTGCCTATGATTGTAAACTTGAAACTTGGAACGTTTTGCAATATGAAATTCAAACAGTAAAGGAAGCATAGTTTCTTGTGTGATACCTGTTAAAAAATGTGGACCATCAGCAAGTCATTAGCAGTTAATAAAAGAGAGGAAAATGGGAAATGTATGACATGGAAATCCTACCACCAAACCTTGCATGGAACGTAGGTAGTTATGGTGCCTGGAGCACCATAAATTTTCCTTAAAAATAGATATTATTTTCTATACTATAGCTATAGAGCATTAACATGGAAAGCTGAACTGACCAAGGTATATCAACAACATGATAATGTTTAAGCATCATAGACTGCCATTGTTTACTAAATGGAAGTAATGCCTTTTGAAGTGGTCATGGTGCCTAGAGGCTGTATGTGCAGCGTTTTGTTTTGAAATGCTGCACATACAAAGATTGACCCCTCTGCTGCTGGAGATGTAACTTTATGTCCAGCCGTGTCATTTGGGTGTCACAAGTCAACCAACACACGTTCTGGGCTGAATAACCTGAATTGTTTGCAAAATCCTCCACTCAGACAGCCTTACCCCAGATACCTCCCCCTCCGGCAAGGGTGAGTGACATCAGGAAAGCAGGATCAGCCTGAGGGTAGAAGAGAAAGAGATCATTTTAAGATTTTTTTCATATTTCTTTTTTTAGTTTGGGTGGGGGGTGAGGAGGCAGACTTCCACAGAAAGGGTTACTCTAACCAAAACCATTTTCTTATGAAAACACAGTGTTTGGGCTTTAGTAAACCTTTAATTAAGCAATTTCAATACAGAACATTATGACTTCATTTGAAATTCCAGGAGTTAAATAATGTAGGAGAAATTCCTCAGAAACTTCTTACTCCAGCACATGGTTTGGCTGTTAAAAACGCCTCAGAAAAGGTCAATCTTTCTTTAACCACTAGTTTCATGAAACGATTCAATATTCTCTTTAACTATCATCAATTCCTAAACCTATCATTAACCCACAAATTATATTTTAACCCCTTAAGGACATATGACATGTGTGACACGTCATGATTCCCTTTTATTCCAGAAGTTTGGTCCTTAAGGGGTTAAACAAAAAGTGCTATCTCCTTCCCTTGACCCAGCTATGTATTTTGCACCAATCATAATGATATAAATGAATAAGTCTCACATTAAACAAGATAACCTTATACAATCATTTAGAAATAATGCGAAAAGATTGTCAATGTAGAATTTGTTAATCTCAGTACTTTGAAAAGCAGTCCCTCCCAATAGCATTGCACAAGCCCTGTTCCTATAATTTACTCGCCCCCACACAAAAGAATTTGATCAATATTTCATAATCGGAAACGCAGCACACAAGTGAAAACATTGTGTCAAATACTGTAAATGGTTTTCTATAGTTCAAGCATACCGGTTGGAAAAATTAACTACATAAGTTTAAAAATTAGCATTTTTTAAAAACTTGTTAATAGTCTCACCCTTTCCTACACTGGGACACAATAAAGAAAATGTCTGTTTTGTTATGTTTATATTACTTGTTTTAAAAAAAAAAAAAAAACATTTGCCCCAGATTTCCTCTTTGTAAGTAACACCCAAATGTATTGTTTTTTGTATTGTCCGCGTCTTTAAAGCACATGAACAGCACACAAATATAGATTGTGTCTAATAGCAGGACAACAGGCCTCCTTACCTAATGCATCTTGAGCACTAATTAACAGCAGGTTCATTCTCATTATGAGAAAATATGCAAGAATCCCTTTAAAACTGTGTTTAGTAAGGAAGAAATTAGACGCAGTGAGTGGAAAGTAAACTGCTACAAAGTTGAAAGTGTGAAGTGGTTTATTACTGGTTACTACATTGTAACAGATAAGGGTTGCACTAAACTACTTGGAGGAATGTTTTAACAGGAGCAGCTGGGGCAGTTGAGCAAACGTCTGTTTGTTAAGGCTTAAAGGACCACTATAGTGCCAGGAAAACAAACTCGTTTTCCTGGCACTATAGTCCCCTGAGGGTGCCCCCACCCTCATGGCCCCCCTCCCGCCGGGCTGAAGGGTGAGGAAGGGGGTTAAATGCTCACCTTTCTCCAGCGCCGGGCTCCCTCGGCGCTGGGGACTCTCCTTCTCCTTTGGTCGTCATCAGCTGAATGTGCATAAGCGGCAAGAGCCGCGCGCGCATTCAGCCAGTCCATAGGAAAGCATTCTGAATGCTTTCCTATGGACGGTGGCGTCTTCTCACTGTGAAAATCACAGTGAGAAGCGCGGAAGTGCCTCTAGCGGCTGTCAATGAGACAACCACTAGAGGCTGGATTAACCCTAAAATAAACATAGCAGTTTCTCTTTGTTTACAGCAAGTAGGGTCAATCCTAGATAGACCTGGCACCCAGAACACCTCATTAAGCTGAAGTGGTCTGGGTGCCTATAGTGGTCCTTAATTGGAAGCAGGGGAACATTAACTATTAAACGGAGAAACTTTTGGTTGTAAGAGAAATGATATCACTAGTTTTTTTATTTGTTTTAGTGATTTTTCTAGAAGCAAGGTGGATAAGCAATATAGCAAGGATTGTTTTCATTGTCTGGTTTAAGCTTGATCCACCAAGGGACTTTGGACACCATCAAAACAGTTATGTCTAAGTCCATTATGATCACAGCAGAACAAATAAGATATATAAACAGCTGGTATATTGAACCATGTTTGCTCAATAGCAAAGCAGGGTAAATAGCTCTATAATGAAACATATGGAAGGAAATTAGTCACAATGTAAACAATAAGACAAGTGTATTGGGGAAACTGACAAACAATCTAAACTTGGATATCTGAACACCGAGCATAGAACAAAACATTAAAGGAAAGGATTGAAAAGCAAAATGGGAACCCAAAGGTGCAAACTGGTCCTTAAATTGTCTGGAGATAAAAAGAAGATAAGGAAACGCAAACAGGCTTGTCAAAAATGATCTGGGTACAAGAGAGCAACAAGATGGATGCACGCTCAATATCAGATGAAATGGCAACCTACAAAACATTCAGAGTAACCAGGAATACACTTAGGTAGCCAGCACTGCGTAAGGGAGTCGTAGTCTATATGATACAGGTATTCATAATGTCTGAAGTCAGCAATTGCTTGAGAAACGCTCTTTCTCAAGCATTTTGATTTTATTCAAAAATTCGACCTTCGACCTTCTCCAATTTTGTGCCCAGTCCGTTACTTTATTGGATTCATGAGTGGAGTCTACTCTGGGATGGGGCAGTTGAGTGGTCCCTAGACGTATGCCTTCTTTTGTTAATACCTAGTGGAGTAATTGACAGATCTGATATAACTTGATGCATGTTCAATGGAGACACACCTGTCCATAATACATTTGTTCAATATGAGATGAGAGGTTTATAGGCTTTACGTAAATGTGATTTAGTGTGGAGTAATTTGTGTGGACATGTTATTTATTAGTGAGCAACTCGTGGACAATACAAAGGTGGCTGCAGTAATCTCAGTGAGCGAGATCCAGCTGGACCTCCCACAAATTTAATTTCTAACCAATTATTAATATAAGGAAACAGGGCAGAAGAGTGATTCAATTATATCTCACGTAATTTATCAAAAACTTAATAATTAACTCAATGTTTCTATGGCCACATTGTTTTAATGACTTGATACGAGTAATAATCATTGATTAAAAATTATAAAAAAAAAAAACTTTCACTTTCCTGGGAATTAAAATACTGTAAATGCATTGCAAAATATATTAATCAAATAATATTGTGGCATTAGCTACTGCAATGAACAATGGGGTTTAATGTAGGTCTCTAAAGGGAAATGATTACAATATTACACTTTTCTACAGTTTATAGTTTCTATATTGACATTATAGTCACCTAGACCACTTCATCTTATTGAAGAGGTCTGTGTGCAGTGTACAAATTTTAGAGAAACTACAATGCTTACAATGCAGGGTTAAGACAGCCACGAAAGGAGCGTTCTGTGCTTTCATAGAGTTTTACTGCGTGAAACGACATTGGACGTCAAAATCCCAACTGGTAAGAATTGATTCAATGCTGTCCTATGAGGAAGCTCTAATGAACGTGTGGCGCTTGCCGCGCATGCTCAATATGTCACCCCATGAGCCTTACACTGCTGGAGGAAGACATGCTGCTCTAGCACAGTGATGACTAACCTTGACAGCATAAATAGTTTCGTGACTACATTTCCCATGATGCTCAGCTAGCTTTTAGACATTTTGTATTCCTAATTTTATAGTTTTCCTTTAATAGGTGGCAACTTTGTTTCAGGGACGATGCAAGTGAGTAAACTTGGCTGTTTCCCTATGAATATGAAAATATCCAAACTATTTTAACATATGCTGTCCAGCAATAGCAATTTGAGAGCTCTGATGTTTAAGGAAAGGTGGGTGATTAATGGGGTTGGTGATGTAAATGTGACTCCCACCAACATTAAGAAGCAGAATAATGATTATTGTGGTATCAATATATATGTTTCGGCTGCAGAACCAAAAAGCCACTTCAAAATTCACATTTGATCCTTTAGATACAGTGAAGTCTAAAGGATTCAATTTGGATTCTGAAGTGACTTCTATCTTTTTCTAACAGTTTTTGCCCAAATCTATAAAGGACTTATAAAACATATGGAATAACAAAGATGCCATTGAAATGCATTCCGGAAAATAGGTCAGACATGACCATGTAGTGATATTGGATGCAACTAAGAAGGCATGCATGCGTGGATGAACATTTGAGGAAGTCCACTTTAGATGAACGCACTGAAAAGAATGGGCTAGTGCTTTATAAACATGGAAGATCTGCACTTAACACGTTGTGAGAATGGTTTATTTGTGCTTTCTGTAAGTGTTCCCTTTTAAATATTTCTTGGTCAATAACTATTATTTTGAACATTTCTTCAGACCTGCATCCTTGGATCCTGGGGGATACTCTAGTCATTGAGAGTGAATTGGAGATTTCCTGTTATATCTTTTATTTTATTTTATTTTTTTTGGAACACTTAACGATAGAGCTTGCGACAAGTGGCTCAGCAGTATGTGAGTACAAATTATGTATATATATATATTTGTATATATTAAAGAATACTCCATGAGATGTATATGATTTAATGTAGGTCCTCATGTTTTTGGAATTAAAGGTAACATTGCTGGTTATTCTTTTTTTTTTATAAGTTTTTATTGTCATTTTTCATATTCGACAAACATTTAGCAGGTATACATTACTCGGAAATCAGTTCACAATCTAGTATATTATAAACCACAATATCATATAAAGTTTACGGCCTAAAATTCTAATATGTATCCTTCAGCTTTAATCTATATAAATATAGGCCTAAGGTATACTCCTGGTCGTAAAGACTGGTTCCAAGTAGTTGAATAACAGACTTACATAGGTCTCTAACATAAAAAACATAAAAAAACATCATACAAGCATACGGGTGTAGGATCAACTGTCTAAAATAGGAAAGGTGGGCGGTGAATATATTACTTCTTTAATAAGTTAAATCATTAGAGCCTTCTTTGGAAAGTTTATAGTAGTATGTCAGATAAGGGTGGTTTATACCAAGGTCATAAATTTACTAAGGTGTAGAAAACGTATTCTTTATAATAGTCGTACACTGCTGGTTATTCTGTGTGAGCTTTTCACCTATATTTGGTAAATAAATGAAAATTTGATTACATGTGTCCTACAAACAGTAATAATTCTTAATATCTTCTATAAAGATTCTGCAACTTGTCAATGAATAAATAAACTGCAAATTATCACAAGTATTTTTTTTATTATTATTGTTTTCCTTTTTATATATTTTTTTTATTTTTGACACAGACACAAGTATACATACAAAGTATAACGATCCATCTTACAAATAATAATTTACTTTTAAAGGGATAATTTTTCCTAGCATGCATCTACAATGTTTTTGTACGCTATATAAATATTTGAATACTAGAATAAAATCCACAATTTGCTCCAACCGTTCAATTAGGAGTGCAAAAAGAAGTATTAACATGTGGTGGACATGTACATACGCATACACTCGATCCCCACCGGGCTGTGTAGGCAAAGCAGCTGACAGCCTTGTTGAGACTTGCTTACACGGTGTTGTCACAATATGTACCATCACACATAAACTAATACAAAATGTGAAATGGGTAGTTGATCACTACAGTTAATGAGATTAATAATAAAAAACAAGTAGCTAATTTATCGCGTTCACAGTTCACCCTCTCCAAGTCTCAATATTTGTTGATTGGGAAGAAAATAAACAAACAAAAAAAATTTAAAATTACACTTGCTCTTGTTTAGTTCCATTGGGAAAGGTAAAGTAATTCTTGACCCTAGGGGGAAATCGGATAGTACTTTAATATAATATAATATTAGTTGGCCGAATTGGTCCACCAGAAAATCAAATTTAGCTTGGTGGTCCGAAATCCATTTATAGAACATTTCAGTTTGGATGAATTTCAGCTGAGCAAACGATTCAGGAAAAAATACATTTGTGCAAATAGGTCAATCAGTGTGCTACTAAATATATACACAATATACATATATCATTATTATACACTGATGGGGCATTTTCCTAGCGTTTGGTTCATGGTTCAAAAGAGAAGAAGTAACTGACAGAGAGGAAAAAAGAAGAAGCAATAAAATATATATATATATATATATATATATATATACATATATAGATAGAAAGTCAAAAATTTTGGGTGCTTGATCAGTTGTCTTTTGTAATAGATGATCGTGTATGAACCCAAATAAAATAAATAATTTAATAATATATACAGGCATATGTACAAATAAAGATTTATTTTTTGCTACTAATCCTCTTTTTCCCTCTACTGGTCACTTCTCACTTGATCTGTAAGAAAAGTCAACATGAATGGTTGTCCCCTAGCCATCAATCATCTTTTTTCCCATCAATCATCTCTTTCTTTTTTTTGTTGGGTGGGACAGCATGGGACGAGATTCTAAATCACGAATCAAATGAAACGGCTCTTTTATTGCTCATTTAGTTTGTTTTGTGTTTCAGTCATATGGGAATTTGCAGTTACCGAATTTTGGACGACCCACCGATCACTCAAAATTTGGATGAATCGCGATTCCTTTGCAACGGAATGCACAAGCCTTATTCTGAGAGCAGGTCTGAACTAACTTTAATCTTCTCCTAATACTAAGTGCCATCACTAAATATCACTAATCCTTAACCATAAATATCCCAGATCCAGAATCTTTAAGCATCACAGAATCTTCACCTAAACAATAATTTTCTAAATTATGACCAAACTGTGTTCACTGCTCACTGGTCTCTTAATCATCTTCATGTCTTTTAACTCATTACTGGTTTTGTGCCTAAAACTCCTGGGTTTGTGCCTACAACTCCTGGGTGGGTGTCTACAACTCCTTGGTGTGTACCTACAACTCCTGGGTGGGTGCCTACAACTCCTGGGTGGGTACCTACAACTCCTGGCTGGGTGCCTACAACTCCTGGGTGGGTGCCTACAACTTCTGGGTGGGTACCTACAACTCCTGGGTGGGTGCCTACAACTTCTAAGTGGTTGCCTACAACTCCTGGGTGGGTGCCTACAACTTCTGGGTGGATGCCTACAACTCTTGAGTTTGTGTCTACAACTTCTGGGTGGGTGCCTACAACTCCTGGGTGGGTGCCTACAACTTCTAGGTGGTTGCCTACAACTTCTGGGTGGGTGCCTACAACTCTTGAGTTTGTGCCTACAACTTCTGGGTGGGTGCCTACAATTCCTGGGTGGGTGCCTACAATGACAGGGTTCAAACCTAGCCCACTGTAATTCAACAAAACCAAATTGGAGGAGGCTCATCATCTTATCTTCAAAATGACTTTATTACGACACATAAGGAATAAAAACACAGTCTTACTGTCTTAATCATGCATGACATCATAATCAACCAGGTGGTGTTTAACTAGTTATTACAAAAGGTCACATGACCACATGTTTACAAAATTATCACTCAAATAATGCTGCACATGTTTTTATAAATGTCTGCAATAATGCTGCTGTTTTATGAATAAAGAGTCATTGCAGTGTTACTCGGTTGATGCTTAAAAGTTTGAACTTGTATAGTGTTATTTACTAAAGTGAGAATTCAAAGTGCATTCAAAGTCAGCTGATCTTCCAGTTTAGATACTCTAGCCTTAAACTGAAAATTCACTTTGAAATTACACTGAACAAAATTATAAACTCAACACTTTTGTTTTTGCCCCCATTTTTCATGAGCTGAACTCAAAGACCTAAGACTTTTTTTATGTACACAAAAGTCCTATTTCTCTCCAATATTGTTTACAAATCTGACTAAATGGTAAAATTTTGCATTACCCCGATAATCACATTTTCACTTCATCAAATATTTTTTCTGAATAGCTTCCACAGATGAAATGTGTTGGAATTGAAATGTCCTATGAATGAATTTCGGATCATCAAACTAAATTATATTTTCTGACAAACCAATGCGTTTGGTCTACATAATACATCTTATGTATGAAATTTGTCTGAACCCAAAACGCCACATGGATGAAATTTGATCTGTCTGAACAAAAAAAATAAATCTCAGATGGCTTTGGTTCATACAAAACTTAATTTTTTCTAATACCAACCACCACTTGGCATTTTCCATTTTGCTAACTGGACAATAATATGTTTTTTTTTCCAATAATTGCCATAGCAACACGACCAGGAAACTATAAATGGTTCACTCAGTACATTACCCTTAAAAGTTCGTACCTAAATTGAAAACCAAATTGCAAACTTTATCCTTAATGTGATGCTTTGTCATGTTTCTAAAACTAGTTGTAGTTCCAGCTTCACTATTATAGCCTAAATGTTTCAATTACGTTCTCAGTTCACTAAAATTCCCTGTTTAGTAAATAATCCCTTATTGTTTTCAAACACCCCCAAAATACAATATTTCATAGGTATTCATTAAAAACTTTATAGACCATGTGTATAGATAGGCTTTGGTGTTTAAAGGGACACACCAGGCACCCTGACGACTTTCGCCCATTGGAGTGGTCTGGGTGCCAACTCACATCACCCTTAACCCTGCAAGTGTAATTATTGCAGATTTTATAAACTGTAATATTTATCTTGCAGGGTTAAGTCCTCCTCTAGTGGCTGTCTACCAGAGAGCCACTAGAGGAACGTCTGGATTCTTAAAACCCAAAAAGTGTTTTAAATAACGCTGGAGGGGGCGGAGCTAACTCACGATCGGAGCGGTCGCATGTCCGCAGAGCTCCGTCGAAAAAGCATAACAAAACATGAAAAAGGTACCTTTCTGGAGCCCAATTTGCCCTGGATATAGCTGACTGCGCTTGTAAGCAGATGGGGTGGAAGAATAAAAAACCGAGGTCGGACCGGCCCGGGAACATGGCTGACATCAGTGAACTCTTTAGAAGGCCGCACAGTGCAAGCGGGCTGGAAATGGCGGACATTCTGGACGATTTCTCCAACGTCTCGGAAGAGTTCACCCCGCATAACCCAGCAGCCCTTGGCTTCCAGGGACCCCCCAGGCCACCTCCGGAGGTAGACAGCAGCTCAATCCCACTAACCACAACCATCCTTACTAAACATTTGGCTGACCTCCGACAAAGTCTTTCTGCAGATATATCCCAAGTACGGGAGGATGTCAGGGGATTCACAGCCCGTTTAACCACGGTGGAACAAGCAGTGGAGGAGCACACTCCCCAAATCGCAGACCTGCAGAAGCAGGTGAGGGACCTCACCACGGCTCAGGCTAACTTTGACAGCCAGCTAGCAATTCTAGAGGATAAGAGGAGGTGGAAACACCTGAAGATTAGAGGCCTATCGGATTCCATTACTATGGCAGAGATGCCACACTTCCTACATAGGCTGTTCATGGCATTACTACCCCCTAAACCAGCAAAGGGCATTCAGCTGGATGGAATGTTTCGTTTACCCAAGCCTCAGTCCAACACAGCCCCAACCACCGGCGACCTCCTGGTTAAGTTTCAAAACGGGCAAGACAGAGCAGCCATCTTACAAGCTACCAGAGGGAAGACCCCATACCACTTTGAAGAAATGGACCTCACGTTCTTTGCTGACCTCTCCCGCTCAACATTGCAGTGGAGGAGGTCGCTGAGACCACTGGCATCCACGCTTACATCCCAAGGAATAAAGTATCAATGGGGCACACCTCGTGCGCTGATTTTCCAACATAATGGTGTGGAACACAGAGTCACGGAGGCATCTGAAATGGACGCTATCCTGTCCTCCCTGAAACCGAGCCCTAACCCTCGACCCACTAACCCCACCTGGAACCCCGCTACCGTGGTTCCGTTCACTCCTGCATCTCGAGGAACAACGGGCGCACCTGCCACCTGAAAATGGCAACATCTGTGTTGGGACTTGTACCCTCTCTTTTCCTATTAAGTTACCGGCATTTTATTTTCATGCCTTAGTTTTGTTTAAAAAGTTGTGCTACACTTAGGAATCACTCCCCTCCCTATACTGCATATGGCTGAACGACCGTACTGGTCGACACTGGGCGAAATGAGACCCAATTATCTCCCCTGATTACGTCCATCCTACCCTCCCCCCCCAGCTCCAATCTTCTTGACCCACACAATAACAGTTGGCGGAGCTGCCTCACTCAAAATCTTGAGACACCATACCAAGTTACCCGATCCTTAAGGATCCTCTGTTATAAAACTATCCTACACCACAGTTGTCATACTCACGGGCCCCCACCCTGTATTAATCTTGGGCCTACTAATAAGCCCAAACAGGGCTCCACACCTCGGCAGGGAGCTGGACCATTAAAATTAAAATGAACTCTCACTTGTTTACATAACGTGTAACTCAAAATCTCAAAATCTATTATTGCCACTGATCGAACCGCATCTTGCATAGCATGTAACTTGACCACTATTGTATAACCTCGTATAGTCAGTTAGGGTAATCAAACTCTTATCTTATGTCAATTTGTCTCTCTGCTGACTACTTCTTTTTTTTTTTTTTGTACTGTGATAAAGTGAAGGCAGATAGGCCTTTTAACCCCAGGGGAAGTACGTGTAGTTTGTGTGTTGCACAACACAAAGCTTTGTTTAGTTATGGGCCCCTGGGGTGGAGCATTTGGAGAGAAGGGTGGGCCAATGCTCCACTCCACAGTTTAGTGGTTTTCTGGGGAGACATAGATCCAGGCCAGGGTTTTTTGGACCGTCTCCAACCCACTGCTCAGCTGCAGTTAATGAGCTGTTGCAGTGGGAATAAACCCCTCCCGGCTAGGCAGGAAAAGGAGAGGGATTGCTGGCTTCCTCCCAGGAAGCAGGTAGGAGAGAGGCTGTTCTCTCCAGATAGAGAGTCAAGGAGACTAGGAACTGGGAGTGCAGAAAGGAAGCAGTCAAGGCTGGCTTGGAGCACTGGGAGTGCAGAAAGGAAAGCAGTCAGGGCAAGGCTGGCTTGGAGCACTGGGAGTGCAGAAAGGAAAGCAGTCAGGGCAAGGCTGGCTTGGAGCACTGGGAGTGGAGAAAGAAAAGCAACAGGCTAGCTAGCAGAGTGTTGCTATCTAATAAGGTTGGTGCAATATTGTTTTGTTTAGTTTAACCCTGAGAGATAGGGAACCTAATGTCAGTTAGTGCTCAGACGAGCTAGGTTTTTGTTTATAGGGTTTTGTGTTACATTTATGTTTTTTTATTTACTGCTGTATCCTGTGTGAACTTACAAATAAAGTGCCTGGAATGAAGTTGCATTAAAAGACTGTGCATGTTTTTGCCCTAGTGGACCGTGCTACCTGCTGACAAGGATCACAATATGGTGGAGAATGCGAGCACTGTAGCACATTGAGGGTCTGTGGGTGTGCCAGTCATTTGGTAGTCTGCTTGAGGACTTTTTTTTTTTTTTTGGCAGACCTGTTAATCAAATAAGTAGCACTGTACCTTTAAGACTGTTACCTGCTTGGTGCTATAATGGAGGACCTTCTGAAGGCTGTGATGCAGGCAACCGCTATACAGCAAGGCACAAACCGTTTACTGACTGCACAGGTTAAGAACCTGAGGGACGCTCAGCAGGAGCATAGAGCTGCCTTTACTGAGGTTTTGCAGATTGCCTCCTGCAGGGAGCGTGGGGACAAGGGACCCTGTAACCAAGCTATGGACATCCTGCATGGGATGACAGAGGCAGTAGAAGAAGTCTTCAGCAAGCTGAAAAGCATGGAGGCAGCAAAGCGTACTGTTGAGAAACACGCAGGAGAGAAAGAACAGGAATTAAAAGGCAAGAAGGATGAAATTGAGCCTGAAAGAAGTGATAAGAGGGTGAAAAGCCAGCTGGATCCTCCAAGGAACAAAAAGAAGAAAAGTTGGTAAAGAGTCCAGCAAAGCTAAAGGAAAAAGCGGAATTGCCAAGAGGCAGTGATGTTGACACTGATGTCATGCGCCAGAGTAAGAAAGAGCAGAAGAATCAGAAGGGAGAGCGAGACAAACTGATTACTGAAGTTGACAAGTGTTTATTTGAGAATCAAAACGTTGCAGCTTCACGTGAAAGCCTCAAACTTGCTCTAAGTGGCATCACAACAGATAAAGCGGTCTTGGAAAAAGAGTTGGGAACAAAAATATTGTCACGCTCAGAAACTGAATCTTGCATGTTTCAAGAGAATGCTGGAAATACATTTGAAAACCGAAAGGTACTAATAAATCTTCCCAAGGCAACGAAAGGAGAAAGAGAGACTGAGGCCAGCAGTGTCAAGTCTGTTTGTGCTATAAAGAATGAGACATGTAAAAATACATAGTGTAAAGGGGATAAGACTAAAGCATGCAGAAACATCCTAAAGAAAACTGCAAGGATGAGAAAAAGATGTATGCAAGGCCGAGTGTTGGTGGTAAGCAAAAACCACCCAGAAGGTGTAAGTAAAGCTAGTGTATACAGCCCGGGAAAGAAACATGAAGCAGAAGCCACCTATGTACACCCAAGTGAACAAGTCAAAGGCATGAAAAGCAGACTGAGTTGGGGAGTCAGAGAAGACAACAGCGAAGGAGCTGAGCTCAATAGAGCGAAGCAAAGCACCCCAGTTGAGCTAGAAAATGCTGTGCACTGTTTAGTAGCAGAGGCCACCCAAAAATGGAAAATATGCCCAATATATCGTTACTCATGCTTTCAAGTTAATGTGTATTTAAATAATCAGATTAAGATTCTAAATCCTCATGCAGTCATGAAAGAAACCTTTTATCTTTAGATCTCAGTGAAAGGAAGTCAGATATTGTAATTTTGTAATATGTTCTTTGTGAAAGCTGTTATTTAAATATTCGACCTTAGCTTCTTTCAACATTATTAATTTTTTACAGCAGTGGTACAAAATATTCGTGGACATTTTTGAAATGTTGCCAATGATCAAACAGACCTTTGGGGTAATGTATAAGCTGATGCAAGCAGACAGTATCTTTTATCAGTCTGTGTGTGTGACTTGGGTACTTTGCTATTGCATATATTATTGGTTTGATAATTTATTCTGAGGGTTTTATTTTTATTGGGCCAATAATTTCAAAATTGTGCCTTGAACAATCGGGGCGGTGGGGGGTTTGGTGGAAGGTTGGAAGGTTCAGTTTCGCATTAGTTGGTGGAATGTGTGACAGCTTGGGTTGATGGAATTTGTAGATATGCATGGGTTGATGAAATGTGCAGATAGGCATGAGTTCGTGGAAGTGTATGTAGGCATGGTTTGATGGAATGTGAGGATAGACATGATTGTGGAAGTGTATGTAGGCATGGTTTGATGAAATGTAAGGATAGACATGAGTGCAGTGTGTGTATGAGGGCAGTGTTTGTATGGAGGGGCAGTGTGTGTGTGAGGGGTGCAGTGTGTGCGAATGTGTAGGAGTTTATTGTGTGTGTGTGTGTGTGTGTTTCTGTGTGTGTAGAATAAAGCAAATCTATAGTTTTTTTTTTTTAATTAAAATAAATATACTTTGTATCCAACCTCTTTTCTTACCTTTGCCCAGGGATGTGGGATATTACTTCCCTGGTGGCCCCTGTGAGAGTGAACTCTAGCCAGCAGCTCCTAAGGCTAGAGTTCTGATCTTCCTTCCAGACCATAAACGCACACAGCAGGGCACACAACTGGATAGCGGAGAGAGCAAGGGAGAGCCTCAGCGCATTACTATTTTCTTAGGGGGGGAGAGGGGGCTATTGCCACATTGCCTTCCTCTCTGGATCTGCCATTGGTCTCCAATCTTCCCCGCTGCAATCTAGCAATTACTAATTTTAAGTCCCCATCCATTGCTCCCAGCTTTGCCGGCAGCGAAGACCATATCATGATGGCAGAGCATGCTATGCACCTCATCCAAGGCTCAAGGCAGCACAGAAGCGTAGACACATGCAGATCACTGCTGGATTGCAACAGATGTCAGAGGTACTGCGAGGAATCCCAATTATGCCGAGAGATTAGACCCAAAAGCATTTATCTTGGCTCCAGGACCTACAGTCTACCTCCCTATTGCAGGACTGTGATCTGCCCTCGGTGGGCATTGGCTGAACAGAGGCTCTGAGCCAGAGCTGTTGGTAAAAACCCAATGTAACCAATGGGGAGAAGCTCCCTATTATACTTTAGGCAGCCTATATGGGTGCATTTTCTTTCCTTCATGTATTTATCTTGTCCAGACATCTCTTCGGATCTCTCATCTTTTTGCCGATAGGGGGAGACTTATCCTGTTTTATCTAGCTTTGTCCTTTACAAAAAAAATCAAAAAAACAGTGCAGAATATCTTGACTATTCCTACTTATGTCATGCTATCATACCTCATGTTATTTCTCATTGTCAATGCTTGTGTTTGGCACTGCATTCCAAAAATAAAGAATGCAAAAAAAATAAAATAAAAATAATTAGTAATGTGGAACCGAGGAGGAAGGTTTAAGATGATGAATGTTGCAAATAAAATGTTTTTTATATTTTTTGTTTTGTTTTTTACCGAATTGGTAAATGTAAAGATACAGTTGAAAAATTTAAATTGCATAACACTTTTGTTAGTGCCGGCAATTGTCCTTTAATGTTAATGAGTTATAGACTCAATGGATGAAGGCAAATTTTGTTTAGATTTGTATTTTCCAGTAACAATATCAGATTATGTATACGTGTCAATGATTTACTTATTCCTTGAAGGACAATGACATTGCTCTCTATTAAGTCTCATTTCTCTAATATTTCAGCGTGCGCCAAGAGGTATCAGTGGAGAGTGTAAAATAAAACCAGTGGCAGATCCATTTTTTGGCCAAGGAAATTGAAAGACCAATCAATCGATACCTTGCAAGCTTTGCTTAATGTAAAACCTTACTGTAGCTGGACCTGAGGGTTCACAAGGGACTGTCATATATAATAGATCATGTATGTGAAAATTCCAAAGCATGTAATACATTATTTAATTAATGACCAGCAGTGTATTTTATTTTATTTATGAGGGATGAATCAATTTCTTTAGGAAAGGGCATTAGGCGTTTATTGTGAGCCTTTTCGCTTTCTATTTAGTAATCACTTAAACATGTGCACGCATCACACAGAAGGTGGGAGTAAATTCTTGAATGTATACTATAACATTGTACTAACCTCGCCTTGTGGATGTATCACATATTCCAGTAAACTTGCTGAAATAAAACAGAATGGTTTATTCCCTAAACAGTGAATTGCAGCAAATTTAAAATTGATTTTGAAAAATGTTGGATAAGGTGAAGATTTAGAAAAAGCGCTGCTTGGATGTTTTAGCCTGAATTTTGCAATTCAATTTTAAATTCACTGTAATTCACTATTTAATGTAAATTTCCAATGATTTATTTAGCCATATATGTGTATGTTGTAATTACAGCATATTTTTGCAGAAAAGTTTAATTGATTGTTGTACATTTCAAATTTTAGACCACATTAGTTAAAGTGAAGTTAGTTATGCTTTCAATGCAGGCTAAATATAGTAAAATGTATAATGAATAAATACACAATAATAATAATCATTAAAAAAAATAATTCCCTCCTTCCTGGCCCAGGATAAACCTAAGGGAGGGGGGAATAAACTACATTGATAATTTTTCTTTAAAAAAAATGTTATTCCATTCAGCCATACGGTATAACCCCCGTATCCCACACCACCCACACACACAACACAGCCGAGTACAGTACCCAACATAAATAACACAAGCAACCTCCAAATGCATATACTATCATGTGCAGTCCCACATGCACACTAACACACTCCTTTTTTTAAACTATGTCCTTCTTTGTCCTCTGGTTTCTCACTTATGGGAAAACCAGACACAAGGTCGAACTGACATGCCCATTTTGGGTTGTGTGCATCCAAATGATGGTACAATCCTATTGGGATGCTCTGCCTTAAAATGCTCGGCCCAAATTTTTGTCCCCTTCCAGCCCTGGTTCTAAGCCTAACTTTACTCTGAGCCTTCCCGCTATCAGTTTAAACATTGGCATTCTGTAATTCCGCTGTGTTTTTACTTCACCATTTTACCGCCTTGAGTTACCTTAAAATGACAAACCTTCAATAAATCTTACCAGCTCTCTAGTTGATGGTTGGCTAATAGCCAGTGTTCCTAAACTTGGAAAACCAATCAGGATCTCGAACAGAAATTGTGCATCCTAATTGCTAAATGAAAATGTTTTTAAAATGAAGATTCACACTCTGGGCATTTAATTAGCACATGCGATAAATCAATTAATACGTATTATCGTGCATATGTCTGGTTTTGGTTCCATTTATAATAAACAAAAAAATAATAAAAAAATAAAAAAATACATGCATTTAATTCAGCACTCAATACTTTTTTTAATATTTTTGCCTTTCACATACATAAACTAATGATAATTAGTCTAAAAATACTGCGTTATTTAACTAACTGTGCTGTGTTTTGTAATACACTATAACCTATATAAAGTTGTTCTGTTCTCTTGGAATCTACTTTCAATCGTTTTATCATCTGTTCTAGATAAGGCTCTTTGAACTAAACAAAATAAATTAGCGAACTATGCATTGCATAGTTAATAAAGATAAGATTAACATGCAAAAATCTTACAAGAAAAGTTAAAGGAAGTGATATAGAAAAGTTCTAGCCAGTATGATACACACCTCTAACAGATTAGTCATTAAGTATCTGCTCTTATTTCTCTCTAGATCATTAACAGCTACTTTTCAAAAATTCTGCCAGCTCAGCTATGTTGTCTTGCAATTCACTGTCACATTCATCGCAACTTGTTGTTTATAGAAGAAAGACTTGTGTTTTGCAGGACACATATAACTTGTACAATGTGGTCGATCATGAAAAGCAACTGATAGCTAAATGCCCAGGATCAGCATCAATAGGCTATTACAGGCTGCGTCCGCCTTGATATAGATGTGCATGAGAAAAGGTTGTTGATCTGATTGCCATTATGGCATGAAGACAGATTTTTTTCCTGTTTTGAGACATAATTGGAAATAGCTACAAATTGAGTTTTTGCCTTCTTTTGGATCAAAGAATGGATGTCAAGGTAGAACTTTGTGGCCTTTAGTCAAGATTAGATTACTATGTAACTATGAATTAATATTTTTAGATATGCTTTCATATTTTAGATAACTGCATGTGTGATGTCACGGCGTCGTTCTGTCCCTACCAGTCTGCAGTGTTTCTCCACTAAAACAGGTTTACATCTTAACAGGATGCCGAGCAAAGATTTCTGGGAATTGTAGTTCAGCTAACAATTTCTAGAAGTAAAATGTTTATAGCTGAATTACAACTTGCAGAAATGTTTGTTCTACTGATAGAGTCTTGTTACTAAGTTCCCAGCCCACAGTGACACTTTAACAATTATGCATCATACTATCTACGTATCGTTTTAGCAGAAATCTCTCTGTCTCTCTTCCCTAGGCATTCAGAATATTCAATGTGTGTGTCCTATAGCCCCACACAGGTCTGAATCAAACTAGCATGCAGTCTGTATCACTGTATCATTCATGCAATAATTGTTTCGTTCCATGACAAGAAAACTCACAATAATTTGTAGCATGTGCATACATGTGTGTATGTGAGTACCACAGTTTCACAACAAACTAAATCACAGTGATATGTTTTGTATGTGTGCATCCAAGACTTGTTATACCACTCCCATTTATTTTTTAAAAATTATTATTTTTTTACTTACAAATATTTTTGTTCATTGGTTTTCCTGGTAATTACCCAGAAGTGATATAGTATATATATTTTATATATAAGAGATATAGGAGACATAGTATATATACAGTTGCAAGAAAAAGTATGTGAACCCTTTGGAATGATATGGATTTCTGCACAAATTGGTCATAAAATGTGATCTGATCATCATCTAAGTCACAACAATAGACAATCACAGTCTGCTTAAACTAATAACACACAAAGAATGAAATGTTGCCATGTTTTTATTGAACACACCATGTAAACATTCACAGTGCAGGTGGAAAAAGTATGTGAACCCTTGGATTTAATAACTGGTTGAACCTCCTTTGGCAGCAATAACTTCAACCAAACGTTTCCTGTAGTTGCAGATCAGACGTGCACAACGGTCAGGAGTAATTCTTGACCATTCCTCTTTACAGAACTGTTTCAGTTCAGCAATATTCTTCGGATGTCTTGTGTGAATCATGCCACAGGTCATTGAGGTCATGCCACAGCATCTCAATCGGGTTGAGGTCAGGACTCTGACTAGGCCACTTCAGAAGGCGTATTTTCTTCTGTTTAAGCCATTCTGTTGTTGATTTACTTCTATGCTTTGGGTCATTGTCCTGATGCAACACCCATCTTCTGTTGAGCTTCAGCTGGTAGACAGATGGCCTTAAGTTCTCCTGCAAAATGTCTTGTTAAACTTGGGAATTCATTTTTCCTTCGATGATAGCAATCCGTCCAGGCCCTGACGCAGCAAAGCAGCCCCAAACCATGATGCCCCCACCACCATACTTCACAGTTGGGATGAGGTTTTGATGTTGGTGTGCTGTGCCTTTTTTCACCACACATAGTATTGTGTGTTTCTTCCAAACAACTCAACTTTGGTTTCATCTGTCCACAGAATATTTTGCCAGTACTGCTGTGGAACATCCAGGTGCTCTTGTGCAAACTGTAAACGTGCAGCAATGTTTTGTTTGGACAGCAGTGGCTTCCTCTGTGGTATCCTCCCATGAAATCCATTCTTGTTTAGTGTTTTATGTATTGTAGATTCACTAACAGGGATGTTAGCATTTGCCAGTGATTTTTGTAAGTCTTTAGCTGACACTCTTGGATTCTTCTTCACCTCATTGAGCAGTCTGCGCTGTGCTCTTGCAGTCATCTTTACAGGACGGCCACTCCTAGGGAGAGTAGCAGCAGTGCTGAACTTTCTCCATTTATAGACAATTTGTCTTACCGTGGACTGATGAACAGCAAGGCTTTTGGAGATACTTTTATAACCCTTTCCAGCTTTATGCAAGTCAACAATTCTTAATCGTAGGTCTTCTGAGAGCTCTTTTGTGCGAGGCATCATTCACATCAGGCAATGCTTCTTGTGAAAAGCAAACCCAGAACTGTGTGTTTTTTATAGGGCAGGGCAGCTGTAGCCAACACCTCCAATCTCATCTCATTGATTGGACTCCAGTTGGCAGACATCTCACTCCAATTAGCTCTTGGAGATGTCATTAGTCTAGGGGTTCACATAATTTTTACACCTGCACTGTGAATGTTTACATGGTGTGTTCAATAAAAACATGGCAGCATTTCATTCTTTGTGTGTTATTAGTTTAAGCAGACTGTGATTGTCTATTGTTGTGACTTAGATGATGATCAGATCACATTTTATGACCAATTTGTGCAGAAATCCATATCATTCCAAAGGGTTCACATACTTTTTCTTGCAACTGTATTTTATATATAGGAGATGTTCCTGAAATTGCAGAGAGACATTACAGAGAATATTGAGCGCAACATTACAACAGCTTTTTTGGAAAGGTTGTGGGTTTTTTATTAAAAAAAAATTGGTGAGAACAATGGAGTTTGAGTAAGCTTGTTTATATTCCCATCTGTCTGTCACTTTTACAGTGTAATCTGGTACCTTATCAAATTTCCCACTCCTTTATATAAGACATCATCTTCAATAAGCTCTTAGGTCCTTACAGTAGTGTATAAAGGAAGCTGGCTAAATACTCAGTGACATCACACACACACGGGCCAAGCCCTGTGATGTCATTGTGCTGCTGTTACTGGCTCATAGACTAGCTAAGTTTTATTATATTTAATTAGTGAAATACACAGTGACATCACACATATACAGACCATGTCCCGTGATGGTATTGTGCTGCTTTAACTGGCTCATAGACTGGCTAAGTTACATTTTATTTAATTAGCTAAATACTCAGTGACATCACACATATACAGACCATGTCCCGTGATGGTATTGTGCTGCTTTAACTGGCTCATAGACTGGCTAAGTTTTATTTTATTTAATCGGCTAAATATTCAGTGGCTTCACATGCATATGGGCCATGTCCTGTGTCACCGTGCTGCTGTAACTGGCTCATAGGCTGGCTAAGTTTTATTTAATTTAATTAGCTAAATACTCAGTGACATCACACATGAATGGGCCATGTCCTGTGATGTCATCACACTGCTGTAACTGTCTCATACACTGGCTGCGTTTTATTTTATTTAATCATTATGATAACACTTGGTGCACTTTAAACCAATGTTAGGAGGCAATATCTGCATTATTTAATAACTACAGCAATCAGGATTTGCCTTGGGTTTCATGTTGCCTTCTTAGACATATGAAGAAAATAAATATATGACATCATACACATTTATAGCAACTGCAAAGAATATGTGAGGTCAATATTTAGCTCAATATACAGTAGGCGAGTGTATACTTTTCAAAACCAAAGGTCTTCCATAATCAAACAGTGTGCTTACTTCTTCACAGATGAAAGAAGCTGTCAAAAAAGAAGAAAAAAGAAGAATTTTGGCAGTCAGCACATGTTAGGCGGACTCTGAATGATGATAGATCTTCTAATTCCCTTTTGTTTACTTTGTCAAATTTCTTTAATTTTTATTTCCTTGTATATATCAAATTCTCTGATGAACCCATCGCATGCTTTCTTACTGCTCCTTGTCTAATAATCCATCACTAGAGAACAGGAAGCCAACATGATCTCACATTTCATTTAATGATGGGAACATTCTTTGACATGGTAACAATTTGACATAGCGTGTTGTGGAAACAGGCATGTCAGTATAGCAACTGATAAATATGTTTTTTATATTTTTTTAAAACTGCATTGAATTACATTTTTTTGAAGATCACCTACCTATCAGCATTGCTCTTTCACTTGATTAGCATTATGTTACTCTCTCCATTTATTTATACAACTCATTGAAAGAAAGCTAAAAACACTTTATATAGTTAAATATGCTGAAAAGAGACATGCATCCATCAAGTTCAGCCCTTCTCACATCTGTTTTTTCCTGTTGATACAAAAGAAGGCCAAAAAACTATTTGACAGTGATTTTGCAAGTATTCATGCAGTCACTGTTTAAACATATGTACAGACTCTGATAATACCACCTTTTCATGCAGAAAATTCAACATCATTATTATTCTTACTGTAAAAATCCCTGTCCTTTGCTTTAGACTAAATCTCATTTCTTCCAGTCTACATGGGTAAACTCGTGTTATGATGTATAGCTTCTTCAGAAAAAGGAGTATCAATTATATATAATAAAAACAAATAAAAATCAACTCAGCACTACTGATTATTGAAATCTTGTGTAACATGTATTTGAAATCTAGGATGAATAGGTAGCACATGATTTAGAACCAAACATCATCTTCTACACCGAACACTGATCAGTGATGTCTAAAAATATAATTATTTTAATTTATACACAGTTTTTTTCATTCATTTGTTTATCCATTAAAAAAAAGAGCAAAGAGGATAACATGTTTCAGGGATTATTTAGTATCATTCATCTTACATTACAATATTTTAGACAAAATATTAATGACCAGCAAATCAGAAATAGCACATTGACACATGTCATTTTATGTTATTCAAACAAATAAAAAAAATGACAGTGATAATTGTTCATTATCTGTTATTTTAGATATTTGTGAAGAACCTGATGTAATTTTTAGGAATGCAGATTCCCAAAAAATTATGGGAATATATAAAAATAGTATAAGTATTGGCCTAATAATGCATAATTGTCATGTAGTCATCCGCATATAAAAATGTGGTTAATGACATTTACTGTCCACACAGGAAAAGTTGTGCCGAGCAGCAACCTAATCCACAGAAGGGTTAATGCTGAGCATCACACCTGGCTCTGTCTGGGTTTGAAGTGTTTCAATGGAGAGGAATTTTTCCCACAGCGTGGTATTCAAATAGACGCTTCCAGATAATGGGTATAATGGAGTGTGTACAAATCCTCTATACAAGTAGGAGATAAAAGGAGAGGCAGGGATCTCCAACTGAATAATATCACAATGACTGTATTGGTATATCAGATTAAAAACTCTTACTTAAGTAGTGGTGGGAATGCCAGCAAACTACCCACAATAACACAAGTTAGATACATTTTAGAATGCCACCGGTATACAGTTCCTTATGGGTTTCGCCGATATCCAATCACGTGAGCCTTGTGGGTCCGCCTCTCTATGAAGTCCTCCATGACGCATTTCGCCCGCCTTCTCTGGCTTCTTCCGACAACATCATGATCTCCTCCTTTTAAAGGTCTGGCGCCTCCCCTCTTTTTCTCCTATTGGATGGGGGGGCGGGAAAAATGTTCGTAATTCACCTCCCTTCCCGGGAGGGTCATTGAGGGAAAAATTTTCACATTGCACCTTTCCTCTTATATAGATAAAAATAAAATAAAACAAACTATGCATAAGTCCTCCTCTTATTGTTTCAAATGCATTGATAGGAAAAGCTCCTTTCAATTCACAATGTGCGTGACATAAAAATAATCACTTATAAAAGGAATATTCACTAAACATCACATATTGTTACTCAATGCATCTATATGCCATTTATTTAAATATCAATTAATCAGTGCATATATATACCTGAAGTCCTTATTATTAAGTTAGACACATAGTTACTATTGAAATACAAATTATTCTCAATGGGGATTATCTACTAAACCTAAATATAAAATACTCTATTGCAAATGGGGATTAACTACTAACCCTAAGTATTGAATGCTCAATTACACATATAGGGTAGAATTTTCAATATAGACAGATGCAAATATATCAATAGAGAATCCTATAAAATATCATATGTATAGACTAATCTTGACAAACAAGCAACATTATTAATATCTAAAAAATATTGTTACTATAAATTTTATTATATAAAACCATCTGTTGTCAATAAAAAATATACCGTAAAAACACAGGGATACATTGAGATATATTAAGAAATGGCAGATCTCAAAGTCCCCTAGACATGTGCAATTTGTTTCGTTCCGAATGTGAATTCAAGCGAATTTCGGGCATTTCAGGCACTCGAATGCTTCAGAATGTCCGAAGTGCCAAAGTGCCGAATTGACAAATTGCTGAGTTTCCAAAGTGCATTCCAAAGGGTTAGGGGTAGCGTAGGGTTATGGTTAAGGTTGGGGTAGGAGTAGGGTTAGGGGTGGGGGTAGGGTTAGGGGTAGGGTTAGGAGTATGGAGCCCTACAGATGTTCCAAATTCTGAAGTCCCGAATAGCCGAAGTCCTGAATTGCCAAAGTCCTGAAATGCCGAAGTTCCAAATTGCCGAAGTCACGAATTTCGGAAGTGCCGTACTGAACCAAATTGCCGAAGTGCCGAATTGCTGAATTATTTTTCTTACCCGAATTTCCGAACCAAACCAAATTTTTTGCCCATGCACATCCCTAAGGTCCCCAAATAAACTTCTGGGGAACAAAGATTTTAGTTTGAAGATCCACCTCATTTCTTGTTGCGACTATATTTTGTCAAAGCCTTCACCCCTCCAATTCCTGTTAACCTTTTCTATTTCCAGGGTATCTAGTTTACTGGGATCTCCACTATGTTTCTGTGCAGAATTTAAAGACAATGGATGCTCTTTAAAACGCTTTCTGATGTTTTGAATATGTTCCTCGACACGGGTGTGAATTTGGTTTTTCCCACATACTGCAGCTTACATGGGCAGGTTAAAACGTCTATACATATGTTTGTATGGCATGTTTCAGGGCCCCTGTTCCTCTGCAGGCTAAATAGTACCCACTATCCGCATTGAAAAAATACCTCTTCATTATTTAAAAAACTATTGATATTGTCTTCCTTCTTATTGAAACTACTTCTCACTAAATGATTTCTAATACTTGGGATTCCTCTATAGATCATTTTTGTTTTTTTGAAACAATTTGTTGCAAAAATGGATATTCAGACAGAATACTGATTCATTATTTTCTTTAAATCTCTCTTGTTTCCTGAATAGTTAAATATTATTGGACTTCATTTATCTTTTCTGTACTTTGTTTCTGAGTCGCCTGTGTTTTTGTCTCTATAAGGAGGTTATTTCTTTCTAATACATGTTCGCTCGAGTTTCATACACATCAAGTTCGGTGCAATTTCTCCTAACTCTCATTAATTGTTCCTTGGGGATATTCGTGAGCCAAGGACCGTAGTAACAGCTATCGAAAAAAATAAAGCTGTTAACCTCTACCTTCTTAAAGAAGGTCTTCGTTTGGATCTTCCCAACAGAAATGAAAATAATTAAATCCAAAAAGTGGACTTCACTATTACTACAGTCCATGGTCAATCGTAGGGGTTGGAGTTAAGATGTTTAACGAATAAGTGTAGTTCCTTCCTAGGACCAGATCCAAAACAAATCGTCAATGAAACGGCGAGAGGTGATCAGATTCTGAACCCAGCCATGCCAACCATACACATATGCCTTCTCCCAGAAGGACATGAACAGGTTGGCATAGCTAGGCACGAACCTAGTCCCCATAGCCGTCCCCAGGATCTGTACATAAAATGATTCCAATAAGTAAAAATAATTGTTTCTCAAAATAAGGTTTATACCTTCCAAAATAAATTGTTGATGATTTGAGGTTAAATCAGTAGAGGTTAGAAAGAATGAAACTGCTTCAATACCTATTAGGTGGGGGATAATGGAGTATAGGGACGAGACATCTGCTCTCACTAAGATATAACTCTGCCTCCACTCCAGCCCCTCAAGCATACGCATGATATGTCCTGTGTATTTTAAATAGGCTTTAGTACTCTTAACTATCAATTGGAGGAATTGGTCTATATATTCCAACAAGGGGCAGATATCGATCCTATCCCAGAGATGATGGGTCTCCCTGGTGGCCTAGTTTCATTTCGTGTATTTTTGGCAAAAAGTAGTACACTGGTATCCTGGGTGCCCTACTGGTAAATATTCATACTCTGTTTTGGTTAATATACCCATCATTAATCCTTTACTCGAATATTCCAAAAATATATATTTTCATAGATTTTGTCGGGTAACCCTCCAGTTTTTTATAGGTGACGCCATTCTCTAACTGTCTAAGTGATTTTTAAATATAGTACTCCCTGTCCATAATCACGATACCTCCCCCCTTGTCGGCACACTCAATTATACCCATTATCTGGAAGGATCTATTTGAATACCACGCTATGGGAAATATCCCTCTCAATTGAAGCACTTCAAACCCAGAACCAGAGGTGATAGGGCTCTGGTACATGTGAGTTTCCTCTCAGATACCCCTATACAAAATTACATTACTTTATCAGATAGTCTGCACTATGGTTTTTTCAGTTGTTATTTTTTAGAATATAAATGGCAAGACACCATCCAGTTCAAGCGCGATACGTTGGCTTGGTATTGTTCTCTATATACTTTGTGTCACTGTTGTGTCAGTTTGGGGAAGCAGTGCTGCAACTGTGAACGCATATTCTCTTGTTCTTAAGTGCTTATACACCTTGTGGTTATTTACATATGTTTCTGTTATACATATTAACATGACAATATGCCTTGATATTCTACTTGACTTATTGTAATCTTTAAAATATTGGAACATGTTATTCTTATGAACTGTTATATCCTGTAATACTATCTTGATTAATTTAAAAAAATGCTATTTTAGTGGACAACAATAGGAAATATAACAGGGGAAATTCAAAAAGTGCATACAAATATTGAGAACAGACATATGAGAGATCAAATCCATATGTTACCAGTAGTTTAAAGTTACAGAAGGTTCTGAATGAGATTTGGAGGAGATGCAAGGCAGCTGTGGACATTCAGAGTGTGAAAACAATACATTCTGCTCATTGGCTTGAGCATTATTTTGTCTCTACACATCTTCTCCAGTGCTCACCACCAAGGACTAAAGATCTACTTAAGAGCACATCTCTCATACTTCTCTTCTAGGGTCCTGCGACCTGGGTGGAAATAACAGAAATGTGTTTGATATATTATGCATGCTCTGTGGGATAGCTTATCCTCTCTAAATTCAAACCTAGCTCTTGTCCTTCCTAAACACACTTTTACGAAGCAAAGATTTTCTCCAGGACTTTAGAAAAAAGAGGGAATTGGGGACACACTGAGAACATACATTTCTCAGCAGCAGTGCTGCCTTAGCGATCAAAATGTATAAAAAATACAAAACATCGCGCACACAAAAATACAGTTTTTAGCTGGTTTTTTTTTTCTTAAAGACTACTTAAAATCACCTATCTTAGCAACTAAATATAGAGATTCAGTTTCATCATATGGATATATTGTGTTAACTCCATATGTGGCACTGTGATATCCTGTCTTAATGTGTTTTACACCCCACCTCCTATAGAATGTAAGCTCGAATGGGCAGGGTCCTCTTTAACCTATTGTTCCTGTAAGTTTATTTGTAATTGTCCTATTTATAGTTAAATCCCCTCTCATAATATTGTAAAGCGCTACGGAATCTGTTGGCGCTATATAAATGGCAATAATAATAATAATAGATGGTGTAGTGGTGGGTTCACCACGAAATGGCCACATGGTGGAACTGAATAACCAGATTTGTTTGTTAAGATAGGTGATTTTCAGTAGCCTTGTAAAATAAAAACTGTTTTTTTGTGTGTGTCCTGTTCATTAATGTGGATTTTCTCCAGGGCTTTGTCATGGTACATCATTCACAGTCATTTTTTGTCACTGTTTTCAGTATCTGTGCTGAATCCACATATTTTGTCATGAACAGCAACTTCATTTTCAACTTGCTTGCATCAATACTGACATGGAATGGTACCCTCTATGCCTATTTATGATGCTGCCGATACTCAATAATGATGTGAGTGTGCCAATCAGCACGTTAATTTCTTTGTTCTGTGGTTTTCTGGCATTGACCATGGCTTGTATTTCGACTGTGTGTACCTCTGTGATCCTGATATGGCCAGCTGACGCGATCTTTCGTACTTCTGTTATCCTGACCATGCCTTGTTCTATCTTTACGATTTATCTCTGCATCAGCCAGGCCTTTCTAAGGATGGGTAATTCACTGCATACTGTTTTTCTGCATGAAAGGTTACTGTTATTCTGGCAGGTTTAGATCCAGCAGTTTTTTTCTAATTTAGAAGATAGAGATATCTCTCCCATTTTTACAACTCTACAAAATCTCCTCTCTAATTTATTTTCCGGATATACCACACTTATATCCCTTCACAACTCACGATTACTGTAGATAAATGTAATTAAAGAGTTTTGCTTTCTCCATTATGGCTACGCAAGTCACACTGAAAATACTTACCTCTTGAAAATGCATGGTTACAATCCTTATTAAGAGATTACAAATAATCACACTATGCTCTCCTTTACTTTTCCTTCTGTGTTGGATTAGGAACTTGAGCTGATGGATTTGAGTTGAAAGTTCCATTAGTGCCCTGTGGGAGTACTCGAAGGCAGAGATAATGTTGAGGGTGGTGGTGAACTTTACTTCTCATACCATTGATAAACAATTCCCACTAGACCTTTCTCTAATTTTTATTAATTATAAGCCAACGAAGATATGGCTGAATTTCAGTGGTAATAAGCACAGATCTCTACTATTCCCACCATTTTTCTCAAAAATCACTAATCTATAGAGATGAATAAACTCGCAGCTGTGGAACTTGACACCAAAATCCTCCCAAGATATGGCATCCATGACTCAGTATATCTCACATGTTGCTTAATCCCTTTTTTTTGCAGTACCTTGCTCCTTCAGTTAGGCTTGCCATGCATGATCTTTAAAATGAGGCATGCCTTTGATGTCATCGGACTAAGACTTATTTTAATGTGGAACATAAATAGGCTTATTAGGTAAAGTGAGGAATCAAAGTGAATTCAAAGTGAATTTCAAATCTAAAACCAAATTAGCTTAATTGGAAAAAAATCTCTAAATCAACTATGCATCATAATCGGCTACCTGGGACTGGAATTTTAAATTCTCTTTGAATTTAGTTTAAGTTCTTACATTAGTGGAGGCTATATCTAGCTATCTAGCTCACTGTGGTTTATTACATTTGGCCTCGCTAAATATTCACTTTGGTTTCAGTACATTCAGCCAACATTTGGCTATGCTACAAATTTAATTTGGTATGGACATTCAGCCTATGTGCGGCTGCACTACATATTTGCTTTTGTTCAGTACATTCGGCCTACTTTCGACCACGCTACATATTTACTTTAGGTCAGTATATTCGACCATGCTACATTTCCACATTGGTTCAGTGCATTCGACCTACGTTCATCAGCCCCACATTTTCACTTAGGTTCAGTGCATTCGACCTACGTTCGTCAGCCCTACATTTTCACTTAGGTTCAGTGCATTCGACCTACGTTCGGCAGCCCTACATTTTCTCTTTGGTTCAGTGCATTCGACCTACGTTTGTCAGCCCTATATTTTCATTTTGGTTCAATACATTCGGCCTTCGTTCAGCAACGCTACATTTTCGTTTTGTTTCACTACATTCGGATTACTGATCTTTATTTTGCCCAATGTTACTAATTATATAATATATATATATATAATTAATTATGTTGAGTCCTTCATGCTTATCTTCCTAGCAACCTGGGAAGATTTCAGCAGTACGTAAAAGTTGCTGGATCAATGAAGGTACAAGGCAGGCCTAAAAATAGGAGTGGCTTTGTTAATTATTATGTTCTGAGATTAGATGGTATTGATATGTTTTTCCCTTTGTCCCCTATCACAAATGTAAAGACGGTAGGCCTGGAGTTGTGGGAAGGGTTTTGCCTGACCTATGTCTACCCACTACCAGCTAGCTCCTGATGTCCTGATGTCCTGATGTTCTATTAATGATTAGAACACCACCAACCTCCCCCTATCATATTTGTTCAGTAGGTAGGCCCTCTTTTTTTAGATTTAGCGGGTCGTCAGTTTCGGCACACCACAACTGACTTACTCTTACTGGTATAGCACAATACACTGTTGAAACCCTTCTGCCTTTGTTCCCAGCACCAAATATATATATGGTAGTAGATGACTGAAAAAAGAAAAGGAGATACAGAAGGACAGAATTGAACCTTTACAAAGTAATTCATTTCAGGGATGTGAATAGGGATAATATTTTAAGATACATTAACAAACACTTCTTAATGCATATAGCATTTACAGCGATAAATCAGATGATTATATAAGCTGCGTAACCAAGGCGAGAGTGGATAAAAGACAGAAGAATGTACTAAATACTGAAAAAGCTGCCAGCATGAACAAGTAAGATTTTACAAGATTAGGCAAGACGTTTGGATACAGGAGTAAGATTAGTGTAAGAGATATTTAATGCAGTGGGTGTGGGAATGAGGATATAGAGAAGTTACACTAGTTTAGAAATCATAGATTGGAGTTAAAAAAAAAAAAGAATATAATGCAAAAATGGAAGAATGTGGTTCTGACACTGCATCTGATACTCTGAGCTCTCTCCAAATGGAATCTTGTAAAATGCAGTTCCAATATCTAACCTGATTTTCCTATTCTTGCTGCAGTGTGATCAGCAGAGCTTAAGGCAGATATGCTTTCTTGGTATGTAAAAGAGCTTGTGATGGAATTTTTTAATACTGTGGATTGTGGAGAGGTTCCCACACCCTAAATAATTATATCTTGTAATGTTTTATCCAGGAATTGTTTGCTTATAACTGAATATACATTTCATGATTACATTTAGAGGTGACACAACTCACAACTGTCAATCTGCAGTGGCTAAGGACAGTAAGGTTTTGTCATGTATAAACAGGGGCATAAATTCTCGAGATGAAAATATAATTTTGCCTCTTTATACATCGCTGGTAAGACCACACCTTGAATATGCTGTGCAATTTTGGGCACCTGTTCTAAAGAAGGATATCATGGCACTAGAAAAAGTGCAGAGACAAGCTACAAAATTGATAAAAGGAATGGAGCATTTTAGTTACGAAGAAAGGTTAAAAAATTTAAATCTCTTTAGTTTGGAAAAACGGAGCCTCAGAGGGCATATGATAACATTATACAAATATATTCGGGGCCAGAACAAACCATTATCTGGAAATCTATTCATAAACAGGGCTGTACATAAGATACAAGGTCACGCATTTAGGCTGGAAGAAAGGAGATTTCATCTAAGGCAAAGAATTTTTTTTTTTTACAGTAAGAGCAATAAGGATATGGAATTCTCTGCCTGAAGAGGTGGTTTTGTCAGAGTCAATACAGATGTTTAAACAGCAATTGGATAAATATCTCCAAAAACATAACATACAGAGACATCATTTCTAATTAGTGGGGTAATAGGTGCTGGATCCAAGGAGATATCTGACTGCTATTTTGGGGTCAAGAAAGATTTTTTTCCTAGTTTGTTGCAAAATTGGAAGCGCTTCAGACTGTTTTTTTTTTTTGCCTTCTTTTGGATCAACAGCAAAAACATATGTGTGAAAGGCTGAACTTGATGGACAAACGTATCTTTTGAGCTCTATAACTATGTAGCTATGTAACTATGTAACTGACTACATTCCAAACAAAGTTTTAATGAAACCGAAAATAATTTCGATCTAAATGTAACATTTTTTTAAATTTAAAAAAAATTGAACTTTATCAATTTGGAAGAACTGAGCATTTTCACAGTGCACTAATCATCACTGTAATTCAATAAGTGAGAATTCCAAAATGACTTTCAAATTTAAAGGAACACTCCACTGCCCAAATACAAAATAAATAAAATTACTGTTTAGTAGTTATATCCAAATGAAAAAAAAATAATAATTGGGGGTATCTAAAGACAGTTTTCAAAACCTGCATTTCTCTTGACTACTGCCTTTGCAAATCCCACTCCTTCTAACCTTGCCCAGACTTTCTGTGGCTGTCCAATCACAGACTTCCCAATGCAGCTCAATGAGAAAAAAAAAAATAATTGGAGGTAAATCTAAAAACATTTTTCAAAACCTGCATTTCTCTTGTCTGCAGCCTTTGCAAACCCCACTCCTTCTAACCCTGCCCAGACTTTCTGTGGCTGTCCAATCACAGACTTCCCAATGCAGCTCAATAAGAAGTTTTTGTAAGGCAATAGCTGCCTCTTGAGTTTAGTTCCACTGAGCTAACCAAACCAGGAAGTAACAGGACGTGTTGTCAGTTTGAAAGCCAGGGGTGTAACCAGGTTAATTTATAAAAGTGTAAATTTCTACTGAAATCTGCACTTTTTGCAAAATGAAAAAAGAGGGTACACTCAATTAAAGTTTTTTAGCAAGCTAAATTGCTTTAGGGTCTGAATTGTCCCTTTAAGTTCAAAATAGCTGAACTAGAAAAATTCTCTAAGTCAGCTATTCTACCAGCAGTGGCGTACCTACCACGGCCGCAGGGGTCGCAGCTGCGACCTGGCCCCTCACTACAGGGGGCCTGGCCACAACCACGACCACTGCAACCTTTTGCCGCCTGGATACTTTCTGGGCAGGTGCACAGCCGCACCGGCCAACGTCCGTGGGTGTCTGGCAGGAAGGGAGAGCTGTGCTGCTCCCCTCCTGCCTGTGTGTAGCGTGGCTGAGCAGTCTGTCAGGAAGAGCTCACTAAGAAAGCACTTCCTGTCAGACCGGGATGCGGTCCCCGTGTTCCACCTGTCATGAGGGGGCCCAAGAGGTGGCCTGCTGTCCACCTAATGGACTCCCCCCCCCCCCTCCGGCGGGCAGCATCCCGGCTGAGACGTTCTCGCACGCCATTTGCTGATGATGGAAGCTGGAATATGACGTCATATTCCGGCTCCCGGCATCAGTAGATAGCCTGCACGGCGCAAGGGAGCAGAGTAAGGAGAACACAGCCCCATCACCGTCTCTGCCAGGAACACAGCCGCCTGCTGCACTGATGCCCCACTGGACTCCAGGGACAGTTCCACGCCAGCTCTCCAGGTAGGGAGGCTGGGTGGAAATTTTTACATTTAAAAAATATGAATAATTTGTGTGTGTCTGAGTGTGTATGTGTCTCAATGTGTGTGTGTCTCAATGTGTGTGTGTCTGAGAGTGTGTGTGTGTCTGTGAGTGTATTTGTGTGTGTATGGTTCTGAGTGTGTGTGTGTCTGTGTGTGTATGTGTCTGTGAGTGTATGTGTGTATATGTTTGTGAGTGTGTGTATATGAGTGTATATGTGTGTCTGTTAGTGCATATGTGTGTCTGTATGTATGTGTGTGTATGTCTGTGTCTGTATGTCTGTATGTGTTTGTGTATTTATGTGTGTCTGTATCTATGGGTCTCTGTGTCTACATGTATGTGTCTGTGTGTGTATCTATATGTATGTCTGCATGTGTGTCTATATGTGTGTCTGCGTGTGTATCTGTTTGTCTGCATGTGTGGGGGGGCAGCGACGTGTGAGGGGACGGATTCGTATGGGGTGAGAGCTAGATGTATGCGGGGACCTGAGGGCAATTATTGCACCGGGGCCCCGTGGGTTCTAGTTATACTGTGTTATACTCTGGATACCAGTTAGGCTAATTTTCCTGTAAATTTTAAATTCAGTTTCGATTCACTTTAAATTCTCTCTTTAGTTAATGACCATTTTTTTGGACAAAATAGCCACATTTGAAAAAAAAAAACAGCTTTATTTTTAGCCCAAAATTCAACATTTCATTTCAGTTCCTATTTAGTAAATAAACTCTGTGACAGAAATCTTGTGAAAATTTAGTGTGATCAAATACCGCAGGATGTATACAATTCCCATCAATTGACAGATATTTTACTCTTTAATCCAGATTAATTGTTTTAGCCTTGGATACACCCACAGTATTAAGATCTTACAAGACATGTCATGCTTTCTCAAACCTATTAAAGGTGCCACAAGATACTTTTTGTTTTGTTTGATTTAATTTCATGGCCATGACAAAAGACCATTAAATTTCTCTTATAAAATCTGATAGCGTGAGTGATGGATATAACACAGAGGAGTAATAAAATTAAAAAAGTAATACATGATAAATAAAATGATAAATTAATATGAATCAATTAACTGAATTGCTAATGCAGACGCTCCTTCTATGGTACAGACTGTTGGTACACCGAAATAAGTAAAGTAATAGAGGTCCAGGCACTCCTTGGTTCAAGACAGGCACTTTATTAGGAATCACAACAGCAACGTTTCGACCCCAAAAGGTTTGATTCCGGCTCAGCAAGCACCCTGACTCAGATTTGTGGGAGTGAGTGCAGTTCCACATATACTATTCAAGGTACACTGAAATAAGTCATAAAAGTATACCCTTTAGTTAAAAAAATATTTATTGCAACACTATGTGGCACCATAATCAAACTCTTCATTTTCTTTTCTGTCAAGTCTGTGCATCTAAAGCCATGGCTGACAGGCTAGAGAAAACTTCGAGGAGATAGGTTAGTAGCCAGGCAGCATTAAGTAGCCCTGTCAATACCATACATGGGGAATAGTTGATGCTATTCTGAACAAAGAGCTAAATGTTTGGAAGCAATATCTTAGTTTCCATAGTAACTGCATCTTGTTTAGTACTTTGTCCCATTACAGTGTCTGTTTTGCATTGATATTTTTGCCCCACGTTCCTATGCTGCTGGGAAAAAAAAGGTCCAATCTATTTATCAATCTAGACATTTGATATCATGATTTATTATGGTGTTTTCAGAAACCCTACTGGAATTATTATCCTATAATACATGATTCATTATTATGCATCTTTAATATTGCAATATGTTTTAAAAGTAGAGTTTCAGTAAGAGCCAGGGTCAGCATTAGTATTAGGGCTAAGGATTATATTTCTTAAAACAGAACTGTGTCCTCGTCTATCCAAGGTTGGTGGGGCAAGGCTCTGTGACCTATCAGATTATTATTATGTTATTTATATAACGCCAACAAATTCCGCAGCGCTTTACAGTAGGTGGACGAACAGACATGTAGTTGTAACCAGACAAGTTGGACACACAGGAACAGAGGGGTTTAGGGCCCTGCTCAATGAGCTGACATGCTAGAGGTAGTGGGGTAAAGTGACACAAAAGGTAAGGATAGTATTAGACTAGTGACAGTTGCAAATGAGGAATCAGTCGGGAGCTATTAACAGTTTAATTGATACGCATTTATGAAGAAGTGGGTATTTAATGATTTTTTGAAGGAGTGGAGACTGGGTGAGCATCTAACGGAGTATGGAAGTGAGCTCCACAGGAATGGTGCAGCCCTGGAGAAGTCTTGAAGGCAAGCCTCAGAGGTGGGAGTACGGACAGAAGATAAACGTAAGTCTTCAGCAGAGTGTAAGGGCCTAGACGGGACATACTTGTGGATTAGGGAGGATAGATAGGTTGGAGCAGCATTATGTGCGCAAGTTGGGATTGAATAGAAGTATAACTCCATAGGTCGCCATGATGTGCCATAGGTAAATAAACGGCTAAAAGCTCTAAAACATAGGCCAGGGGGAATCTGGGTTGTAGATTAAGGCAAGGAAATAATGTATTTCTGTATTAAGTGCTTATCATTGCAAGGTCTGGTGTTTCTATATAGAATAATAGCAGTCTGAGCCAGGAGTAGTTTATCATAGCCCACTTATTATTATTATTGCCATTTATATAGCGCCAAAAGATTCTGTAGCGCTTTACAATATTATAAGAGGGGGGATTTAGCTATAAATAGGGAAATTACAAGAAAACTTACAGGAACGATAGGTTGAAGAGGACCCTGCTCAAACAAGCTTACAGTCTATAGGAGGTGGTGTGTAAAACACAATAGGACAGAAAATAGCAATCAAATAAGGTGGGAGTGAAGCAGAGCTGGAGGAGAGAGTAGAGTGCTGCCCTTTAGGAGAGAGCAAGAGACAGGTGTGTAAGGTAGAGGTTACTCTTGGAGATGGTTTTTAAGGCATTTCTTAAATGATTGAAGACTAGGGGAGAGTCTGATGGCGGTAGGAAGGCTATTTCATAGGAAGGGAGCCGTCCGCGAGAAGTCCTGCAAGCGTTAGTTGGCCATACACGTGCGAGCAGCAGACAGGAGAAGGTCACAGGCAGAGGGGAGAGACCGAGAAGGGGCACACCTATGGATCTGTGAAGAGATATAAGAGGGACTAGAATTGGTCAATGCTTTATAGAAATGGGTTAGCACTTTGAATTGACTCCTATAAGATACAGGAAGCCAATGTAAGGCCTAAAAGAGGGGTGAGGTGTGAGAGGACCGACTAGAGAGGAAAATCAGTCTAGAGGCAGCATTCATTACAGACTGTAGTGGGGCAATACGTTTTTTGGGAAGACCAATCAGGAGAGGGTTACAATAATCCATGTGGGAAATTACTAGAGCATGGACAAGCTCCTTGGTAGCATCTTACGTAAGAAAGGGGCGGATGCGGGCTATGTTTTTAAGATGGAATCTACAGGATTTGGCAACATGCTGGATGTGAGGCTCATACGTGAGGCCAGAATCAAGTATGACACCCAGACAGCATGCTTGCAAGGATGGACTGATGTGGATACCACTAACTTGAAGGAAGAGTGAAAGAGGAAGATCAGTATTTGAGAGGAGGAAAGACAAGGAGCTCAGTTTTAGAGAGAATTTGTTTCAAAAAGCAGGAGGACATCCAATCAGAGATGGAAGAAAGTTAAGCAGTGACACATTGCAGGACGGCAGGGGAGAGGTCCGGGGAGGAGACATATATCTGGGTGTCATCAACGTACAGGTGGTAGTGGAATCCAAAATAGGTAATATGTTTGCCAAGAGAGGCAGTATAAAGAGAAAATAGAAGGGGACCAAGGACAGTACCTTGGGGGACTCCAACCAAGCCAGGATGAGGGGAGGAGGTATCATTAGAAAAGGAGATGCAGAATGAGCATTGAGAGAGATAAGAGGAACACCATGAGAGGACAGAGTCACAGAGACCGATTGATTGAAGAGTTTGAAGAAGGAGAGCATGATCAATGGTGTCAAAGGCAGCAGAAGAATTAGTATGCAGTAGTGACAAGACAAGAGGAGAGAAATCTGATAAGGTGAGATGGGACAGGATCAAGCGGGCAAGTGTTGGGGCGAGAGGAAAGGAGAAGTGCAGCCACCTCTTGTTCAGTAGCTGAGGGGAAAGTCTGAAGGGTAGGAAAGGCATGATCTACATCTGGTTGAGAAAGAAAAAGGCAGAGTGGGGAGAATTATTTCCTTAGCTGTTCAGTCTTGTTGGTACTTCTAAGTGTGTCACCTTTGTGACAAGTCTTTGTATCTCTGACCTCATAAGGTATAGTTCTGCTGTGATGTATTCTAAAGCTCATTGTTTGAACCCCTTATTTGTCTTTCACAATGAGTGCTTTGATTAAGATTGCCCAATAAATGCTGTCCAGAGTCAAATCTGATGCAGTCTGTAAACTACAGTGTGAACATTGTGAAGCGGGTCAAGAGAACTCTGAGTCATGGGAAATCACAAATTGTCAGGGAGGACACTGGGGTCACCAAATATTGAGAAAGAGATGAGGTCTTTTGGATTTTACCTTCAGGGAACATTATGGCTTTTGTTGATATACCCACTGTCTGGAGTTGTTGAATAGGTTTAGCATTAAGCAGCTACCTAGCACAGCAGTCACACCAAGCCCCCTGGCCCCTTATGTTTTCAGAAGATGATATACATTCTCCAAAAGTTCAATCTCAAGAAAATATTTTTTTTTTAAATAAATACTTGTTTTTAGCTTTCAGGATCCAGTGATAGTCTGTACTATTTCTATACTATTTTACTTGTATACTGCACACTGTATCCAGAACGACAAATGTGTATTTCTAAGTATGTCCTCGACAGATGTTCAAGAGAGTCACAGGCATCTTTGTCTTGATGGAAGGAGTTCAAACTCAGAGTCAGCAGAAGATGGAGCTATAGTAACACCAATAAGCTAGGGCTTAGCCAGTAACCAGTGTGACAATACACCACTAAGCATCAATATATTGTATTACTTCATAGCACTGTACAACAAGGAAAATTCAAAGAACACTTTAAAATACATTATTTATTTAAAACAATTTAATAAAACTGTTCGGTATAAAGTGTTCTATTTATTGAGTCATATTAGGATAAAATAAATATAAATAAAAGCAGACAATGTAAAAGTATTTTTTAATGGGAACCTATTGAGTAGAGTATTACATCTGCAAAAATAAAACAAAACACTGTATACACAATACGTTATACAATAAAAAAGACTCTATAAATTATTGCCATTTCTTGCCAGTTTTGTTCACCACCCCTCTCTCTCTCCTAAGTCATCTATCTTTTCCTATTTTCAACTTTTCATTTTCTCTTTCCACCTAACCTATTTTTTTTCACTCCAAAACCAAATATTGTGAACTCCTGGAGGTCAGGTTATGAAGAACAGAGCACCCAGTGCTAACCCTGAATGTGGCCAGGATAAAAAGCTTCCCAACGTCACTCTACATCATTAGGCGATAGAAATGATTACAAGAGAATTCACAAAACATACACCGAAAATCCTTTTTCCATTGCTACGAGTCATGGGATGAAAGATTGTCCCATTGAGGTCTTCATACATCAGCGATGCAGCTTACAGAAGTCCTCCCAGATTCACAGACAGATAACGTGCCCCTACTGTCATCTGTGTGATAACATAATAATTTGGATTGACTATTTATAGGGGCACTCCAAGAACCATAAGCACAAGAGCATTCTATGCTTGTTAGGATACCAAGAATATTCGAGTTCTCTCCAAATAGTCAGAAGATTTTCAAATGGTTTGCATTTGTCTGGGTCTCCAAGCACATTTGATCTAGACACTGTTCAAATATCACTGAAGAACAAAGTTAAATTAAGGATAATTGTGCATCATTAACTATATAAGGAAGCTCCTGAATTATAAGTACCCTTTTTAAGTAAATATATTTAAATCACTGCCCGTATTGTCTACACAAATGATTACATTTATGATTCTGATGTGTCTTGATAACATGATGAAGAGTCCACTGTATCAAGAACCTTAAATGGTGCATGAACGTAAAATATTTCAAACATTAGATACAACAGTGCGATCTTGTTTTAAATTTTTAAGGGAAACAATAGTAACGTGAAAAAGTGTGGTATATACATGTTAAACTTCCCAGCAGAGGTGGCAAAGATAAAATACACTGTGCCAATGTTCCAATGTCTGTTAAAGAGACACAACGAGGGGATGTCTATATAACGTGTATCAGTTGTTTCTTAACTGCTGTTTCTAAGACTGACAGGTGCTCTTCCAGATTATATTAGCACTGGAGCTCTTAAACTTGTCATTGGATCCGGCGGAGTGATGTTTAGGCTAATGTCAAATTCAGCATTCATCACACCACTGTGACCAGAAAGCAGGAGGACAACACTAAGGAAATCATTTAGCTTCTGCAACACTGCAGATACAGAATAAGGAAGAATAAGGAAACAATGAGGGGAGATAGAAAAAAGGAAGGCATTAAAAATAGGAGAGAATGACAGTAAATAGTAAAACATTTTAAAGGGTGTATCCTGCTTTACAAAAGTTTGTTTGTTATTGTTATTTGACGGTGTGCACTTATTATTGTCCCGGTACTTTCACTTAAAGGAACAGTGTCATCTAAATTGAGAATATAGAGAGAAAGAAACTCCATTAAAGTCTAGCAAAATTACAAATAAATATATTCACCAAAAGAAAAGAATAAAAACAAATAGGAAAAGATTGCAAACAAAAAAAAAGTAATAGAATGTATTTTATATTAAATTGTACATTCAGCAATAAGACATGTTTTGTTTGTTGAAAAAAACTATTCACAGTGCATTTAGTTATCATGAAGATCTAGTACAGATTTAGCTGTAGCGAGTTTGAAGAGCTGGATTTTGTAGTTACATTTTCATGATATTTAGGGCTTGATGCGATCATAATACACAAGCATACCTCCGGTAATTGAATTGCAATTTCCCCATAGGTGTCAGTGGCACAAATTATAATATGGTCCTCGATTTACTATCAGTTACAAATTGTCATAGAAAATCCATTAACTAACAAATTAGAAAACAGTTATAAAATGGTTATTAAAAAGGTTATAATGTGGTTTTAGCCACAGTTGTTTTTTTCCCCATAAAACATGTCAGGCACTTGCCTAAATCACCATAAATGAAGATTTTTGATATTATATATTTGCAATTTTGCAAGCTAATATATTTGCTATTATATTCTACAGACAGCAGTCAGTCTGTCTAACAGTGTGGATTACTAGCCGCAGCCACTATTAGAAATGACCCCTTCTCATAACATGCTTCTAATAACATATCCAAATCAGTATATCCAAATCTAACAACATATCATGGATCAGTAAAGCGGGGGGCAATTTCAGCTGTCTCGAAAAATCCCCATTGGGAGGATCTCTACTATACAGCAAAGCCAAATTGTAATTATTTTAATTTAAAAATTAATGCGACTTCAAAGTATTTTATTAAAAGTATTTTCCTTTAAACAGAGCCTGAAAAAGTAAGACATAATGTTCTGTTTCGGATGAATGCTGAATTGCACATCGATATTGATTTCCGTGTCCATCTTAAATATACACCTTGATAGGTTCTACTGGAGTGTTGCTCTCCATCATGATGGGTGTATGAGATATTTTTGCATTTGTATGCTATTAAAGATTGAATGGATTAAAACATAGATCCATATTTTACAAGATCTGCATCAACTGCTTGTTATGAGAACCATCAAACACACGTTGATTCATTGTTTCACCCATTGGTTATTTGATGCACTCTGCATTTTTTAAATATGTTCTGTGTGTGTCACTGCTGTCCACTGGGGTCAGGTCTTACTACCCCAGTAAGGGAAGGAGATTGACTGTAGTCAGGAAGGGTGATTGCTTGCACATGGGGCTATCTCCCATGCAGTTACACTTCTATCCTTATCTGAATGTCTGTTTATTCATGGTGGAAGTTGTGTATGTGCATAAGTGCTGAAGGTTGCCTACCCCTTGTGTAATCCATCACCATGTGTCCAATTTCCTTCCCATACACTAGTTTATTATTGTGTCAACTACTTAATTGATGCTACAAGGGTCAATAATGCCCACTAGGCACTTCCTACAACCAATGTAAATGAGTTAACCTTTAACCCCTGTAATGGAAGGACAGTGAACCCTTGTTTTTTTAATGCTAAAAAAAGCAACATGAATAATACAATGGCCCCCCATTTTAGAATACCTCAAAAGCATCTACCTATGGCCCGGTATCTATCACACTTCACTAAACTCCAAATGAGTAGAAGCAAATTCTGTGAAATTTATCCAGGGTAATTTGAGGTAACAATTCACAAATAATTCACTCAAAACACCCAAAACTGAGCCGCTGTGAATGTATCCTAATTGATCAACAATGCGGCCAAACACTGTGTAGCTTGAGAATAGTTCAGGAATTGATTCCTATGCATTTCCCTGAATAAATAATAACATAATCAATCGTTACAAACAATGAAAGGAAAAATAGAAAATGCCCCTTGGATATCATATTTCATACAAAAGGACAACAGAGTGAGGAGTGAGAAAGAGAACACATGGTGGTGTACGTGGTCTTTCCAACGCAAAAGCAAGTAAGCATGATAAGGCAAAAAGCAGAGAATATGTGTCACAGCTTCACCAGCCTACTCTTGTGTTTCTCTGTATGTTTCCCAGATCATTAGCTTAGAGGTGTTGTGATCCCTGTACTGTTATTAATGGAATTGTAGGTGGCAATATGTTTGGTAACATATTTATTGCAAGACATCAAAGTAGATCTGTAACCAAAAATAAACTCAATGTAATATACTTCTATACAGCACCACGTGTCTGAATCTATTGTTTTTTCCTGAATACTCTAGTTTTCAAAAGATACATAAAGAAAAGTAGGAACTACTTTTCCTGATGTGTAGCAGTCAAGCTGACAAAACTTGCAATGGGCAAGGTTCTGGTTCAGTTACCAAACAAATTTACCCACAATCCTTCATTGAAATTACTCTCGTGGAAGGACAAACATTAGATATCATGGGCAGAGGAGAACAAAATGGCTGCACTCAGGTATCAAGATCCGGCACAAGTAACAAAAGATAAGAAATATAGATAAATACAAATAATGATCATTAGGATACAAAGGGCATAAGGAAATTAAAACCAAAATAAAAACAAAAATGACAGGAGCACTTTAACAGGAAATGCTCCAATGAGTTAATGGAAGCCATCAATAATTTTACTGAACTCCTACCACTATTTGCAAATATGGGTTTCACACCACTCCTTGCATGAACCATTGGATTATTATCCCTCAGTACTTCACGAAGCAAGCAGTTTGTGTCCACTCTGGCTTGCCATGTCCTTCAGCCTACCAAGTCTTTGGGTCACTATTTTACCTGGATCTGAATAGTTATTTAGGGTATCCTTACGGTGGTCTTAATACGCTTTCCAAAAGATTCAATACTGTTGGAAATTTATCTAACTGATCTATATACAAATATCCCCTTAGACTTTAAGGACAGCTTCTGTAAATAGGTCACTTGGAAGCTTTTCTAACAGTATTTAATCATTTGGAAAGCTTTTTAAATTGAGGCCAATTTTCCTTCAGTAATCACGTCTTACCTGACCTCTTCCATCCCTAACCATCAAAAATAACTTGTTTATACCAATAACAAAGTCCTAATTAGTAGTCCTGAAACTAAAAAGGATGTGGATATTCAAACAGTACCAACCTCCCCTGTCTAAAATCAACTACTAAGTTAAACTGAACTGCAGAGATGGCCATTGCTGCGGATACAATAGTCCTCCTATGATTCAGGACTGGGTGGTAGTACATCAGTGGACACTCGGGTTTTATTTTTCAATTGAAAAGACCATATGGAATAGGGTTTATAACCTGAAAAGGAGAGGAATACAAAGATTTACATGAAGACTTTTTTTGGGCGGGTACTTGGACCGTGTTCCTGGGGGGTACTAGGACCATGTTCCTTCATTAGAAAAATAAGATGCGTTGCATTTCAGATACAGTGAGTAATAACATGTCAAGATACATAATTCATAACAAAAACCAAACTAAATGTGGAGGGTGAAAGTAGTATTGGAGGTTCCAGGTAACCCACGCCCATCTATAGCAAGCATGGGTTACTACTACCACCCTTCACATCACCTTACAAAGGCCCGTTCACCTAACTCACCACCAGGAAACATATACTTAGGCACCCCCACGTCTCACCTGTACTAAATAACTACTGTATGCATACAGTTCCGATTAGTCCACATTAAAGAGTGACCTTGCTGTACTGCGTTTATTTGTACTTTATCCATTTGTAATGTGTCATTTTTCTATACTCTGTATTGTGATACACAATGTATACACATTAAGGCTATTGCTTGTCCACATGTAAACAGAAAAATTCTTCAATAAATAATTGATACGTGGGGGAAAAAATGGTAACGTTCCGAAACTATTCAATTCATTTTTTGATATCTCCACATGGACTATTACATGCTCAAACATTATTATCTATTTAAGTCAGCTTCTTTTTCCAACTTCTCTAATTCAAAATCCTAATTTTGGGCTTTTTCTCGTATGTCACAATTAAAAAAAAAGTCAAACTATCAATAGATTCAAGAACTCAGCATCTCATTTAATCACTACCCTGTTAACAAGCCAACTGATTTTTCAGTCAATTATCACAGCAGGATTGTAATAGATTTGTATCACCCCAGGAGTACCTCTATTGTTTTACAAAGTACCGGTTCTCTAGGACAAAGACATATGGTAATGAGAGGTCTGCCAGCTGACTGTGAAATTTAAACCAGAAGGGAATAGCATCTTATATGCTTTTAAGGGGCAGTTGGCATGAAACAAATCAATTATGTCAAATCCTAAGATATATGACCTGGATTTACTGTACTCTTTTATTTTCAATAAGATTAAAAAGTAAATAAGAAAAAAATAGTATTCTTCACTTTTAAAACGAATGAGGTATAGTATTTTCTGTATGGTCCTAATAAATAAACCTTTATTTGGAAGTTTTTTACGTTTGAAGCCAATTGTTAGGTAAGGTGATATTTTGATGAAGACTAAAGATAATTTTCTTTGTAAATTAGATAAAGTCTATAGTTCATTGGCTTGATCCAATTTCACTTACACCTAATATGCCAAAAAAAAAATATAATGAAAAAGCTCTTTAATGCGTTTTTGTTCTGAGCAGAAGCCAAGATTTACATCTGTCATCAACAAGCAGACCTGCCTTGTCTCTTCTTGGCGGTTTAACCCTTTGAAGGCATTGCATCACCCATCTGCCACTCAATAAGGATTTCCAAAAGAAACAAACAAAAAAATAATCCCAAATTTTACCTTTAACCCTCTTCTTAGTGTATCAACGTGTGCACAAGTCGTATTAATATTCTTAGTGAAAATATCAAAATCCATTCATACAATAATTCTAACGCGTGTCTGTTTTTTTTCAGATGGCGTGTGACGTTAGCTGTTACTGCAAGGTGCTCTGAAAAATTGTTTTATTTTAAATTTGAGGCTAAAGATAGCCAGACCAAGACCTGAACTCACTTGGAGAATGGAGAATGTATTTCGGTGTACATTTTCCCATTTAAATGTTGAAAGTTATAATTCAGGATTTAGTGACCCTCTGAATCTGAATTTAGAGCCAAGGATGTAGTTGGCTTGCTATGAATGATGCTATGATTGCTATTATGATATTACATAAAAACTACCTCTGTGAATAGTTAAATATATTAAAATAAATATATTAAAATTTTAGTACTTGTGCACTGATTTCTCGCCTTCGTTTCTGTTTACAAAGAAGAAGACAAGGAAAGACACGTTTTTACTGACCCTGTTTGCCTGATGCCCAGATAAGCAAATGTAGAAACATTGCACTTCAGATCCCATTACTCCTGAATGCTTCTTGAAGGAGTTGTGGCAAGTTGTAGTAACTGGTCTACCAAAATTAAAAAAGAAATAGAACAAATATTTTTCTATTTCTTTTTTAATTTTTTTCTATTTCTTTTTTAATTTTGGTAGACCATTTAATACAACTTGCCACAACACCTTCAGGAAGCATTCAGGAGTAATGGGATCTGAAGTGCAATGTTTCTAAATTTGCTTATCTGGGCATCAGGCAAACAGGGTCAGTAAAAACGTGTCTTTCCTTGTCTTCTTCTTTGTAAACAGGAACGAAGGCGAGAAATCAGTGCACAAGTACTAAAATGACTATGAAAATAAAATAAAAAAAAACAAAACTGATAATGACACTGACCTTTCAAAATCATGAAAACCTTAAGATGAAGACTTGTTGACATTGCTTTTCTTCAATGGATTACCGTGTCCTACTCTAATATTTTAGAGAATTTATTCTATTTCTTAAACATTGTGGAAGGCCTTACTGCCCTCATAGTAGTAATTATAAGAGAGATAATAGGTGGTTAGGAGGGAATATTAATTAGTGTTTTGTTATGTTTTTGTAAATAAAGCCCAACGTAGAAAAAGGGACCATTTCTATACTTTGTTCAAGGTTATCCTTTTTATCTTTACATTTAATAGAGGAAAACGTTCGATCCTAAGCCTTGGATAAAATCTGGTGCTAATATTTGAAGTTGAAGTCATATTTAGGTCTAGGTTCTTGGAAAAGCCTATCGTCCCATTATTAGGGCACAATTTAGTTTTGTCCAAGCTACTGGGGAATCCCTACTTGTCATTATTATAATTGCCAGCATATATATTAATACTTCAGGAAATGGGAAAAATACAAAAAATATTGTAATGCATTGCTACTTAGAGAAGTCCTTTTGGGGCATGTACATCTGAAAAATCATATTTCCACAACTATCCCAGAATTCTCAGCTTTACAAGCAAATGAGCACAGACAGGCATCATGTATCAGACTTTATACTGCCTTCCTGCAGGTTAGCAATGGACACTGTTTTAAACACAGCATTTTTTAAACCAAAGCACAGGCTATGATCCAAAAGGATCAGTGACCAGAATCCACCATGGACTGCAGTTTTAATCTTGTGAGTCTCATCAGCAAGGCGCCAGTACCAGTGTAGAAGCTGAGGTCTCTCTGAGAGCATAGTGACATAGTGAGAGTCAGACAGGAACATCTGTGTTTTAGACCACATTTTAATTTTCTTTATTTTTTCTGTAAATCTGTAAAATAAAAATAAACTCAAATGAACATAAAAAACTATAGCAATTACAACATTATATGTGATAATCAGTAGTATTACTAATTAAATTGTCGTTTTTTGCTATTTTTAACATGTAATTTTTGTATAAGTTTTGTTTTGTGTTCATTTCTAGTGTGGTCATGTAAATGACTCATTAGCACCAGTTTGAATTCTCAAAGCTACATTCTGGCAGAATATGTGATTATATCATCGATTAATTCACAAAATTCCAAAGAAAAGGCACTACAAGATGCCTCTGCCGTCAAACTTCATGCACCTGGCTGTGTCTAACAGTCCAGGAAGTCCTGAAGGTCAATTGTTATATACGATCTACTTTTGAATATATACCAAATTAAATCCAAGTTTCATGCCATTTTATGATATGGTACATAAAGCCATATTATTTTCCCTTTCAATTATTCCTAACCCCAGACAAATAAGCATGCCCTAAACAGAGGTTCCAAATATTATCTTAACGATGTATCCTAGAGTACCTTCTAAAGGCGGAAATGATATCCTATTGTGTCCTTAGAAAGCTTAAATGTATGAACTACAGGTTCCATATTTAGTCCTTTAATTTCCTTCTCTCTCAACGTCTATTGAGTTGAAGGAAGAGAGTGCAAATCAGGTCCTGTGACTCAGCCAGTATAAATCAGCGGAACTGCGGGTAAGTAATCCTGTCTGCTGTGGTCTTTTGGCATTGGGACAAAAAGATACGTTCTGTAAACTTTGATAAAACCCTATATACCGGGTTTTTTTTTTCCTATTTATTTCAATGAAGGAAATTAAATCACACAGTTCTTATGTAGTCACAATAACTCCACAGCGTTAGAGGAAAGGGACTTAATTGTTTTAAGACCCATTTGCATTCCTGAAAATGGTTAATCCTATTCAATGATTTCATGTTATTTTCAATCTAAATATCCAGAAGGGACAAGGTATTAAACAGAACATTGTTGATTGAACTTGGAACGAGATTTGCTTAGTGTGTGTTACCTTGATGCAGGTAATTCTATATTTCACTCATCATTTGCAGATCAAATGATATCATTTAAAACATGTTCTCTTTAATATTTTCTAATTTTTTAGGTAACATTTAAGGTAACTCATCCCAGTCCCGTCCCATTTTGTTCTATGGTATTCCACTTATGGGGACACTAGAGACAAAACAAACACTCCACTGCAGGACGTTGTAAAAGGTTTGGGCTTTGGGAAGCCCCCCTACATAAAAACTATACTTCATCTTCTCAAAGGGTTCTTAAAATTAACTAATTATCAGCTCCTTATTTCCGTCCAGATTGGAAATAAATGTCTGTAAAAATACAGAGAGTTCTATCCGGATGGAAATATAATCATACGCCCTATAAATAGGAGAATGGCAAGATAGAATGGGCCTGTGGAGCTATGCATCTATTACTATTGACATTTATTCTTATTTTAATAGTTTTTTTCTTCCTTTTTATCAACTCTTCCTACTTGAGAATTAAGCTTTCTGTCAATGTTCCATAACCGCTAGAGGAAGTCTTTCCCAAATTTTCAGTGTTGGACTTCCTCTGTTTATGAACAAATTTAGCACATTTCAGGAGAGGAAAAAAAGCTCTCTTGTCAAAGATAATACATTAAGTCTGGTGATACATAATAGAAATAGACAGTGCACTGCCTGCTCCAAACAAACTGTAGTGGATTCATAGGCTAGCCTTCTAGCAGAGGTCTTTATTATCTGAACTGCTATAAAGTTAAAATGTCCTATCTGCCCTTGATTTTATCTTTAAGTTAGCAGGAAAAAAATGCCTGCAATGGAATTAAAGGCTCACTCCACATTCCGTTACACCCATTAGAGTGTCTTAACATGGGTATAAAGTTTCCTTTATCCACTGCCTTTTTATTCCATAAAATCCTATGTAAGATTGTTTTAATTGGCATTTATAAAGCGACAACATATTGCGCAGTGCTGTATAATTAGGGGAGAATGTACAATAAACACAGACCAATACGAAAGGTAAAGAGAGCCCTGGCCATAAGCTGAGATCTAGCCACTGAAGCTCTTTTATACAAAGTGCTTAGTTTGACAACCCGTGAGCTTACAATCTAAAGATAAAAAGGAACATTCTGTTCAAAGCATGCCACTAGAGAAACGTCATTTAATAAAAATGATCAAAACTTCAGTACCACTAAACTTCATAATTATTCAAACCATCATGAATTATTAGTCGTTATTATTGGTAATTTGTTAGACCTTAGTATTACAGCAGGGACCTGCAATTGGAACCCACTGAATAATCGAACAAGGATATCCCAAAAACTGAAAAAAAGAGTATTTGACAAATAGTACCCCACAAAAAAGTAAATGGAGTCATGGACGAGACGAACAGCCCCTTTTCTTCTTCCCATGTGTGCAAGTGATAAAAAAAAAAATCTGTATATTTAAATATAATATTTAATATATTCTTGAAAGTATGCAGGATTTTACCCCATTTGTAATGCTTTACGTAGGTAAGACATTAATTTTACAGCAATGGAGGGAGCAAGTTTATTATCCTGATCACTACCTTACCTAGCTGTAACTCTATGTTTCTATGAGTACACATAGAAAAAATTATTTTGTTCAATGGAACTCTGTTATTCTAGAATGTGTAATATGTAACCTTTGTTGTTCTTTGATTACGCGGTCATTTACTGTATTTCACCATTCATTTATAATTGTGTAATCATAATGTACTATATTTAACAGTATTACAACTCACTGATTGTATCAAAATATAATTATTAATTATGACATGGCTGTTAATCACCCTGGATGTAGGGGAAACATAACAATTGTTTAATAAGCTACATAAATACACTCTACATATTGGTTATGCATATGTGGTGATTAAAGGGACACCTTGTTTTGATCAGCTTAATGTAGTTGTTTTGGTGAGTATAATAGCTCCCTTTAGGCATTTTCATGTAAACACTGCCTTTTCAGAGAAAAAGGCAGTGTTTACATTGCCCCTAGGGACACATCCAAGTGGCCACTCCTTAGATGGGCACTGGAGGTGCTTTCTGGTTCAGGGCTGCACAGTAAGCAGCCCTGCCATTCAGCGCCCCCATGCTCTGCATGCAGATGATGAATTTTCCTCAAAGAGATGCATTGATTCAATTTATCTCTATGAGGAGATCCTGATTGGCCAAAATGGCATTTGGCCCCACCCCATGCCGATTTTAGCCAATCCCTATGGCAAAAAAGCGCCCATTTTGAAGATGTCACAAAGGGGCGGAGCCTGAGTCAACAGACCCACACGGCGCTGGAAATAACGTGAGTTTTAAACTTTTATAGGGGAGCTAAGGGGGGGGGAGGCATGCCACCTAAATGGTGGGTTTAGCACTATAGGCTCAGGAATACATATTTGTCTATATCTTATATATTAATCTAAATATCTAATCTGGCGGAACTCCCACTGCAATGTCATTTACTTGTTTACTGGCTTAAATATAACTTGCTAGCAGAATTCTTGGGCAGCCGAGTTGCTAAATATTTGAATGACTATTAAATGAGTAAATATTAAAATGAGAAGTTTGGTATAATTTCTCTATAGTTAAATAATCTGTACAGTTTTTGTTCAGTACATAACTCCCTCCCCCATCACACTCTCTCATACGACATGTGACAGGACATGTGTAAGTCAATTAAATATTTAAATAACACGTGTGATACAATCTATTCATTTCCTAGCCGTTTGGCAAGCACCATGAGTGCATGAAAAAAACGGATACGTTTAATTCTATAATTTAAGAATATTGAAATAATAATAATGTTTCCCTGGAATGTACACCTTGGAAGGAAATCCAGGTAGGTATGTTAGCACAGAGCCTCTCAAATCTCAGCTGCTTATCATAAAACGGGAGTGTTAGGGCTGTCCTGACAAGAAACAGAACTTAGTATCAGTTGTAGAAGAAATTAGTGCAACCCCATGTCGACACACTTCAGATTTACACAATTGAAGATTATGCTAGCGTTAGTGTACTTATAATCTTAATTTTAATAATGACAGGAGGCGAGTATTTTGCATATCTCTCTTTACTAAACTCCACAGCAGTAAAGAAAGTAAACGTTTAACCAATCAAAATGCAATAGGGAGTAAGGTATTCCCACCAAATAGGCTCCTCCTCCTCTTTCATAAGCGACATCGTAACAGAGAAAATTAGAATAACGGAACATAGAGAAAAGTCATCCAAAGACATCTGGAAGGTATAAAGTTGGAAGATCCAGTGGTATAATGATCAAACTGTAAACACGGTCAAGGGTGAATGTCCGATATTAGGCGGTCCTCTGGAGCGTAGTCATCTGGGTAGTTTGCCAAGGTAGCATCCGAAACTCCAGAAGCTGATGAAGTTAAACTGAAATGAGAGTGTGAAAAGGGTTAGACTCTGACCTCTTACTGGTTGTAACAATTATCGTGACCCCGCAGTAATATTAGCAACATATGTGCACATAGAGGCAAAATTAAAACAGATACTGTCCCTAACCCATGGAGAGGTAGTGAAGAGACAGATGTGAGATAAGGATGAGGAAGAAACGTCATAATGTATAGACGAACACGTTTCCCTCTTCCCGGGTGGGAAGGGAGGGAAAATACTCGCCTCCTGTCATTATTAAAATTAAGATTATAAGTACACTAACGCTAGCATAATCTTCAATTTTATCACATGACAGGAGGCTTCCTAGTTTGCATTTTTAACGCTGAAGTAGGAGTGACATGGCTGCGTTAGAGTTCGGACGAAAGTAAAAGGAGGGTCAATAAGAGTAATAAAATCATAAATAGTATAATAACATATAAAGGTAAAGGAAGAGCCCAAAACTCTGACCTGTCTGCGATGGAGCAGTAAAGAAAGAGGGGGAGGAGCCTATTTGGTGGGAATACTTTACTCCCTATTGCATTTTGATTGGTTAAACGTTTACTTTCTTTACTGCTGTGGAGTTTAGTAAAGAGAGATATGCAAAATAGGAAGCCTCCTGTCATGTGATAAAATTTATCTGCACAATACATCTAATTCTACTTGTTCCTTCATGTTCACCTGTGATCCGTTTACAATTAATTCTTTTTCCGTTTGTGTTATTGTGCCTTCTGTTCCTGCATCCTCTATGCACTGGATCAATCCATTCCCTGTTTTGGTTCATTATTTAGAACTAATAGGTTGCCATTGTTTTATTTTGGGGGCCTGATAACTTTATTGATATATATTTCAGATTATTTGTGAATTGTCTGTTGATTGAGGACAATTGGTGGATGTATAAATAGGTCTGTAGTATTTATCCCTCACAAAGTACAAATGGAAAATGCATTGGATGAGTCCCCTCTGCATTGGTACCATTAAATTGGGTAATAGTAACAACCGCTGGATGTTGGACTAAGGTAACATCCCAAGGACATACTTGAAAACCAGAGTAATCTGAATGTACCTTTCCTGGTTAAATACTTTATTATTATTATTATTATCATCACACCTCCAAATCCACTTGCCAGCGAGAGCATCAGCTTGCCACTGCGGTGGCAAGTTCAGCATTGCATCCAAGAGAGAATGTTGCTGCTATTGTGTCCAACTGAATACATCCATGGTGCAGCCCTGAAAAAGAACTTAGGGATTCTATGAAACATCTGGACCGCATATATGTTAGTTGTGGATGAACACTGAGAGGTTCAGAGTGGAAGAGACAACGTATTACGAGTTTTTCTGGCTATTTGTTCCCTATCAATATTAGGAAGTGTAGTGTGTGACGTGCCCAAATTAGGGTGTATTTGAATAATTCAACATAGACTGGCATCTGCTTGCATGTTCTTGTTAATCATAAATAACATACTTAAAATTATAAGGTGCGCTGTGTCTTTAAGACCCAATTATTAAAAAGTGCCACAAGTGCAAACACTATAATAAAGTGCAAGTGATACAAAGTGCACATAAAGTGTAATCACGCAAGTTACGCATTTTACGTCACGCACTCTTGGAAGTCCCCTCCCCCCGGAAGTTTGAGGAAGCTGCAGTGGAAACGGCAATAACGGCGGCGAACAAACAGAGGGAATAGTCGACACCCTAAGCTGCATATAGCTGAACACTCTGTAACCCTGTACTGGATGTGGAGGAAGGTGACATACTTGTGCTGTGCTGGGCAATAAATATATCTTTTGGAATATTTTGTCTGTGCAGTCCTATATTTGAAGAAGCTGTTATAATTAGAGCAGGCTTTATCTGCTCTACCTTTGTGAGTGCAATATTTGGCATTTATATTTTATATTTATTTTCTTAAAACAGATTTACACTATTTGTTTTTTTCTGTGTCTCTCTCTTAAGTACATTTCTATTTGAGAGGACATATGTATGTATAATAATTTTTTTATTAACACTATACACTTTATGTGCACCTTATAATTTTAAGTATATATATATGTGTTTGGAGTAGTTTTACACTTGTTTTTGGTGCAGCTTCATAATATATTTTTTGGATAGCTATATTCTAAGACGATTTTATTACTAGCGCCTACTTTTTACTTGTTTTTGTGTGTATATTTTGGATTAATCATAAGTAACAGTTTAAGAGAAGAAAGTGAAATGGAATTATTTAAATCACATTTGGTTGTCTAGTATGAAAAAGTATTGAAATAGAGAACTACAGTTCGATTCTAATATATGCAATGATAAATGGATAAATGAATGAATGGATGGATGGATTGATGGAAGTATATCGGTCATTTAAACTTTTTCAACTTGTCAGATGTGAGAAGTCACATTTACTAAAGTATATTGAACAGGCTCTTGCAATAAACTTTGTTAAAATAGAATAAAATATTTAATAGCATACTCATTGTGATCTAGATTCTAGAAAGTACTACATACACCCAATCTATCATTTTAATCATAGAGGATGTTGTTTCTTATTGTTTAAATAATGTAGAAGGTTAATAAATACACAATAATTTAGTGATTTCTTAAGGATTACTGACTTTTGTCAGCTCTGATATTGAAACATGTCCTAGTTATAAAGAGAGCCGACATTTGGGGTATCAATACTTCCTAAAACTTGTGATTTTTCCCACATTGTTCATACATTTCTACAACTAACCGAAAGACATATAGAAAAACGAATACTTTAACTTTCTCTTTTATTTAAAATGCTGGTTATGTTTCTTATGGGATTCTCTCCACTTACGTACTACAAAATGGGAGATAACTATGAATTTTCACATGGAAGAGAACGCAGAATTTTAGAACATTCGAGCATTCCTTACTTCTAAATAAAGAACAGGCATTATATAAATAAGTCATGCGTTGGATATTATCATTTCATCTCTTCCTCTCAAATAGACATCCTTAGCACATATATCAAGAAGAGTTATTTTTTTATTATGTTGAGAACTGGCTAACATCCTGAGACATAAGGGTTGGGCATAATTCACACCTCACACAGACCTTCTGTGATTCTTACTGCTGGACGGAGTTGCTCAGTTCTACAGACAGAGAATCAGCAGGCGTTCATTTTGCTGTTCATCTGTTTGCTTTGGGCAAGTGAACTGATCTTTGCAACAGATGTACCCTTGGGGACTAACTAGCCCAGTGGGAAACACACTGTGACTAGCAGGCACTGAGAGGCAAAACAAAGGATGGTATTGGGTTCGGTTGGAATGTGTCCTGTGACAGCATGCGGAGAGGCAACAGCCGTTAGCTACCAGCTGTGACTAGAGGGAGTTTAAATGAGCCGGTGAAAATTGGGATACAACGGAGCACTGTATGAATGCTAAGATATGGAAATACCTTGAACGTAAATGGCTAATGCGTCTCATACAGCCTAAAGCAAGTGCTGTCGTAGGATGTTTCTAACTGCTCAAAGCAACTCAATGTATTATAAGGAGAAATATAATTTATCAGCTTACAGGGACATCTTATACACCTAAGTGTGTTCATCAGCAGAGGAATAACTTTGATTTGGTAGTTTGTTAAGGGGGTTGGTTGTGAAACTGGAATATAATTGTTCAACATTCTAAAATGTTATCTCGAACTATAGAGCAAAGTACTTTAATCCTTATTGTACTATATTTACAAAGTATTTGTTTTTTATTTGTAGTGACCAATATGCAAATACAGTAGCAGTTAAAAACAATATATAATCACTGGCGGATCCAGGGGGGGGGCAACGGGGCAATTGCCCCCCCCGAGAAATCCGCCGGTCTCCCTCTCCCTCCCCTGCCAGCACATGCAGGTGCTAGCCCTGCAATGTGCCTGCGGACCGGAGGGGAGATCACAGATCTCCCTCCCCGGTCCGCAGGCACTGTGCTGGCAGCCGGCGGCGGAGGGAGAGGGAGGACCCGGGAGCTCAGTCTGCAGCTCCTCCGGGTCCTCCTCTCTCGAGATTTGGAGATTTGCCGCGGTTACCACGGCAACGCTCCAAATCTCGCGAGAGTGAACTCTAGCCCGGGAGCGCGGGCTAGAGTTCACTCTCCCCACTGGGACCACCAGGGAATCACCACTGGGACCACCAGGGATCGAAATATGTCCCCCCTCCTCCCCAGTAAAGGTAAGAAGGGAGGGGATTTTTTTTTTTTTAAATTAAATAAAGATATATATTAAAAAAAGCCCCCCCTACCCTTAACACACACACACACACACATAGCCCCCATACACACATACTGCCCCCCCCATACACACATACTGCCCCCCATGCACACATACTGCCCTCATACACACATACTGCCCCCCATACACACACACTGCCCCCCATACACTGCCGTCCCATACACACACATTGCCCACATTCACACACACACTGCAACTGTTACACACACATACTGTCCCACACATACACTGCATCCCTGACATACACTGCCCCCCCTACTCACACACTACAACCTTCACACACACACACACTGCTCACACACTGTCCCCCTCACACACTGCACCCCTTACACATTGCACCACTCACACACACCACTGCTCCTATGCCCTACTACCGCCCCATTTCCCAGCAGACCTCAGATAAGTTGTCAAACTGTTCTTAAACGGTTTGACTACTTACTCTAGGAGCGGGTCCCGGCACTATTGACACCATAACCACTACACTGAGCTGTAGTAGTTATTGTGTCTGGATTATTTCTTTAAATAATCTACAAGTGCCCCTCCCGAGATCAGGCTCTGGATCCGCCACTGTATATAATTAATCATGGATGACCAATGCCAGTCATGTTTCTGCTAGAACATTTGTTTTCTGTAATACAATAAAAATGTGAGTTTGATACACCATATGTGTTTAGATGACCCTACAGTCAGGTCTTCAACTTAAATCACACTCCTTCCTGTTGTTATACCTTTCCAATAACCGAAGATCCCCACTCTCTTCTGATATTCTGATGGGAAAGATATGATAAGGAACATGTACAGCACAGTCAAACGTCCTCCACAATTTGGCACCATAAATTGAGTAGACCAGGACTAAACATTGTATCAAACTACCCACCTGCCGATCTTTAAGCGGAAAGTGCTAATTTTGGTCCGAAATCCCTCTGCCCCTCTTTTCTAGGATCTCCACAATTTTGGCCTGTTTGAATGCATAACATAGCTTCACAGGATTATAACTCACAGCAACGGGTTTGTAAACTACAATAAAAGTAATGTACATGTTAATTTGCATAGATAGGTCAATAGGTCAGGAAAAAACAAATATCCCAGAATAGCCCTGCTCCCCACGAATACCTCCCAGAATGCAATAGTCTCTCTTTCAAAATATGGAATGCTGGGAAATAGGTTATATTTTAGCACCTTCTGCTTCACTCAACCACCACTCACCGCCCAGGATTGAAATCAAGAAATTCGTATGGGACAGATCACAGATCGAAGCTTACAACAGGTTATGTATGTATGTATTTTTATGGATGTCTAATTTTTGAAAATATGAAAACAGATGGTTATCAACGACTATGTTAAATCTTACGAAATACGAAACAAGTTTCTATTACATAATTGCAGTTTTATTTATCCCCTTCACTTGAGTACTCATGTATACATGATTTTTAAAAATGCAAGAGAAATTTGTGTTAAGCAAACAAATGTAATTTTTAATTTGAGGTTAGTTTTGAGCTGCTCTTTTTGCAGGTCTGCTCCTCCGATGGGGACTAGGTTTCTGCCAATGATCCCTCCCAAACACAGACCTTGATGCACCTAGCAAAGGTACAGACCTACCCTACAGCCCACTTGACCAACAGGGAATCAACTGGATCATTAAAAAAAAAAAGTATTACCCCCCTCCCTTCACAGGGAGCAAATGTGAATTTTTTTAAATTTATTTTTTAGTAAAAATACATTACAGTGTTTGGGGAGGCTGAAAACAGAAACACACCCTACACATATTTCCCATATATTTAGCCATTAGCCCCACACTGACCTCCTTACTCACTCTTCCACAGTCACCTTGGCTTCACCTGCCCCACTCATCACCTTCACCCTGTCACACTCACCCTCAGAAGTCAGTCACCCTCATACACACAGTTGACACATCTGAAACACAGCCTAACCACACAAAAAAAAAAAACACATAAAGACTACTACCAACAAGTTTTTGATGAATTGGTATTTGATTATGCTGTGTATGACATGCATGTTATATGTATGTTTCTTGCAATTTTAGGGGAAAATCCCATAAGCTCTGGAAAATGTTGGTGCCCTATAAATAATAAAAACAATAATATGGCCCACAGATATTTAGGCATATTAGGTAGGGATTGTTCATCATCTGACACAGTTGTGGGGTATCTCTCTGGCATTGCATGTTGTGGCTTGGTAGGGACACTATTAGCTCCAAATGACTGGTCACTTCTTTGTCATTGAACTTATTTATGGGCCATGACATCCTGCCACTAGGAATTTTTCCCTGACATCATTTGATCAGCATCAACAATGATATCAGGGTGCTTTTTTCTACGTTGCTTTTTTTTCTAAGTCAGCTTCAATCATCAATTATTTTCCTATAGTGATCATATAGGAAATGGATCTGCTTCAAGAATGCATTCTGAACCAACCTTATAATACATTTTGCAATTAATTTTTTCTGTAAATAATTTTTTTAAAAGCCGCACACCTTAATATTCCTGTAAAATATGATTTAGTCTGGTTTATCTTCCATTTTTAATTGTATTTAATTTTATCATTATTATACTCTACATTTTGTCTTATTGGTTTTTTTTTTATTTCTTCATTTAAACGCTAAACTTGAAGGTTTGTCTGTTTACATTAATAACTCATAAATAAAATAAAAGTGGAGAGCTTATAAAGAATTTTATAAAACAAACACATACCATCAAACACACACTCACAAGCACACACTGCAAACACTTACAAACAGTGGCATAACCAGAGTTATGGTCGCCCTGGGCAGAAACATTTTTTTTTTGCACCCCTCCCATGTACCACCACTCATCCACCATTCACACTGTCACTGTGGTTGTAACGCTAATTCAATACATGTAAAGACTATAGTATTAGTTAATAAAGAGCATTACATTTTTTTTATGAATAAACACTTATTGCAATGGGAAAAAGAATAACTGGTGGCAAATTTAACCATGTTTTGTGTGTTTGTTTGAATGTATGTATGTATGTATGTATTTGTATTTATGTACACATACACACACACACAAAACATACACACAAAGATCACAATTTACATATTTTTAGCCACCCCCTGCTTCCATACATTTTTGGTTTGGGGGGGGGGAGGTTCCCTGGGGTCCAATGGCATCTGGCTGGTTCTAATGGGAGTCTGGTCCAGGACTATCCTTCCTCTGGTCCTGGCTCTCCCTCCTCTTAATTGTCCTCCCCTGTCTCCCACTGGCAGGATTCCTGGAACCTGAACACACAGACAGAGTCACTAACAAGAATATTTGTAATACAGGTCCTAAGAATGGCTGGGTTATACAAATAAGCAGAGTCAGTATACAAGTCGAGGTCAATGGATTAGAAAGAGCAGGATAAACGAGAGACAAGAGCCAGTCAAGGTACCAAACAACTATACAGAAGGAATGCACTATTGGCCCAAGAAACCCCAACAGGGTAACAAGGAATGGGAGAGGGGAGTATATATAGACATAAGCTATCCATGATTGGATGAAAGTCATTTGGAGTTTACCACTATCTGAGGGGGGTACCTGGCCCCAGGGCCAGACTGAGAATGCAGAGCAGCCCTGGAAAAAAATGTATTCCAGCCCTATAAGTCATTGTGCCACGGTAGTGTTTGTGTGTGTGTACACTACCATGGCACAATGACTTATAGGGCCTGCATACATTTTTTTCCATAACTTTATATATATATATATATGTATATAAAATATATGTTTATGAATTAGAATTACTCAATCTGGGGTAGCAAGACGTAGCCGTATTTTTAAAGAGATATTTAGCATTATCACTAAAGGATATAAATATATATTTATTTATTTTTTTCATTTATAAAATATTTTACGAGGATGGATACATTGAGATTTCTCTCGTTTCCAAGTATGTCCTGGGTCTTTGTCCACAAAACATTGCATTGTTACACTACGATACAATATTACAAAATACAATATACAAGCCATATATATATACAGACATGTATGCATTTAACATATAACAGGTAATAAATATATTCGACCATGACAGGTGCATTCTGTGCTGAGGTATATTGCCATAGATCTCTTAAAAGATTTTAGATTGAATGAAGATTTGACTGTGTCCCTGAGGTTATTCCATAATTGCAGTGCTCTGTAGGAAAAGGAGGATCGAGTCACTTTATTTATGTATTGCGGTAAGCTAAATATCGTGCTAGTACTGGATCTGAGGTTATAGGATGTGGGAACAGCCAGGGAGAGCATTCTACTCAGGTAGGGTGGGAGCTTCCCAGAAAAGCTCTGATGCACAAGGATGGAAAGATGAAGAGTGGATCAGGATTCCAATGACAGCGAGTTTAGCTCTTTTAACACGTCACAGTGGTGGGTAAATTAATATACACACACTAGTACAAATATACACACATTAGTACAAAGCTGCAGAACAAATTATATAACGTATTAAGTTTATTAAGGTGGGTTTGCGGTGCGGGTGCATACACTACATCCCCATAATCAATGACCGGCATTAGCATTTGTTGCACTTGCATCTGTTTCCTTACTGTAGGGCTTTGGATTTGTTTCTGTAAAGGGCACCTAGTTTGGGGTAAAGTTGTGAAGAGATTTTTTCAATGTGAAGGCCAAAAGGATAGATTGGGGCCTAGCAACATACCTAGATATTTAAAAGAGCAGCCTGCTGTCAGTGTGCTATTTGAATTTGTGCTGATACACAATTGTTGTTTACGTAATTTAGGTACAGTTCCAAAGAGCATTGTGACAGTTTTGTCAGTGTTTAGGAAGAGTTTGTTTTTTGCGATCCACTTTTCTACCTCTGTGAGTTGGTTTTGGAGCACAGCCTCAAGCTGCGGTAGCTTGGGTTTACTAGCGTACATTACAGTGTCGTCTACATACATGTGTACATTTGAGGATTTGCAGACGTTAGGCAGATCATTTATAAATAATATGAATAGCAGGGGGACGAGTTTGGAGCCTTGGGGAACACCACGCGTGACTGGAAGAGGGAGGGAAGCGCTATCAGAGATGGCCACATATTGCAATCGGTCTGAAACATACGTTCGAAACCAGTATATATATATACTTTTATTATTGGTAAGCATACACTTGTACTCACTTCCTCCCAGTCCTGCAACTTCACACTGATCAGGGGGCCCGGTCGCGCTGCTAAAGGGCCGCAGTGGCTGACCGTGCTTCTGATTAAGGATGGCTCTAAATGCATTGGCCACCCAATGGGTCCTTTCAGGTTGCGGGAGATTGTTCTGACACTTTGTCGGTGCAGCACCCTCTCCTTACCTTTTTGAAGCAGGAGGGTGGCTTACAAGGAGTCCAATGGCTGTTGGACTGTGTCTTCACCCCTGTGCTGCTGCATTATAGGACCCCCATTTGTTATCCAAATCTCGGTCAGGACCCATTGTTGATTACTGGTGGTATCCCTCAACGACGGCATTGATCACAAGAATTTTCAATTTTTCCAAATCTGATTTTTTAAATGTTAAAAATATTTTTAAAAATTAACTTTTTTGCATGAATGAATGGACAATTTGCAAAGCACACTTGAAATGTTGTTGTACAAAATTGTATTTATCTCCAATTATTTTTGTTATTTTATATATTATACATTGCACTCAGTGTGGGTATTTTTTTAAATATATTTTTTAGAGAATTACAGTTTCATCTTACTTTGAAACAATCAACTAGTTCTAGTTGCATGAATGCAAATGCCAACTAATCAGCATAACAGCCCATATTCTTTACAGTTGAGGCCCAAGGACATTGGGTATTAAATCATATAGTTATTATTTTTGTATTGAAGCATTGCTCATGCCAATCAACATTACAGCAGTTACTGTCCATCAGTGATATTTTAGCACTAAAGAGTGGATCTACAAAATCATTGTTCTCATTTTGGCATTAGGAAAGGGACAGATCCTTGATATATTGATGGTGATGTCATCTTAGCGAACAGCTGTACATAGAGTGTTAAGCAATATCTCTGAATAAGAATGATTTGTAAGAACATTTGCAATTTGGGAAGGGGGGAAGAGCCTGGTGGAGGCTACGTTAATTAGGCAAGCCTGTGGGGATTACTGGATCAGTAAGAATGATCTGAAAGAGTGCTTTGCGTGTGACTGTCTTCACAGTTAGGAAATGTAAATTAAAATAACATTTTCTGCAATCCAGTGCATTGCCCTCTCCCACACTCTCACAGATAAAAAAAAACACACCTAAAAAGGCAGATAAAAACACTCTGAAAAATCATTCTTCTTAAAAACTATTTCAAGAAAATTTCATAAAATGTAGAAAGTTACTATCACCATGTCGTAAAAAAGGAAATTCACAAGAAGTAAAAATAAATTTTAAAAAATAAATTAAAAAAAAAAAAGAAAAGTTTAAACAACTTTTTTAGTGGAATGGACCAAAAGTAATGAATTTATTTTTTATTAAAGGGCTAAATTCATATATCAAATTGCACAAATGTAGAGGTCATACGATCATCAATACAGGTGAGGGTGTTCTAGTGGAAAATGTTAAAATACTTGATTTCAAATTAAAAAAAGTACAAAAATTTACAAAACATGCAAAAAAGAAAGGCCCTTTCTAATTAATTTAAGTCCGCTGTTTAGTTTTTATATATTTTTGCAATATTTTTTGGAAAAGGGTTTTTTAACAGTAGTTATATTTAAAAAAGTTAGATCATTGAAATGGTGCTGGTACAAAGTACTTGGATAGTTTGATAGATTCTCATCCTTTGTTTACTAGGTTGGAAAGAAATAAAATATTGACCCAAAATATTGCGATATTATCAGCGCAAAGTTAAATATGCTTTTGCGAAAAATATTAAACAAAGACTTCAACCACCAAGGGTAAACCTAACGTATCCCCTGCCTCTTCAACATCTTGAAAATTATATTCAATGATGATCAAAACTCTTTTCAGCTGAAGACCTATTACACTAACATTTCAGCATCAAAAGTACTGCACTAGCAATTATTATTAAAAAATAAAATAGCAGAAAGAAAAATGTTTCATATTTCTAGAGCAAAGTTCATTCATACTTTATTTCTGGATAATATAAGGCAGCATTACAATTGGTTGAGCTCTGCCCATTTGGCTGTTAAATGGAAACTATAATGATAGGACAACAAAGTTGTTTTCCTATCACTATAACTCCCTATAGTGCCCACCACCCTCGTACTACCCCAACCCCCCTCATGGTGCTGAAGGGGTAAAAAAAAACTTTATCACTTACCTGATTCCAGCGCTGATGCCCATCGACGCTGATTCAGGCTCCACATCCTCTTCTTCTATGCTGACGTCTAACGGCATGGGGGACCTAATGCGCATGCATAGAAAGCACCGCGCTCACATTAGGACTTCACCCATAGGAAAGCATTGTATCATGCAAAACGTGAAGACATCCAGCAACAGTTAAGCGACCAAAAGTGGAATAACAATCTGGAAGTCCCTCTAGAGGTTGTTCAGTAGTCAGCGACTAGAGGTGGAGTTAACCCTCCAAGGCAATTATTGAAGTTTTTTAAAACTGCAAAATTTACAAATGCAGGGTAATTGGGCCTGGGACACTGCACCCAGACCACTTCAATGAGCTTACGTCGTCTGGGTGTCTATATTGTCCCTTTAAGGACAAGAAGTAAAATCTTTAAATAAACCCACTTGTTCAGCACATCTTCAGTCTTTGTCCTGTCCTTTGGCTGTATGGATTTGTTCTCCGTTTTGTACGCCCTTATTAAAGTTAAGTGGGTTATAAACTTTATTTCTGGGGCTTCTTTGGACCTTGTAAGAATTTTGAACAGGAACAAGGTCCTGTCAGTGACTGCCTGCAGAGCCCTTTGGCTTAAGTCCTGGGGAGCAAATGTATTCTCTAAAAACAATTGATGCGGTCTGCCCTTTCTAGATGATCTCCTTTCTGGAAGGGCCTTGGATGATACCATTAAAAAGAAAGGCTTTCATTCACAAGGTTGAAGGGAAAGTAAAGGTTCTCAATCATGGAATGAACAGCATTCCTTTCCAGATAGAGGTTCCTTTTGGGACTCTAGAGGATATCGATCAGGAAGAAAATACAAAAGGTCTAGCAATTAGAAGGGAGATAAATCTTCCAGAGGAGGAAGGCAAAATCTTCAGGAGCCTTCAATGATTCAAGTATTGCATTCTGAAGATTCCGAAAAGTTCCAAAAAAATAGGTGGACGGTTCCACAAATTCTAGAGGACCTGGGCAAAGATTAAATCAGATGGCTGGGTTCTCTCCATTTTAGAATAGGGATACAGACTTGAATTTCAAAATCTTCAAAGTCACTTTGTAAAATCAAAAACACCCAAAACAGCATCAATAAAAGAGGCATTGTCAAGAGACATCAACAAGCTTCTGACAGCAGATGCTAGTCCCTACACAAGAAAGATTTTGAAGGATCTATTCCTCTCTGTTCCTGGTTCCAAACCCATCAGGAGACTGGAGACCAATTTAAACCTGTATTCTCTGAACAAAAATTTGTTTGTTTCAAAATTTGGCATGGTATTACTGACCTCAATTGTGTACATTTCCATCAATAGATCTTCAGGATGCCTATCTCCACAATACCATTTCATCAGAAGGTCCTTTGTTTTGTTGTCTTGAAAGACCATTTCCAGTTCAGGGCAATGCCTTTTGGTCTGAGCATATCCACCTGTACATTCACAAAGGTTCTGATTACATTGATCGCAGACCTGCGTTCACCACTATCTGGACAAATATTTCTAATTGGTCCTTCCTCTTCAGACCCAGATAAGCTCTGGTTTTGTATCATTGCAAAACTTTGGTCAACTCATCCTCTCACAGAGCATGAATTGTCGAGCGGCCCATTTCAATACAGTTAGGGGATTGTGTTATTGTCAAGAGAAAGAAAGGAAAGTCTTACTAAAGATTCATCAAAGAAGCTGTTTCCATTACAGCAAGATAATTTGCCGGTATGCTGGGATAAATGTCTTCAAGCATTGGCCTGATGAAATTGGCCCAGTGGCATATAAGAATGTCTCAGCGCCTTCCTGTCCCAGTTCCATCCAGGTACTGATTATTGGGTAAAAACAGATTCTCATCATATTCAGGATGATACAAGCCCTCCTCTGGTGGTCAGAAGAACAGAACCTCTCACAAAGTTTTCCTCTGGAAGAGGTGACTTGGCTGATAGTTACCATAGATGCCAGCAAACAAGGTTGGGGAGCACATCTGGAACATTGGAATGTTCAAGGGTCTTGGAAGAAACCTTTTTCTTTAACTCCAGTGAATATTCTGGAACTGAGAGCAGCATACCTGGCTTTTTTCCATTTTCAATTTTCAGGACATTGTGTGAAACTGAAGATGGACAACAAAACAGCTGTCTCATATGTCAACAATCAGGCTGACCTCAGACATCAGTGTCTGTTTCAATAGATTTTTCCAATGATGGAGTGGGTTTAAAAACATTTTTTGGGTCTCTCTGTACTCTATGGTCCAGGTCCAGACAAGATCAAGGCAGACTTTCTCAGTTGCCATCACCTGGACAAATTTGAGTGGCAGCTGAATCCCATAATTTTTAGGAGAATCGTGAAAATGTGGTGGAGAACGGATGTGGACCTGATGATCTCAGCTTTAAATCACCAAGTTTCAGCATTCCTCTCCCATCTATATTACCCTCTAGCAGTGGGCACGAATGCACTCTCTCACAAGTGGAGATTCATAGAAACATAGAACCATAGAATGTGACGGCAGATAAGAACCATTCGGCCAATCTAGTCTGCCCAATTTTTCTAAATACTTTCATTAGTCCTAGCCTTATCCCAATTCTAGGATAGCCTAATGCCTATCCCACGCGTGATTAAACTCCATCACTGTGTTAACCTCTACCACTTTAGCTGAAAGGCTATTCCATGCATCCACTACCCTCTCATAAAGCAATACTTCCTGATATTATTTTTAAACCTTCTGACCCTCTAATTTAAGACTATGTCCTCTTGTTGTAGTAGTTTTTCTACTTTTAAATATAGTCTCTTCCTTTACGGTGTTGATCCCATTTGTGTATTTAAATGTTTCTATCATATCCCCCCTGTCTCATCTTTCCTCCAAACTATATATATAGCTGTTCAACCTGAGTTAAGTTTTTCTTCCAATTTCCATGATTTGTCAAGTCCTAAAAAAGATAATCAATAGAAAGGCAGAATAGCCATCATTTATTTTTGGCCCAGAAGTCCATGGTTTCATGTACAGACTGTCGATTTTTCCCCCATGGAGGTTACCAACTATTTGGGATCTTCTGGTTCAGAGTCCAATCCTGCACTATTACAAAGAAACCCATCATCTCCTTTGCATGGAGACTGAGCGATAAGTGTTAGAAGTCCAAGCGTTTTCTTCAGCTGTTGTAGCTACTCTTCTGCAATCAAGACAATCCTACACTAATAAGTCCTACTATTGGGTTTGGTCCATTTTCTCTGACTGGTCCAATCTTTCTTGGATATATCCAGGAAAAGAAAATCACGGTAAGTATGGAACAATTTTCTATATATATATAATTACTCCAACCTGGTGCAGAAAGGTTCAAATTCTATCCAACTATGTTCACAGACATCAGGTTAAATGAGCTAACTTTTCAAAGGACTGGAAAGCAATCAAGTCCAGATTGATAATTTTCTTCAATACTAAAGATAATGGACTTAATGTAGATTGGGGCTTCTTGGCACACTACAGATGTTTTATATAATTACTTTGAATGTTTTCATCAAGCTGGTATATACTTTTTTGCACTACAACCATAATGTTAATGTATGGGTCTATGTACAGCACACAGGCTTGTGTATTCGTTTCTGCCAGGTACATGCCTTCCCCCCTACCATACATGGTTTCTGTTCATTAATAAGGAGAATGGGGGGGGGTGGGGGGTAGGCAATCTTCAGCATTCGAGATATTGTAGACTTCTGTCCGTTGTCCTTTACCTAAGTTTGCCTGTTAAGTTTAGGCTAGCCTTGGAATCTGCTTCTTAAAAATATAAACTTTTGTGTATTTGGAGTTCCATGACTACACTAACATTAACAGTACCAGCAATACACATTTTGAAAACTTGGAACTTTGCAATAATGAAGCCCTCTTTGTAATACAAGAGTGTTCTGACAGGCAAGACTAACTTCTCTCAAGAATTACCTGTGAATATTCAAGCCATCTAATCAGAGTGCTCTAATGAGACTTCAATAACATGGAAAAGCCACTTTGAAGCATCGTTCCTTGCTGAGCCTTCACAGGGCAAAACTTGGATTATTTTTGTTGCATTGTTTTTTGTTTTGGTTCTTCTGGTTTTTTTTTGCTAATTGTTGGTTTTTTTTTCAGTAGTTTCATTTAATTTGGCCTAATTTGGCAACGTCTTCCAAACAGGGGAAAAGAATCACTTACGTTCTTAGTATACTCAACTGTGGGCATTCAAGCTGACTCTCGAACTGTTTGATAAAACACCATGGGAAACAACCATTTTATTTTCTTTATTAATAACTTGTTGTTTTTTGCCTTCCCATTCAGGTCTAAGCAAGTTTTATCTTACTTATTCCAATCCCGAACAAACATATACAATTTGTATACATGGAGGATTCCTACTTAAAAGGGCAATGCATGTGTGAAATACTCTGGTCCAGACTTTAGAACAGACACAACAACCCAGACAATTATTTCAACCTTTCTGATCCTCATTAGTGTATCCAGAGGCAGTACATTCCACCTATTCAACTACATGTGTATTCCTAGACTATTTTATGCCCAAGGAGTATTCAGCTTGCCCAATTTAAGAGTAGTTATTTAAAGGGACACTATAGTCACCAAAAAAACCTTCGCTCAATGAAGCAGTTTTTGTGTATAGATCATGCATCTGAAGCTGTATACCAAAACTGCTTCATTAAACTAAATATGTTTTGGTGAGTTTAGTGTCCATTTAACAAAAACATTTGCAGTTCAGTATCTACCGGCAGTGTGCCATGACAACATTTTGGCCACCGTGACATTCCTTCACTTTGATAAAACAAAAACCTATTGAAATCTTTAAGGATTTTTTTCACTTGATAGCCAGCTAGTGGCTTGAGAACCAACTTGCATAATTTAGAGGTAAAAAGCTAACTTGGAAAAAAAAAAATCTCTATTTCAACTGCCTTTTTTACAACTCTTCCAGTAAGTTTTAAATTTGTCAATTCACAGCAAATACAGTAACAGGTTACAGAACTGAGCCATTTATTTTGGTTACAGAGGAATGTGAATGAATGATATCTCACCTCATGCCTTTCGATATGTAAGTTGTACAGTGAATGAAACGCATAGGGGATAAAGATTTTACTGCCCCTTCTAAGCCCGATTCTACTTGATTTATTGACGAAGTAATGAAGATTGGGATAGTCACTGGTTTCACAAAGGATTTTTCCCTTTAATCAGTCACACAATTTTTCATGATAACTTGTACAGACACATATTTAGAGTCAATTTACGACTGTAGAAATATTTTATAAATGACATAAACAAAAAATTTCCTCCTTGGGTATAACAACTTCAAATATTTTTCTTTCTTTTATTCATTTCTCTCTTCCATAAACCCAGGAAGAAATTAAACAAAACCTAACCTTAGATATATGAAATAAATATTAAAACATAATATGCCTGAGAAAATATAGACTTAGACAGTAAACAATAAAGTGATTACTCTTTGCATTAATGTTGCCAAGATAGCCAAACCAGAATTTCCTTCTTCTTCTTCTGTGACGTTTGACAATCCAAGCTCGGATTAGGACTGTGGAGAGGTAAAAAATATGATTTCTTGTTGTAACTTGATTGTACACTTTGTGAATTGCGAAAATATGCCAAAACCTTTGCATGACATCTGGGTTGAGTGTTCTCTGTAGTTTTGACAGAACACTGATCTTTATTGCGCAACAACGCAACTTGCAAGACAAAGAGGATATTGATGTCTGAAAAATTACTTTTCACATTTACAGGGCACAGCAGTTCTGTATAAAAATACGTGAAAGCCAATTAAATGATCATTTCCCATGAGATAACCGGCGAAGTATTTTTTTATCGTAGGTGTACCCAATAAGTTACTATTTTGCTTTATATACATCAAAAACAATAGCCTTGCGTCGATAACAAAAATAACAAAAATATTAAAAGGACTCTATAGGCATTCAAATCACTTTATCTCAATGAAGTGGTTTAAGTGCCATGTCCCTGTAGTTTTAACCCTGCAAATGCAAATGCTTTTAGTGGGTGTTATTCTGACAGTGATGAGAGGCGCTGTGAATATAATAAAGACCATCATTTGCTAAACATGAGCACCGGCCTCCCACTGATTAAAACCATCAATCCCAAAGTGGGAACTGTAGCGGAGAGAGCAAATAGGAGAAAGGGTAGGTTAATTACTTCTTCATGAACTTGGGATGGAGAGGTGAACTAAGTGGCTGCAGGACACTATAGCATTAGGAAAACACATTTGTGTTCCTAATGTTATAGTGTTCCTTTAAACAAAGAGGTGGTGCTATCTTAAAAAAAAATCATGTCCCAAGATTCACTGCTCATGGCTCATGAGTATGTGTGCCAAAGAGTAAGGCATGAGAAGGTACATAATTTAAATATATCTGAGGATCGGTTGATTGTGAAGATGGAGCTCAGTAGATGGGAGACAGCAGGGAAACATTGTAATGGATGAGGTCATTTAATGTGCAAGCTGATAGGTTTCCCGATTGCTCTGTGTGAAATTGCAGCAGTAGACGGGTTAGGTTGAGCAGCAGTTGGTCACATAACAGTAGAGTCTCATCCAACATGGCTGCTCAGCCAAGTTAAAAAAAAAAGTTACATTTTCAAAAACAAAAATCAATATCCATCTTAAAAAAAAAAATAGATATCATTAGGTATCATTGTTATGTTTTAGTTCATTCATCCCTGCACCCTGATTGTGCTTAGAACCCATCTCCAGCATATCACAATATAATTCTGATGAACATTTCTGACAATGAAACTACTTTGAATGCACATCTACAGTTGTGCTTTGTTAATAATGGCGTTTGTCAGTGCTTCTCTCCAGCCAACTGCTATTATCCATTTACTTTCCATTTCTAGAGAAACTAAAATGTGGAACTTTATACTGAACCCCTTTCTTAAACGGAGTTGAGGAAGTAAGAGGAAGTGTGGTTGAGGAAGTATGAACAGTTATCAACTTTCCTAGTTTATATAAGTTCCCTCTCAGCCACAAAGGAAAACACTGAATAATGCTTTTCCATTGAGGAAATCATAACGCAAGCGTGGCCATTGCTGCGCATGCGCATTAGGTCTCCCCTCATAGGCGTGCGCACGGGGTGTGCCGGGTGTGCCTGGGCACACCCTAATCCCCGTGCGCACCCCTATGGTTTGAGTCCTGCAGGAACAGCGTTCCTGCACTCTTTTGAGCAGGAACGCTGTTCCTGCAGGCACTCAGTGCCCCCTGTTTCACCTCTTGCCCCTGTCATGGGAGGGCAAGAGGTGATGATTCCCCCCCCCCCACCCTGCAGCTCAGCCGCGGCGAGGGAGCTCTCTGCTCTCTGCTCTCTGCTTCCTCTCGCCGCGCGCTGATGCCGGGAGCCGGAATATGACGTCATATTCCGGCTCCCAGCTCGAGCAGACAGCCCGCGCGGCGAGAGGAAGCAGAGAACAGAGAGCAGAGAGCTCCCTCGCCGCGCGCTGAGCTGCAGAGAGGCGCCCGCCCCCACTGGACCCCAGGGACAAGTCCACCAGCACTCCAGGTAGGAGGCTGGGTGGACATTTAAAAAAAAAAAATTAAAATATAATTATTTGTGTGAGTGTGTGAGTATGTGTCAGTGTGTGTGTGTGTGTCAGTGAGTGTGTGTCAGTGTGTGTGAGTGTGTGTCTGTGAGTGTGTGAGTATGTGTGTGTCTGTGAGTGTGAGTGTGTGTGTCTGTGAGTGTGTGAGTATGTGTCTGAGAGTGTGTGAGTGTGTGTGTGTCAGTGTGTGTGAGTGTGTGTCTGTGAGTGTGTGTCTGTGAATGTGTGTCAGTGTGTGTCTGTAAGTGTGTGAGTATGTGTCTGTGAGTGTGTGTGTCAGTGAGTGTGTGTGTATGTGTCTGTGTGTGTGTGTGTGTGTGTGTGTGTGTGTGTGTGTGTGTGTGTGTGTGTGTGTGTGTGTGTGTGTGTGTGTGTGTGTGTGTGTGTCAGTGTGTGTGTGTGAGTGTGTGAGTATGTGTGTGTGAGTCTGTGAGTGTGTGTCAGTGTGTGTCTGTGAGTGTGTGAGTATGTGTCTGTGAGTGTGTGTGTCAGTGAGTGTGTGAGTATGTGTCAGTGTGTGTGTGTCAGTGAGTGTGTGTGTTTCTGTGAGTGTGAGTGTGTGTGTCTGTGAATATATATATACGTATATATATGTATATATATATATATATACACACACACACACACACACGCGCGGCGTGTGTTTGTGCTTTAGGGTGCACACCCTAATGCAATAGGCTGCGCACGCCTATGTCTCCCCTGCCGGCTGACGTTGGCAGGGGAGGTGTGAACGTGGATCCAAGCCAGCGCTGAGGGTCATCAGAGCTGGACCCAGGTAAGTGACACAAGGGTTTTTTAACCCCTTCTGCACCACGGGGCGGGGGGGACTTGACGAAGGGGGAAGTTATAGTGCCAGGAAAACGAGTTTTGCTCTTTCAGAATGACTTTGCTGGATTTTAAACTGATGTGATTTTACCATATGTCTTATGTCTTCATTTGTAGCAAGCCATCAAATAATAGATTACATTTTACCTGGACTACAAATAATGTGACACACAATAAAATAGAAATATTTGAATCACTCTGTATCTCTGTTCATTGAATTAAACCCGTAGATAAATCAACACACAAACTCTCTGTGACATTCAGCACATAGTTATTGGTAACAGTATATGTGTACCTGGTGTTTTTAGAACCATAACTGAGGATGACTTATAAATCTCTTCAGGACCAATTACACATCAAAATATCCACAAAAGGCCAAGAATTGCAGTGGTGTACTAGCAAAACCATTAACAGATTTATTTAACCAATCATTGTTAACAGGAGTAGTCCCAGAAGATTGGAAGTTAGCGAATGTTGTGCCCATTTACAAGAAAGGTAATAGGGAGGAGTCGGGCAACTATAGGCCAGTAAACCTTACTTCAGTAGTGGGGAAAGTGATGGAAACCATGTTAAAGGATAGGATTGATGAACATCTAAAACCACATGGATTTCAAGATCAGAGACAACATGGGTTTACTTCAGGGAGATCATGCCAAACTAATCTAATTGATTTTTTTGATTGGGTAACTAAAATTATATATCAGGTTGGTGCAGTAGACATTGCTTACCTAGATTTCAGTAAGGCTTTTGACACTGTTGCACATAGAAGGCTTATCAATAAATTGCAATCTTTAAGTTTGGATTCCAATATTGTTGAATGGGTAAGGCAGTGGCTGAGTGAAGCTTGGGCTTGTCACCAGTGGGGTACCTCAGGGATCTGTACTTGGGCCCATTCTCTTTAATATTTTTATAAGTGATATTGCAGAAGGTCTTGATGGTAAGGTATGTGTTTTTGCTGATGATATTAAGATATGTAGCAGGGTTGATGTTCCAGGAGGGATAAGCCAAATGGCAAATGATTAAGTAAACTAGAAAAATGGTCAGAATTGTGGCAACTGACATTTAATTTGGATAAGTGCAAGATAATGCATCTTGGACATAAAAACCCAAGGGCAGAGTACAGAATATTTGATAGAGTCCTAACCTCAACATCTGAGGAAAAGGATTTAGGGGCGATTATTTCTGATGACTTAAAGGTAGGCAGACAATGTAATAGAGCAGCAGGAAATGCTAGCAGAATGCTTGGTTGTATAGGGAGAGGTATTATCAGTAGAAAGAGGGAAGTGCTCATGCCATTGTACAGAACACTGGTGAGACCTCACTTGGAGTATTATATGCAGTACTGGAGACCGTATTTCCAGAAGGATATTGATACTTTAGAGAGAGTTCAGAGAAGCGCTACTAAACTGGTTAATGGATTGCAGGATAAAACTTACCAGGAAAGGTTAAAGGATCTTAACATGTATAGCTTGGAGGAAAGACGAGACAGGGGGGATATGATAGAAACATTTAAATATATAAAGGAAATCAACACAGTAAAGGAGGAGACTATATTTAAAAGAAGAAAAACTACCACAACAAGAGGACATAGTCTTAAATTAGAGGGACAAAGGTTTAAAAATAATATCAGGAAGTAATACTTTACTGAGAGGGTAGTGGATGCATGGAATAGCCTTCCAGCTGAAGTGGTAGAGGTTAACGCAGTAAAGGAGTTTAAGCATGCGTGGGATAGGCATAAGGCTATCCTAACTATAAGATAAGGCTAGGGACTAATGAAAGTATTTAGAAAATTGGTCAGACTAGATTGGCCGAATGGTTCTTATCTGCCGTCACATTCTATGTTTCTATGTTTCATTTAGTTCCCGATTCTTTATTTAAAAGCAAAATAGTGAAATATCGCATTGTCTTAATATCTTTCTTTTGTTACACTAACAGAAATTCTTTAATAATAATTTTATTTAGATAGTTGGCTAAATTGGTTATCGTAATAAAGTTATGACAATGTATGATTCGGTCTCTGCAGAGAGGTACAGCAGCACATTCACTGAAGCGCATGTACACAAATCCTAAATATTTCAGCAGTTCCAATGAGCAGGTGTGCTGTGCAAGCACTTTTTTTATGTTGTGTTATAAGATGTAAACTCACAAGTGACAAACATGCAGCCCAACCTAGAGCTGACTGAGCTCCAAAAATGCCTAAATTGCATTTTCCCTGTTTTTGAGTTGCGTGCGACTATCACAGACTTTACATGCTACTTAGATTAGCACATAAATTATTTATTTTTATTTTCTTGCTGAATGCAATTATCTGGCTGTACCTATATCGTCACAATAAACAATATGTGGATTTTTGCTTTGAGCACTTTTGCTCCCAATGTTCTTGACGTTGCCAACTGTAATATATGTCTTGGTTTCGGCAAACTAAGTCAAATACAACACTACCTAGTGCCATTTTTACAGGCATTAAGAGGGAACATTTAACTTTTAACAGTAAGCCATGGCACACGCAGCAATAGTAAATGATAGGGATTCTCTTGCAAACAAAGAGTTCAAATAAAATGCTGCCTAGTGTAATTTGTAAACGCAGTAAATATTACGGTACAATTAAGGTTGCGATGGAAGGATTTTATCAAATAAAAATGCTGCGGAGTGTAATTTGTAAAGACAGTAAGAATGAACATAAATTTGCTTTGGATTGTAAATCGGGACAAAAAACCACAGCTGAGCTATTTTACAGCAGTTCTGAGCTAGAAGATAGATTTAGATTTACACAATTTCTTTAAGCTCTTCGCTAATGAAAAAACTGCAATAAGGTTTTTGTTTTTGTAAGTAGTTTGTATCTTGGTTGATCAATACAAGGAAGGTACAAGGAAGAAATTGAAAATGATCTATGCTGTAGATAAAATTGAATCTAAAATGAATTGTACACAGCTTTGGCGTGACATGACCTGTGCACAGTCGTTATTCGGCATGCGCTAACTCCTTAATTAAATGACACTCGGACACCAATTTCTGTTGGAGTATAAAGTCCACAGTTTTATTAATTATAAATATATATAATTTAACAATTTAGGGTCATTGTTACAAGTAATAATTACTTCTGACCTTAATGCCCAATACCCCTGACAATGACCCTATCAAATAACAATAATGAGCATTCCAATAATCCATAACCATATGTTTAACTGTAGGTGTGTACCCAGACACCCCTACACCCCCAGGTTCATAGTCACCAACGAGCTAGAACCTACCAACCACTTTTCCCCTCTGGCCTACTACAGCCTAGACCTTGGCCTACCCCCTTCCTATTCCACCTAAATCCTATTTAACCCATGCCCTATTCCGCCACAGCACATGACTTGACCCCCTTAAGCTCATGTGCGACCCCCACCACACATAAATAGGGCCTGGGTAATACCATCCTGGAAACCCAAATTAAGCAAATCAGAGCCCACGTCCGACAAATGCACCCCATCCTTCCTAAAATACCCGGGTAGCATGCCCTTCAACTCTCAGTGCCGCACAACCACGCCACCTATCCTTCTAACGAAAACCGCCATGGTCTTATTGACCTTGCCCCTACATCGCGCTACAGCAGCCGGATCCCTGGCGTGTCTCCCAGTAAAACGAGGCACCATTTCCGACCATACAACTACTACTCCAGGAACCAGCTCCCGCAGCCGATCCAAATCTTTCTTCATCCTCCTCAACAGTTCACACTGGGGGATTAAACCTAAGTCATTCCCCTCACTGTGAACCAATACTACATTTAGGATTAACCCCTTACCTATCCTGCGAAACAATTCCATACTGATACTCTGCCAACTGAAACCAATGAATCCAAACCAAGATTGAACCACCGTTTCCCTAGGAAAGCCCAGTTGAGTTCCGTTTCTTCTCACTGCGGCCCTCTTTTGTGCCCAATACACATATGAATGTCCGATCAGCCATACCAATCGACCTGAAATAAATAAAACAGTGAACAGCAGAGTAACATGGAATAGAAGAACGCCCCAGCCCCACATCACACCAACCTGTCAGGCTTCACATACGAGCGGAACCGAATAGATTCCCACCTCCCAATCCGCTTAATCCACTCGTCACCCAAACCTAGGCGTGCCGCCTCTGTTGCTGCCCCAATTCGAAAATAATGTGTCCCAAACTGCACAGGGTCCAGGCCCAACTTAAGTAGGCCCGAGCGAAATATCCTAACAAACTGAAAACGGGATAACGCAGTCCCATCCGCATGGATGAAAAAACAGCCTTCCTTTTTGGGGCGGATTTCCAAGAACCTGGCCCCGCAAGCCACTGGGCAAACCTTGGACCCTGGCAGATCGAACAATGTCGCCGAGCATCTTTTCCCAAAAACATCAGTTTTTGAACGATCTAACTTGATCAGCACCCTGTCCTTGCTGACTACCATGTCACCCCACTGCAGACCACGACCCCCACTTTGTTGATGCTGATTAATTCGCCGATTCGGAAAGCCCCGAAGAAGGCCCAAGCAAACACCCGGGAAAATAACACCACCTCGTAGGTTGAGGAACATAAGGTAGGTAGCGCCTCCACTAGCCTTTGCAGCACTGCAAATGACACCGGTCTCCTCGTATCCACTGATTTTTTGCCCCTCCAAAAACCCTGTACTGTTGCCTCACCATAAAGTGTTTGGTTATGTCCTCCCATCCGTTAAACTTGAATAGGAAAGCCTGCACCGACATGTTCCTGTCTACCATAGCTGGAGACACCTTTTTAGCGAATAGTCGACACAGTACCCATAACAACACATCTAGCCGATGACCTGCCGAAAGGTCCCCTCCAACTTGTGCCACTGTCTCATCCCATTCATGCCAAACCTTTTCGTATGCCGCCCAAGTGCCCGGTGCCAAGGAACTCCTTACAAACTCCCCAAGCATGATGTCCCGAGCTGCCACATTTCCTCCGGACATGCCAGACCCTGCTCCTGTGCTTCTGGAGCTGCTTCCCGAAAACGTTCCCACTGTGAATGAGACAGTGCATCAGCCACTATGTTCAAGAACCCCGGTACATGCCTTGCCCTAAACACGATATTGCTAGACATACAGAGCAGTACCAAATGCCTTAATAACCGTATCACTACCGGCTATGATGCCGACAATCCGTTGATAGCCTGGACTACTGCCATATTATCTGAATAAAAGACCACCTTTCTGTTCGCGAGCTGCTTCCCCCATAATGCCACTGCAACTACCACCACAATTCCAAAAACGCTAGATTCCTGATCAGCGATCTCACTTTCCATTCCACCGGCCACTCTTCGGCGCACCATTGTCCCGACAAATAAGCCCCGAAACCTACGCTCCCCGAAGCGTCCGTGAAAAGGCCTATGTCCTCAGACGATACCCCTGGCTCCCTAAAAAACACTGTACCGTTAAAATCCCTCAGAAACCTTCCCCATACTTCCAGATCCGCTCTCATATCCGTCGAAACCTTAACGTAATGAGTTGGCAGTCGCACCCCACTCGTCGCCCGAGCTAGCTGCCTGCAAAAAACTTTGCCCATAGGGATCACCCAGCAAGCAAAATTTAGGCTCCCCAATAGGGACTGCAGGCCCCGTAAGGTCACCTTTCTCGCACCCTTCATTGTGTCTACTAGCTGACAAAGCGTAAGTAGTTTGTCCGCGGGCAGTCTACATTCCCCTTTTACTGAGTCAATCTCCAAACCGAGGAAACTGAGGCATGAGGTGGGGCCGACCATCTTATCCCCTGCCAGTGAAACCCCAAAAGAGTGTGCCACCCATTGAAATACCTTCAATATCCGACCACACCGCTCGGCTCCCGCCGGCCCCACGCACAAGAAATCGTCGAGGTAATGCATGATTGCCCACCCCGGCTGACTCTCGCCGCACCACCAATTCCAAAAAGGTGCTAAACTTTTCGAAATAGGAACACGATATGGAACAGCCCATAGGTAAACACAGGTCCGTGAAGAAACCCCCTTCGAAGAAACACCCTAGTAGGTGGTGACATTCCGGGTGTATGGGAAGCAGCCGAAATGCTGCTTCCACATCCACCTTTGCCATCAATGCCCCGTGTCCTGCTTTCCGAACCAATTCGACTACCTGGTCGAATGATGCATAGGATACAGAACACAGGGCCACGTTGATATCATCATTCACCGAAGCCCCTTGTGGGGGCGATAAGTGATGTATAAAGCGAAATTTTCCCGCCTCCTTTTTTGGGACCACCCCTAGTGGAGACAATCGCAAATTGTCTAATGGTAGGAACAGAAATGGCCCCGCCATCCTCCCCAATTGGACTTCCTTCATTAACTTCTCCCGCACTATCCCCGGGTTTTCCCAGACTGATTTAAGGTTTGCGCACATGGTTCCCGGACCCTTAACCCTGAATGGGATAACGAAGCCTTCTGTAAACCCTTGTCACAAAAATCTTGCATCTTCCTGGTTACTGTAGAGCCTTAGCCAAGGAAGCATAGCGCTGACCTTCACTGGCGACGTTCCCAGGTGCAACCGCCGTAGCTGTTGACCCTGCTGTACCTCTGAGGTTAGCTTTCCCTTTCTTAAAGCACCTGTTGACTCTGTGATTGCCCCCGCATCCGGAACATTCATGTTTAAATCTACTCGAAGCCCCCCACTTACACTGCCCCTCTTTGTAGAGCCAGCAGAACCCTTTTTTCTGTCTGGCCCACACGGCGCCTCCTGCGGCCATACCGGCCGTCCCCTGAAAGGGCGCTTTTTTCTGTGCCATCATTAGTTTCATCCATAACGGTAAGTCCTTTTGGTCCCATGCTAGGGTTTGCTGCTAACCGCTGGCGGAACATCGTACCGCCACCATGCCAAACCCCTATAAGTCCTGTAGGCGTCACCTATCCCATCTAGATAGCAAAAGAGCTGCGTGCATTATCTCCAAATTTTTATCTTTTACTTCAGCTTTCAAGTGACACCCCAGCGGCCCGGCAAAAGACACGTGCACGTTTTGCTGCGCCACGTCCACTATTTCGCCACGCCCTACTACCTAGTCTCCCGACCCTTCTGCTCTCCCGGCTACTGCCGCCCTCTTATCTACTTCGCCGACGCTCAACCTGCGCGCCACCGCCACCTCCGCCCCTTGCTCCTTTTCTTTTCTGCCCTCTGGTGACCATACCCTTACAAACCACGGAGATGACCCCTCTTCACCCATCAATGATTCTAAGAATGTTTTCAAGCAACCCAGTAAAGTCCCAGTATGTGGTGTATGTCGTGACTCACCATTGCCCCCGACCGTGGCCAGCCGCAAGGTTGCTGTCCGTCCGTCCGCCTTGCCAGGCTCCGGAGAATCCTGTTCTCGCTGACTCCTGGCCCCTCCTCGAGGCCGTAGGTGAGACTTGCCTTGACCTGCTGGGAGAAGATAACCTGGGTAGTCTGCCCACGTGCTGCCCTACCTGCCCATCCTCCCTGCGTTCCCTACCGCGGTCCCCATCCCTGCGATGTTTCGCTGCCTGACCATCCCGGCCGTTTGCGCTCCTCTGCCCTCCACATGAACTGTCTGACGATACTGATGCACTGCGCCAAAATCTCCCCCTCCTTTCTCTGGTGCTGGATTTCCGCCTCCCCCAATGGCTCCTGAAACGGCTCCCGCTCCTGTGTCTCCTTTCCTCCACTGACCTTCTCCGTATGTTGTGCCTGTCGCTGCGCTGTTCTCCACTCTCTCTCCGCCTCCTGCTCCAGACCCGCTGACCCTGGGAGCAACCCCTGAGGGGCTCCCACTCGTCTCTGCCTCCCCTGTTGTGTTCTCTCCTCCTCGGACTCTGCATCCACGTCCCCTGTACCCATCCTCCTGTCTCCTGCTGTGTCTACACTGGATCCCCCGATGACGTCCTGTGGGCTAGGATTCCCCCCCCCGCTGATCCACTAGTCTCCTGAGCGCCCCTCCCCTGAACCTCACCCCTGTCATCACCCCTCCGCCTGGTCCCTGCAAGGGTTAAACCTGTCCTTGCCCTGTCATCTGCATCCCCCCTGCCACCCGCAGGGGCGCTAGCGCCGAGCTGTCTGCCTGCATCCTCTCTCCTTGCCCTCCAGCATCGCCACCAGGGGCGGACTCACCGGGGCGCTGATTATCTTGTCCCCCACTGCCATGCTGTCCAGCCACCTCCTCTGCCGGGCCGGATCCGGATTCCTGGTGTGTTCTCCCGCCCGCGGACCTGAGGCGAGGCACCCTCACTCCCGCGGCCCGTCCTTCCGCCTGGGCCTACCTTCCTGATCCGCCCGACGGCGGAATCTCTGGCACCTCAGCGCCGTAGTTGCTGCTCCTTGGCTGAGCCATTGGGGCGGTTGTGCCCTTCTCCTCTGCCTCTTCTTCATCACCGCGGGGGTGATGAAGAAGTTTTAAATAGAGTTGGTGGACTTCGCTTAGCGGACAGTAGCACTTTGATAAAGACAATATGTTGGATGTTCTATGTTGTATCAGAAGGGGTAGATCAAGATCTGCACAAAGTTGTAATTATTTATTTGTACATTTGGGTGAGGTCATTTTATTCATTCATTTATTTAAATGTATATATGCTATTTGAAATCTTTCTTTACTTTTTTTTTTTTTCTTATATCGTTTCATTAAACCTGGCACAAGTTGTGAGAAACAGACCAACCTTTTCTAATCTGCTTTTGAGTTTAGAGGTGCAGTTACACATTGAAACCATCAGAAAAAAAATCCTACATAAGTATTTTATAAGCAGGTTCCACAATGTAAACACTGATTGATACTGGCTAACTGATCATTTATAGCAAACCTTTACCATATTTATGTTACCTATAAAACACAACGTAAGGGGAGCAAACGTGAGACACCTAAGGTATTTAACCCCTTAAGGACACATGACATAACCCCTTAAGGGGTTAAATGTGTTACCTTATTTTGTATAAATGATTAAGGTCGCCTAAGGCCGAAACTTCATTGTTTTTTTATGGATAACATGTCCCTTATTAAGCTTTTTGATATTTATTTGTACACACAGCCGTTTTTCTTATTAAATTCCGCCATTCACAATCTCAGAATGAGTGGGACTACTGTTGGATCTGAGTGTAAGGTTGTCTTTTCATTAATAAATATCTATCTATGATAAATATATAGGGAGCAAGGAGAGATAGAAAGAATGCAATTATTTAATGCAGAAATAAAAGAGTAACAATGATTGCAATCCAAACTAGATTTAAAAAAAAATAATTTTAATGATCTGTAATTGCTATAAATATAGTTATTCTAATTGCAATCATTTTTTTTTTTTTCCCTCTGCTAAAAAAGTCAACGTGTAAAATTTTGGGCAATGCTGACTATTTCCGAAAGGCAATAAATAACAGCGATTTAATTGAGGGTTTGTGAGTTTATGATGGCAAAGGTTTTTTAAGTTTATCTGTGACGAGTCTTGAAATATAATATTCCCTTCGGGGCTAACCATGTGAAATATGTCATATCTGTCAGCTTGAGACACTGAGATTTCTGTATCCCACACAAAGCTTCAAAGTGGAGATCCGTTTCTTGGAAATAGCCACGGATTATTCTTGTGTTTGACGGGTGGCACCAACTGCAAGTGTCATTTTTTTTTTTTTTTTTTTAACAAAACATTATGCAATAACGCTTGAAAGTTCCTTTCTGTGCTATCAATGTTCCAAACCACTAAGGTTCCTGTCAACCATTTCCATCCCATTCCAATGTAGAAATCATTGATAGGATTTATATGAAATGCTGAGTTTTCTTTCTGGATTGTAAACTTTCCTAATCCCCAATATCTAATCTAAAAGCTTGCCGAGCATCATGGGAATTTTTGGTTATTAAGTGCGTGGGGTGCAACGCATGACCATCACGTGAGAGGTTATGTGTGGTAATGTTGAAGGACCGCTGTCATCAAACTTTTTAATATCACAATATTGTCTTTGTGTAATAGTAGCCTTCTTCTTCTTTTCTATTTAGAATTTTTTTTAAATTTTTTTAAATTGCTTACCTTCTACCCTCCCCTTTCTGACAGCCATCTTTATGCGCCTACTGTAGGATTGTCAGTTATCTCAGCCAATGCTCACTATTTTACAACTGTCCGTTACTTTTAAAAATGACCTCATAGTAAAGACTGCTGGTAGCATGAGCTCACGATTTTGAAAGGCAGGGACATTAAGAAAACAGTGAGCATCGGGTTAAATAACTAATAATCTGACCTAATGTACATAATGATGGATGTCAGAAAAGGGGAGTGGTAAGAGCTTGCAAATTATTTATTGAAAGATGTCTATAAACATTAATTTTAAAAGTGTTTATTTCAGTTTTATTGCCCTTCTGGACTACTAATTAAATGGACCTTATAATCACCAAAACAACTTTAGCTTAATGAAGCAGTTTTGGTGTACAGATCATGCCCCTGCCGTTTCACTGCTCAATTCTCTGGTATTTAGGAGTGTAATAACTGTTGTTTCTGTCTATGAATCCATAACCACACCTCCACTGGCTTAACTTGAATTTTTAATCAGATGTTAACTTACTTTTTTTTAATCTCCTGCTCTGTAAATTGAACTTTAATCACACACAGAAGGTTCCTGCAAGGTCTAGCAAGCTATTAACAGAGCAGGGGATAAGAAATTCTAAATTAAACAGAGTGTGCAAAAAGAAGTGGAAACATTAGATGACTATTTACAGGAAGTGTTTAGGAAGGCATTGCAAGTCACATACAGGAAGGCATGTCTAGGGCTGCTTAAAAATTATTTAACTCCTAAATGGTAGTAAATTCAGTAGTGAGACTGCAGGGTCATGAGCTATATATCAAAACTGCTTAATTAAGCTAAATATGTTTTGGTGACTATAGAGTCCGGTTAACTGTACCAGGATCACCATTGTTTAATCTCATGCCGCTTTTTTATTGTCCCCACTCCTTTTCAATCCCTTAGCCACAGCTACTTGTTCATGCCATCCATCCTATCTACTCCTGTACTGGGGGCCCTATCTCTTCCTTTACTCTATTTAATAACCTTCGTTCAGTATGACTGAGCGGTCAGCTGGTGGCAAATCCTAGTAAATAAGGAAATTATGGTGGAATGCAAAAATTATGTTTATACCATATCATATCATGCTTGATATAAATGTATTATCTCAATTTAGGAGGCCTCTTAATACTTGTGTACATGTTTAATTTTAATTTGAAATATGTATTTTGCAGCAATATTCACCAAATTAATTAATTTTCGATATCTGCCAGCCCTGGAATCTATTTGTGTGTAAACATATGGAGCAGTGGACAGCCCATAATGTAATGTAATACAGATTTGTTTACAGAATTATGGTATTTGCTGTATGTGGCATTATTGTGATACGCAGACACATTACATATTGTTCTAACATTTTGGACATCTACATTTTCATAAATAGGAACAGAATATTTACAAATATTACAAAAATATAACAAGGTGTATAAGCAAAAATGTTTACACTTATAGTGTCACATCTGCATTATGCGCCTAAATGATAACTTTCCTTCTGCACAAATTATACTGAACTTTGCAAGCAGAGGATATTGCATCATCTTTAATAATTTACCTTAAAATAAAGTATTTTTAAATGAATAAAATAATTAAAGAGAATTAATTTAACTATGCATTTTTTCTCACTGGGGGTATATCTAAAAACAAATTTGCGAAAGCTGTAGATCTCTTGTCTTTGCAAGCCCTCCCCTTCTAGCCCCGCCTAGACATTCTGTGGCTGTCCAATCACAGATTTCCCAATGCAGCTCAAAGAGAAGTCTTTGCAAGGTAGGTGTTTGGGGCAATTGCCTGCTCTTGAGTTAGTTTCACTGAACTAATCAAACCAGGAAGTAACAGGACCAGTTATCTGATTGACAGCAAAGGGGGTGTGACAAGGTCAATTTATAGAAGTGCCAATTTCTACTTAAATCAGCATTATTTGTAAAATAAAAAAGAGGGCACACACTTTACACACAGCAAGCTGAATATGTTTATGTGTGTGTATTGTTCCTTCAGAATTCTGTTAAAGTAGCCAATGTAGATCTTTTTGTGGCTGTGAATACGAAGACGTGCTAGCTGTGCTGTATTTGAAATAAATATATATATTTTAAGCACTTGAATAATTACATACAAAGGTTACATTGTCCGTGCAATATCTGGGTCTGACAAACGGACACTCCTAGATTAGCGAGAAGAGATTTCATATATCTCAATTTCTTTTGGTCGGGGCTATGCACCATAGTTGATTTTAAATATTTATGTTGTACCTTCTCATTATTGTATTCTAAAATTAGCATTTGTTGAAGAAATCACTTTCCTCCATTTCCCACTGCCTCTTTCGTTATACACCTTCAGACAGATTGAAAGTGATATGGCCCCGGTACTTACTATTTTGCAACATCTTTTTTAAATCACTATAACTAAAAGTGATCCCTGGCAAAAAAGCTTTGGGAGCACCAAAAAGACTTCTCTGGGTGTTGCAAATATATATACAGATTAAGAACACCTTTATTATTATTATGATTATTATTATTATTATTATATTTATAGAGCGCCATCAAATTCCGCAGCGCTTTACAATGGGTGGACGAACAGACATGAAGTTGTAACCAGACAAGTTGGACACACAGGAACAGAGGGGTTGAGGGCCCTGCTCAATGAGCTTACATGCTTGAGGGAGTGGGGTAAAATGACACAAAAAGGTAAGGATAGTATTAGACTAGTGACAGTTGCAGAAGAGGAATCAGTCAGGAGCTATTAACCCCTTCAGGACGGGTGACGGACGAGGTCCGTCATCCTGGGGATGCCCTTAACGACGGGTGACTGACCTCGTCCGTCACGCGGTAAAATTAACCCCAATATCTTGCACGCAACCAAGACTCCCGAATCGCCAGGACAGAGAGATGGTACCCAACCAGTGTGCCAGAAATTAAACAATTCTGGGCACTGACAATGTTAATGGGGATAGTTAAAAAGCCCACAATTAGAATGTATTGGACTAAAAGTCCTATTTTTAATACCCCATTTTTTCCCAGACAATGCATAGGGAGCGATATGAGGACATACTGCGTTTTATGCACTTTAATGACAATATGAAGTGCCCCCCAAAAGGTCATCCACAGTATGACATTCTTTATAAAATACGCCCCCTAATTTCCCACTTAAATGAAAAATTTGCCACTATATATACCCCCAAAAAAAACACATTTCAATTGATGAGTCCCTCATGAAATATAAGGGAAGACTGGGATTTAGACAATATATCCCATCCAAAAGATCCCGGTATGGGATCAAATTTTATAAATTATGTGAAAGTGGCAGTGGCTATGTATACACCTTCCGTGTATACGAAGGAAGGGATAGCCACATTGATCCCCCAGGTTGCCCAGATATAATAGGGACAAGTGGGAAAATTGTCTGGGATTTAATAATGCCCTTACTTAACTATGGTTATCACTTATACATCGATAACTTTTATAACAGCATCCCACTCTTACAAATGCTGTACTGTTTTGAGACCGTGGCCTGTGGCACTATCAGGAAGAGTCGCACAGGTTTCCCAAAGGCTCTAGCAGAAAAAAAATTAAAAAAGGGGGGAAACAGCAGCTCTCTGCCAGAATGAACTGCTGGCACTCAAGTACCGCGATAAAAAGGAGGTTTTCGTCCTAATTACCATCCATGGGGAAAACACTCGCAGGGTCGCAGTTCGTGGCAGAGAGGAATATAAATGGGTGCCAGTCTGCATACAGCAATATAATCGACATATGGGGGGAGTTGATCTGTCCGATCAACTAATGCAGCCGTATCTAATCATGCGCAAAACCAGGGCATGGTATAAAAAAGTGGGCATATATATAATGCAGACGGCAGTCCACAATGCCTTTATTATTTTTAAAAAGGCAAATGCTGAGCTGAAATGCACATTCCTTTCATTTCAATTTCAGCTCATTTCTGGGTTACTTGAGTGCCACAGAGGGGGACCATCAGTGGAGCCTAGCAGAAGAATGGAGGTAGGTCACTTCTGCTTCAAGATTCCATCAACCTCCAGAAAGAAAAACCCCCAGAAAAGATGCAGGGTGTGTTACAAGAGGGGCGTAAGAGTTGAGACTAGCTATTACTGCCCTGATTGCCCCTCTCAACCCGGCCTATCTATTGGCCACTGTTTTAAAGTTTTCCACACCCAGGCCAAATAAGCAGACCAGTTTTGGGGTCTGAATTTAGTCAACTATCTGGCTACCAAATCTTGGCTTTGTCTCCCGTTTATCCTGTCTTCTCTGATCCTTGACCTCGGCTTGTCCTATCGTTGTTCCGTTTCTCTTTACCCCTTTGACCTCGGCTTGTACCTTGACTATTCTCTGCTTGTATAGCCCGGCCATTCTAAGGACCGGTATTACAAGTGTCTCTCTCTGTGTTCTCTCTCTTTGTAGTCTGTCTGTGTTTTGGAATCCGTGACAGCGTTGCCCGTGACACAGATCACTGGGTACTACCCCCAGATAGGATTAAGCCAACTATTCCCCCTTTTCACAGCAAATAGTATGCACTTGTTCATAATTTGAATTGATGAGCTGCTTATACTTAAAAATATATGTGGTCTTTGAGAGGTAATTTGCAGTCCTGGGCTGCTAAAATAACACTTTGGCCCAGCATCCACTTTTGAAAAATATGAAAGTGATGTGTCTCCAAGGTGCCCCTTCAACATCCACATAACCCGGAAAAAGGTACACATGGGGGTATTGTTGCACTAAGAGGACATAGCTGAGCAACATATTAGGTGTTCTACTGCCATAGCACACATAAGGATTGCAAAATATACAGCAATATCTCCAAGTGTGTGTCAAAAAGGCAGAAAAAATGCTAATTGCTACTAGACTTGGTACAAACTAACAAAAAAATGATCCAACGCTAAGGTTTAAAATATGCCTTTTGAAATGCCCTGGGGTGTCTACTTTAAGAAATGGTAGGCCTTTGTGGGGTAATTTGAACTTAAAACCTGCTAAGATGCTTGGAAATTGCACATGGGCCGAGCGTCAAAATTCAAAGTTCGGTAAAAACTGATATGGCTTGGTCTCCAATGTGCCCCTTCAACATCCACATATCCCCGAAAAGGGTACACATGGGGGTATTGCAGCACTAAGATGACATAGCTGAGCAACATATTAGGTGTTCTACTGCCATAGCACACATAAGGATTACAAAATATACAGTAACAATCTCCAAGTGTGTGTCAAAAAGGCAGAAAAAATGCTCATTGTAACTAGACTTGGTACAAACTAACAAAAAAATGATCCAACGCTAAGGTTTAAAATATGCCTTTTGAAATGCCCTGGGGTGTCTACTTTAAGAAATGGTAGGCCTTTGTGGGGTAATTTGAACTTAAAACCTGCTAAGATGCTTGGAAATTGCACATGGGCCGAGCGTCAAAATTCAAAGTTCGGTAAAAACTGATATGGCTTGGTCTCCAATGTGCCCCTTCAACATCCACATATCCCTGAAAAGGGTACACATGGGGGTATTGCAGCACTAAGATGACATAGCTGAGCAACATATTAGGTGTTCTACTGCCATAGCACACATAAGGATTACAAAATATACAGTAACATCTCCAAGTGTGTGTCAAAAAGGCAGAAAAAATGCTAATTGTAACTAGACTTGGTACAAACTAACAAAAAAATTATCCTAACGCTAAGGTTTAAAATATGCCTTTTGAAATACCCTGGGGTGTCTACTTTAAGAAATGGTAGGCCTTTGTGGGGTAATTTGAACTTAAAACCTGCTAAGATGCTTGGAAATTGCACATGGGACCGAGCGTCAAAATTCAAAGTTCGGTAAAAACTGATATGGCTTGGTCTCCAATGTGCCCCTTCAACATCCACATATCCCTGAAAAGGGTACACATGGGGGTATTGCAGCACTAAGATGACATAGCTGAGCAACATATTAGGTGTTCTACTGCCATAGCACACATAAGGATAGCAAAATATACAGTAACATCTCCAAGTGTGTGTCAAAAAGGCAGAAAAAATGCTAATTGTAACTAGACTTGGTACAAACTAACAAAAAAATTATCATACGCTAAGGTTTAAAATATGCCTTTTGAAATACCCTGGGGTGTCTACTTTAGGAAATGGTAGGCCTTTGTGGTTTTTTTTTGAACTTTCCAACTGCAATAATGTCCCAAATTGAAGCATAGGCCAATTAAATCCATCTCTCAAAATTGTACTGTAAATACTGAAATGGATAGGTCTCCTATATGGCACTGTAGCTTCACGAAATAGTGCCAAAGACATACAATGGGGGTGTCATTTTACTCAGAAGACTTAGCTGAGCATAATTTGGGGGGTTTGAACTTAGTGGCACATGTGAAATACACAAAATGCCCAGCAAAAATGCAATCCATATGTAAAAAATGCACAAAATTATTTTTTACCACATCATTTGGCATATATTGGTGAAAAAATGGGAGCATGTTAAGGCACAATATGCACCTTATGAGATACCCTGGAGTGTCTACTTTTACAAATGGTAGGCCTTTGTGGGTTTTTTGTGAACAGTCAAACTGTTATAATACCCCAAATGGATGCATAGGCTCATTAAATTCGTCTCTCAAAATTCTACTTTGAATACTGAAAAGGATAGGTCTCCTATATGGCACTGTAACTTCACGAAATAGTGCCAAAGACATACAATGGGGGTGTCCTTTTACTCAGAAGACTTAGCTGAGCGTAATTTGGGGGTTTTAAACTTAGTGGCACATGTGAAATATACAAAATGCCTAGCAAAAATGCAATCCATATGTAAAAAACGCACAAAATTATTTTTTACCACATAATTTGGCATATATTGGTGAAAAAATGGGAGCATGTTAAGGCACAATATGCACCTTATAAGATACCCTGGAGTGTCTACTTTTACAAATGGTAGGCCTTTGTGGGGGTTTTTTTGAACAGTCAAACTGTTATAATACCCCAAATGGACGCATAGGCTCATTAAATCCGTCTCTCAAAATTCTACTCTGAATACTGAAAAGGATAGGTCTCCTATATGGCACTGTAACTTCACGAAATAGTGCCAAAGACATACAATGGGGGTGTCATTTTACTCAGAAGACTTAGCTGAGCATAATTTGGGGGGTTTGAACTTAGTGGCACATATGAAATATACAAAACGCCCAGCAAAAATGCAATCCATATGTAAAAAATGCACAAAATTATTTTTTACCACATACTTTGGCATATATTGGTGAAAAAATGGGGGCATGTTAAGGCACAATATGCACCTTATGAGATACCCTGGAGTGTCTACTTTTACAAATGGTAGGCCTTTGTGGGGTTTTTTTGAACAGTCAAACTGGTATAATACCCCAAATGGACGCATAGGCTCATTAAATCCGTCTCTCAAAATTCTACTTTGAATACTGAAAAGGATAGGTCTCCTATATGGCACTGTAATTCACGAAATAGTGCCAAAGACATACAATGGGGGTGTCATTTTACTCAGAAGACTTAGCTGAGCATAATTTGGGGGGTTTGAACTTAGTGGCACATGTGAAATATACAAAATGCCCAGCAAAAATGCAATCCATATGTAAAAAACGCACAAAATTATTTTTTACCACATAATTTGGCATATATTGGTGAAAAAATGGGGCATGTTAAGGCACAATATGCACCTTATGAGATACCCTGGAGTGTCTACTTTTACAAATGGTAGGCCTTTGTGGGCTTTTTTGAACAGTCAAACTGTTATAATACCCCAAATGGAAGCATAGGCTCATTAAATCCGTCTCTCAAAATTCTACTGTGAATACTGAAAAGGACAGGTCTCCTATATGGCACTGTAACTTCACGAAATAGTGCCAAAGACATACAATGGGGGTGTCATTTTAATCAGCAGATGTAACTGAACACAAGATAAAACTTTGTACAGGAATAGCACACACCAACTTTACAAAATAAACATGAGAAGTTCTTTGTTATAAGTTTGTGTGCCAAAAACCCCCAAAAACTAAATTTTACTCCAATATTTAGCAGAGGTTGGCGGTGAAATGGCTATGTAGAAAGTGTCAAAACCACCTTAGGTAAATAGCCTGTGATGTCTACTTTATATAAATATATACTTTTGTGTGGCAATTTTGTTTTCTTTTATGGCTATTAAGCTTACAAGACAAACATACCAAATTCTAAAATCGCTCCACATTAAAAGTTTATTTTACTCCTTGTGCTTTGTGACCTTTGTAACTACCAAAAAAAACTTAAAATCCCAGACACATTATATATTCTGTAAATCAGAACAAATAAATAAATTTATTTTTAATTACTTTCCTTAACCTGCACTAATTATGCACACATTATTATTGCAAAAACTGTAAAAAAAAAAACAATATTTTTCATTTTTTTTGCATTTTTCTGTATTTTTTTTATAATAAGTAAGCATTTATATATATATATGTTATATCAAATTAAAGCCCTTTCTGTCCTTTAAAAAACTGTATTTAATATGTGTCTGTGCAATAAATGAGAGAGATGCAAATTGCAGTTGAACGCAAACAGCAAGAAAATGCAAAAATTGCTTGTGTCATTAAGCGTAAGTCAAGCTTCTGAAGCTGTGTCCTTAAGGGGTTAACAGATTACTTGATACGCTTTTATGAAGAAGTGGGTTTTTAACGATTTTTTTAAGGAGTGGAGACTGGGTGAGCATGTAACGGAGGAGGGAAGCGAGTTCCACAGAAACGGTGCAGCCCTCGAGAAATCTTGAAGGTGAGCATCAGAGGTGGGCGTACGGACAGAAGATAGACATAAGTAAACTAAAAAACAGTTGATTGGATTGCTAACAAAGTATCCATTACTTAGACCTTCAAAAGTATCAAAGACCTAGACACCGTGAACTATTAAATTGTATCCATAGATAGTTTATAAGTTGACAAGCAAGGATACTTTTATCCACTATCCATAGACCATTACCAG